>VWZY01004680.1:221415-287017 GCA_013399075.1 Chloroceryle aenea
AAAAAAAAAAAAAAGGAGGCTTTTCACAATTTTCTGTCAATAAACTTCATAAACCAGTAAGGCCAAGGATAAGCTGGGTCCTTCAGAAGGACCAGATATATGGGAACCTCATCAAAGAAAAGATAACTTCAGAAAGGAATCAGAGAAAATCATTCCCTTTTCAGCTTACCATAAAAAAAAAAGAAACAACTTGCTGCAGTACTCAAAGAGGCTTGTCAATGCCAGGAGAATGTATCCTACTTAAACCAGAGCTTCTCAAGATAATGAGAGGAATTGGATTATCTGGAGTATCAAGTGGTTCCTAAACCTATGGGGAATGTTTATTAATAAGCCTCTATTACTTGACCAACTTTATGACTGAATAGAGTTTGGAAAAGACTGTACATTCTTCCTATGATGTACATTTCTATCAGCTTTAGAAATTAGCTCTTGACCTGAGATTTCCACTTCTTTCTATATTTCACAGATTTGGCTTTGACTTTCTGCTAGCATTATCTTTCCTCAATAATTTTTTATGGTGGACTGAGATCAAATGCATTTAATATATGCATTTTTAATATGAAATAATAATGAAAATGGTGTTATTTTTAATTAATTTGTCACCAGTCTAATATGTAAAATTATACAAAACACAAAGAAAGTTACAAAATTCATTATTAAAAAAGAAATCAAAACTTTGATTTTTTTTTTTCACCACAGATCTCTCCAGGAACATTTTTTTCTTCTGTCAAATTTTATGATGGCTCCAAAGATCATATCACTGCCACACATAATCTCTGTGGAATGAAGGATGCCTTGTGCTAGTTTATAGACAATTGCTTGATAACAATATTAAAAAAAAAACAAACAACAAACCCTCAGTCCAGACAAGGGGCAACCGTATTCCTTAAAATTCACATCTGACTTCCTTAAACCAGTAACTTCCTTTTAATTTACCTGTATCAAAATATACTTTAGAAATTGTTTTATCAATATGTGAATTAAAATTCCTTTACACTTATAAAATCTCAAGAGAAAACAGATTTAGTGTGTGAAACAAATCTTGTTTGTTTTCAGAAATGTTGACTCCTAGGTCTAGATGTTCTGCTCAGGCACCCACAAGCTTGTATGAGGTCTTCATTATTCAGAAAAAAATTAAGATCATGCAGATTTGGTAGTACACAATTATCAGAAACCTAGTTTCCTAAATATAGGAAGTATTTCTTCTAGATTGATCATTACTGAAAGCGAATGTGATTGATATATAATCAGTTAATATAACTGTAAAGAAGAATAATGTTTGACAATTAAAGAAACATCAGCCCAAAACTTTCCAAGTTAATTTAAAGTGATTGGTTTATGATAAGAAATTCAAGGTGGAAAAATATAATCATTGACTATACATTTTATGTAAGCTTTACCAGACATCTTAGAGCATATGGGTTTCATCTGGCATCCAATAAATTCAGTCCTAGTACACTGTCCTGAATATGAATGGCATGCATATTACCCCACTTCATAATTATCACAATGCTATGTTAGGAATTATGGATTCAGAACACTCTTCAAATACTATATGCAACCTTTTATCAGAAGGCAACCAAGTACACTGATATCCCAAAGTTAACATTGCTGTTGGAGCTAGGGTGTGTTAGAGACTCACAGCTGAATAGATCTCATACACTTCTCAAAGTCAAGCATCCTATAGAGAGACATATACACAGAAAGCACTGAATCAAAAGTATTTTCAAAGATCAAAAGTGAAACCAGTGGAACAAATCACTACTATGAGGTACTTATTTACTAAATAAGTAGCTTGATGATAAATATTTAGAGAGTTATAGCTGTGTGAGAGTAATTTAGAACCTAAAGATTTGCAGAAATAGTGGTACCCTTTAAAAACAGAGCCAATTTCCAATTTTATAGAGGCACCTAGTGACCATACATTCCCATTCCTCCTTCCAGCATGGAAAAAAAAAAATCAATTAGCCTTTTTATGTCTCCTTTGCTAATGTGTAGAATGGATATAATGACACTTCTCGTCACAAGAGTTGAAAAATATGCACTATTGTAATAACAAGACATATATAAAATTGAGAAAAGTAATTTAAAAAACTCATTAAAAATCTGTATTAATACTTTTCCCCATTATCTTTCAAATAATTTATATGTTAAGAAAAGTATCTCAGTATTTAACTCAGAATTAGAACTGGAAAATAGCTTGCGTGAGAAATGCTGTATAAAACTATTTTTTGATAATAAAGATTTGTTTCTGCTTGGTGTTATTTTTTTTCTAACATTCTGTTACAATAATGTTTCCATGTACTTTTTAAATTTCTGATCTCTGATTATTTCCAGCAGTAGGGATTTTTGTTTAAGAAAACAATAAATATATTCATCAGGAAAAAAAAAATGCAGTTTGCCTTGAAGTCTGTTCTCAGGTTTGTCTTTTGGTCTACATTTGAAATTCAAACTACTGTAAGAAATGACCTCATGCTCTTACTTAGGAAAATCATTTGTGCTAACAAAATGCTTCCTCTACTGTACTGTAGGTCCCTAAGGCAACTGTATCACAAGATACAGTATAACAGTGTTGTGGTAAATGGATGAGGTTGGGATTGTTTATTTCCTTCTTTTTGTGATGTAATTTCCCATTTATATTTCATATAAATTTCCTGTATTCCTTGGCAGGAAAATCTGTGCTAACCCTTTCAAATAGATAAGAGTCTTGGGTCCAAAGTGTACTGCATGATTCACAGGGAAGAATGAGGAGGAGCAGACAAACGTCCCTGGCCACAAAGAAGAGGCTTGGAATGCTAACTGTACCAGCTGAAAGATTGCTGGAGTGCAGAAAAGTCCTCTGTGATTCCTAGTTGTTATGTTTGGGGCCAAAATTTCCATACAACATTTGTATAGCTACAGTGAAGCAAAAAGGGTTGAAGCGAGGAGCAGGACAGGTCATCTGTATCTTAACAGCATAAGAGTTCAGCTAGCCTGTAATGTTCCTGAAAATGCTAGTAGATGGTATCTGAGACCTTTAACATGCAGCCCATCAAAACAGCTTTTCTGGTTATCACAAATGCATCTTCTCTGCCCTGCGTGCTCTTTGCTTTCCAACTGCATTGTGCAGTCTATGGAGACAGATAGCATTATTCTTTAAAGGCAGAGTACAAGGGAACCAAGCACCTGCTAATGACATCTAGTCTACTTTTAATGATCTCCACAGCCACAGTTGTGAAATCTCTGTTATGCAGAAGAAAAGTGAGAGTTAAGGTGCTCACTAGACAGGATTTATCAGAACATGTTTAGCAGAATGTCTAGCTTCTTGATAATAGAATTGCTAAAAAAATAAAAAGCAAAGCATGTTAGGATTATATATAACAATAAAGATCTTCACCTTTTTTCAGTCTGTCAGCCAGCCTCTATTTCTCTCTTTCAGATTAAGTTTTAATCTTTCTCTAGCAACTTAAATATCTTCCTGCACTGATTCTACTGGCTAAAATGGTCACTGCCTTTCCTCTTCCCACCTTTTGTAAGAGCAAAAAGTCAGAAAACAAGTCTGAGACTCTTCCTGTACCTAGCAAGAATATAGCTTCCCTCCTGGTGCGAAGACTTTCTTCATTCATCCCTGTCTGGTTATTGTGAGGCATCCTGAAAATCCAGGGAATTACCTTTCACATCCACTGCTGTTATTGCATAACTGAGCACACACCTGATTTTGAACTGCTTACCCCATTGTCATTTCCCTACTCTCCCTACTATCAGTACAGATGTACTTGTAAAACACTGTATTTGAATTCCTGGATTCTTTTTCTCTGCTGATCAAATAAAGAGTAAATATGATACTGTATGTACTGAAACCAAGAGGAGGATGATAGCTACTACCTCCCGATATAACTCTTTACATCACAGATTTGACTGCTGCATAAAATTAAAACAAACAAACAAAAAACACACTTCTAAACCTGAGAAATGTTTAAAAGAGTAAAATATACTGAAGTGCTTATAGGCGCTTCAACTTTTTTCCTCTTTAAGAACTACTGTGTGACCTTCACTTAAAATAAAATACAAAGAATGCTGCTCAAAGCATATACTCCAAAGAATGGACAAGTATTGCCATGACACTAATTTTCAGAAATGTTACAAAAAACACCACTAGTCCTTAAGTATACAAGAAACATTTGCAATAGCTTTATGCTAGACAAAAAAAATATATATATATTTTCCCCCCCCATTCTCCACTTTCTGAGCACTCTGCTTCCAACATGTTTTCTTCCAATTCAGTATCACAATCAGAAGACATTAAAGCATGTATTACCACCGTAAGAAAAAAGAAATCCAGGAAATATCCAACAGCAGAACTTGGAACAAATAACAAGCTCAATGAATGGGCAATAAAAAAGGGAAAGCCATCATGCCTTGTTTTGCTTCACAGGTATTGCTGCTCCATCACAGTTGCTAAACACTGACCGCTAACGGTCAGGCACTAGGCTGCCACCCTCCATAATATAAATTCTCCCTATTTCAAAACACAAAAATATTGAAACATTCAAGTGAATAATTCAAAAGAAATATAAATTTGTGATAGTAATTTGTAATTAATCTATGTCGTCCATGGAAAGCTGTTCAGGCAAAGAAATCTGAATTTATTTATTTTTTTTTTTTAAGATACTTAGCATATCCAGAATGGTCAGAGTTATGTCAATGCCTGTATCATTTTTGAAACAGATAAATAGAAATGTAATTTGAAGATTCATATATGAAGAATTAATTCTGTCTGCCAATATTACCCAAGTTATTCTCTGAAATAACAGTTTCCAGTCATTACTAGAGATACAGGACTAGACAGGCCTCTAGTCTGTTCAAGCATGGCCCTGGTTATGTTCTTTTGTCTCATTGATTTAAAAATGGTATAGGATTCAGAAGAAATAATTGAAAAAGCCTTTTAAACTACTCACTCAAGCTAAACTTTACAAAATTGTATGAAGAATTATTCTTTCATATTAATCTATAATGATGTCAGTTCACTTACATCTTCAAAGCCTATGCTTACTTTTTTTCCCCTTTTCAAGGACTGTTAAGAGATATATGATATGAAGTTCTGTCAGTGTATCAAACACGGTAAGTCTATGCAGAAAAACGTGTTTGAGCACTATTTCTCTCTGGTCTACATTGTTTATAAGGAAAGACAGCTCATATATCGCTTGTTATTAACATCCAAGAGTGCTGAATAGCAAAGAAGGAAACTTTTCACTCACAGGAACCTTTTATCTTGACTCAGCTGAAAGTTAATGTACTATAGTCTCAGTTAATAGATGATCAAAGACATAACCTAGTGTGAGGATTAAAGAGTTCTGCTGTGGCCATCTTTATATATTCCACACAGTGAGATATTAATGCAAGCAAAGACAAGTCCAAAAAGCCAATATTGATTTTAAAAATGAAACCACCTTTTCATCTAAAATAGGTGAATATGACAAAATGTCACCATGTTCTTGAGAAAGAGCAATGAAAACATGTCAGGAAATTAATTAGTTTACCAAAAAAAGTGAGACTTTCTATATCAGGTTCTTATTTATGAAGCCATTCTGGTCAGCAAAACCTTTTAGTGTATGTTTAACTAGAAACATATTCTTAAGTTCCATGAAATTCAGTGGGCTATAACACATTCTTGAAGTTTTAATATTAAAAGAAATTAATGCCTAATATGTTTCCTGCTAAACCCTACAGTTTTTGACATGAACTTCAAAGGAAGAACAACAATACTTCTTGATTCTTGCTTATAATTTCCTTTATAAATCTAGTGCTTCTACTGTTTATGCTTAGCAAAAATAAAATCAGAATAAAACTATCTGAACAGAAAACTAAAGTATTATTGCAATGTTTTGTTGTCTTTTTATAGATCTTAAGTTTCAAAAAAATAGGGGGTGACAAGTTTGCAAACTTGAACGTGGAATGTATATATTTGCTTGCTACAAGATCTATGTTTTTAGATAAAAACCTAGAAGTTCTTAGAATATAAGAACTCTGTTAGGTGTTTCATAAAAGCTTTCTCACCATTTCATTCACAAACAGAAGGCTTTTCTGGAATAAAAGAGACAACCAAACACTTTTGATGTACATATCAAGGACCAACTCTTGAATATGTATGTTTTAGAGGAATTACACTGTAGAAATATTTATTGTAGATTGAAAGCAGGTAAGTCAGATTGGAATACCAAAGGGATGGTGGTACAAAAATGTTAACATGAGGCAATTAGACTGTGGATGGATTTACAAGCAGCATTGACTCAGTGTGTGTTCCTCTGTCATGGCAAATAAGACTATATTTAAGACAGTGAACACCCCACTGTAAATGTGATATGCTGCTTTTCATCAATGAAGATGAGCATTTGGATGAACTAGTCTGAAGTAGCCAGTGTACTGGAAATACTTCGTTTCATTTGCAATGACTTGGACATAAAACAATCTCCTAAATCTCGTATGTTAAAGATTTATAATCAAAAAAAATTAAGTCTTCCAGTCATATTCAATTGCCTAATGCAAGTGTTCTAAAATAAGTATATCTCTGTATATTTGGTAATTTTATCTTTATGCATACTGTATATGCATAAGTATTATGCAAAATTTGTATGGCTTATGTTGTATTATAATATTATGAAGCGTAAGATTACGCAAGTAGGAAAATGAAATAACTGTAGAGGCATTTCTCTTCATGAATATGTGTAATGGCATTTCAGCATGAATACACATTAGTGATAGATGTGGTACACTAAGCAAATAAGCAAAGGTAATACCAGTTGAGTACATCAAGAAAACACAGGCACAAAATAAAGAGCAATACCTTGGACCACCTTTGCTAAGAGAGGCCTCTCTAAAAGCTAGAGAAGTTCAGAATGGTAGTAATATACTTTTAAATTAATCATCCTTCATGCTTTGAAATTCTCAGTGATGTAGCAAGTCTACAGAGAAGTGTAAAAGTTGTTGGAATTTTGCCAGTGAAAAGCTATTGGAACAAGTTTCATTAATGTATTTGAATTCTTTGCTTCACAAGACAGTAGAGTTGCTAGAGGCTGCTGAGGGAAAGCAGTGTACGGAACAAGCTTATGTTTTCTACACCAGGCTGCTTACAAACCTCCAACAGGACACCTGCTGAAAGGAAAAGCAGGGTATTTTTTAGTTCAATAGGCATCCCTACTGCTTTTGAATAAAAAGGTGCCTGGTTCCATTTCTTAGAAGAATTGATTCCTAACTAATAAGACTAATCTTTCATTTAATATCATCCCAGTTAGTTACTCTAGTGTAGCCTCCACTTTTTGCATCAAGCTTTTTGATTTCTATTTGTTATTTCTCTTCAGTTTTCCATTTCCCTTCTCCTTTTACCCACATTTACAGAAAGCATAACATGAATCAGAGGTCCTGGGTTATCAGAGCAAGAAAATGAAGTATTTAAAATACTTTATTGCCTTTGTTTTCTCTTTAGATAAAGTTTTTAAGCTGTAATACTAGGTCTTATACGTCTTAAATCCATTATTATTTTTTTCTCTTGTTTTTTGTTGTTGTTTGGTTATTTTTTGAGACATGTAAATTAAAATAATAAAAGAAAAAAAAAAACCCTGATCTGCCTCATGTTGCATATATGTTGACAGAGATCCTAGGCTGCTCTTCTCACAAAATTCACATAGTTTGGAGGCTCTGATATATGGTGTAATAAGACATATTATAAGGCATATTAAATGTGTTATATATGATTTTATCATTCCAATGAAAACTTCGTTTTATTCAGTTACTGTGTTTTGACACGATTACTAATAAACATGCATACACAGATGTCCATTTCAGATTTAAATGGGACAGTTTAAGGAGGGAGTCCAACTGCTAGTGTTGACCTGGAGAAAGCCCAAATGTAGTTAAATTTTGCACTGAAATGGATGGAGATCATTCACATAATTGGTTACTGTGGCTCAGCTGCTGAGAAAGAAATCTTCATTTTAAGCCACTACAGTTATAACCAAAATGATTCTCTGTGTCATATCTTAAATTTACATGACAACACATTGAAAACTTTTTAATCCTCTTTTGCAGAGAGTAACAAAATGGAAAGGTTCTGTCTGTTACTATACACATACATATACTGCCAGATTATTTTTCATGAAACTAACGTTCTTTATTCCTTCCTAATTGTAGCTCTGGACAATGAGATCCTTTCTGCATCAGAGAAATACATTTATACATTCAAAGTATCAACAACAGACCTAAAACAGTTCTTCCATCTAACATCCTAATGTGGTAAATCTATAGATTTTTCAGAAAAGTTAGATACCTGCACCTGCCACATTCTGCTTGTGGAAATCAAAGCACTAGGAAACTTCGTTTATAAACTTACTTTAATCCAAGTTAGACAAGCTATGTTTTTTAATGTTTTATAGTATTTGTTTATTACAGTTTTCATGTACTGATTAGGAATTACAGAACAAGGACTCTTCAGTTTATGAAGCTGTGAGAAAATAGCTGATAGCTAGATCAACACAAACATTCTGAGGCTATTCCTTTTTGTGTGCCCTAATCCATGCCAAACTTCATATAAAGTGATTTACCATAGAAGTCAGAAAACAAACAAATTCAGGGCAAGGAAAGAAACTGCAACACTGCTTTAAAACCACTATTATCACAGGTGCACTACCACCTGTTTAACATAGTTCTGAATATGGTATTTGAATGAGAATAGCATGTCACAGATTGTTTTCATATCTTTTTAAAGATACTTCTCTCTAAAAAAATAACCTGAAATTACATTTCTTTTCTATCACTATTATGAAACCTCCATATTAACAGAAGGAATACAGAGTACCTGCCTATCATTTATTATATGGATACTTGATACTGTGTACTGCCTTTTCATACTTCTTTCTAGGCACATGCAATGTTTACAGAGTTCTCCAGACATTCTGAACTTACTTCCCTCTTGGCTTTGGACTACAGCAAATTAGAAGCACAACATGACCTCTCAGAATGACTTTTTGGTCATCTACTTTCTACTCTGAAAATGACTGAAAAATGAAAATAATTAAGCTGCAGGTCTCAGAGTTTAATGAAGACTGTGTCCCTGTTCTCTTGTGTAGAATATTTTTGTTCTTGTTTTCTTATTCCTTTGCCCTAAAATATGGTTCTGACTAAGCATATTTCTTCTCTGTGTATGAGAACAAAAAAAATCAATGTGTGCCTGCAAAACAGAGGCATTATGAAATAAAAAAATCCCAACATATGCAATGTCAGAATAAGGAAGTTATTATTTGGATTCAAGTAGAATGAAACTATCAGGTGAGTATTTGCCAATGTAGAAATGCTTAAATTATGTGAAATATGAACAACTAGAATTTGAAAAAGATGGCTAGACAGGAGCTTGAGAATTTAAACCAAACATCCACCTGCTCAAAGCAAGACTAGTAATCCCTAGACAATTACAGAGAATGTTTAGCTAGTTTGCAATTGAAAATTGTAGTGATATGATTTCAAGAACAATCATAGACTGTTAAGTGTTCACAAGTATATTCCCAGCCTGAATCTCTTTTCAGAAATGTTCTTCCTATTCTGGTTGAAAAAAAGTTTTTTGCTTTCTCTTCAAAGACTACTAGCACTTCTCTTCCCAGTCTGCTTTTCTAGACTAATATAGCTACGGAAAATTAGAGTAATTCTGCACAAATCATTTTAGAGATAACTTGGGGAATTTGCATTTTTTCAACCACAACACAAAAATCTTACAGAATTTTAGAACTTAGATCTAAGCATAAGCATAAAAGAACTTTGAGAAAGATACACATTTGGAAAAGTCCCTGTATTGTGCTTGAGATTAAACAAATGCAGATGTTTTTATTACATAAACTCTGTGATGATAAATATGGAGAAAAGGGACTGAATAAATGACAACTTGTTCAAGCAAAAGGAAAGATCAGCATTAAGAGGGTAAAAGGAAGGTCACTTTTTGCCATCATCACACTCGTGAAAATTACTGTTTCTATGTATGTATTTTTATGAATTATTTCACACCACTTATTCATCAATAAATACTTTGACACTAAATGTAGTGTTGACAAGTAGTGCAAGTAGGGGGACAAGACAAGTAGTACAAGCAGTCATACAAGAATGGGTCAAGGGTTATAGCAATATGTATTTCATTTTCTACAAAATTAAAGAGCCTTGGACTATTTTTCTCAATTAATTTATTTGTTTTACATAACATATGCAGACCCTGCATAAGTGTTCAACGGGTTTTCTGTTTTCTTGCCTTATTATGAGAACAATGATTTGTGATCAACTAGTCAAATACCATCTGTCTCAGCTCTGATGTTCTGAAGTGAATTCTCAAATTAACATTGTGCTTTCACTTCAGTTATTAAAAAAAAAAAAAAATCTGTTGTTTTTAAGATAGTGGAGTTCAGGATCATATGCAGTAAACACAGAACCATGAGCAGGATCACTACCTTAGACTTCAAAAGGGCTAACTTTGGCCTCTTCAAGTAACTGCTTGAATGAATCCCATGGGATAGGGCTCTAGATGGTAGGGGCAGCCAAGAGAGCTGGTTAATATTCAAGCATTACTTCCCCTAAGCTCAAAATCAGAGCATTGCAAAGAATAAGAAATCAAGTAAGAGGGCTAGGAGACCAGTATGGATGATCAGGGGTTAATGTACAAACAAGTGGAAGAAGGAATTATATAGAATATAATGGAAATGTGGGTACACTGCTGAATGACGTAAGTGCCCTGGTGACCAAAGATACAGATAAGGCAGAGTTATCAAATGCCACCTTTGCCTTGGTCTTTACTGCTAAGACCAGCCCTCAGAAATCCCAGACCTTGAAGACCACAGAGGAAGTCAGGAGAAAGGAAGGTTTTGCCTCAGTTGAAGAGGATCCACAAATCCATGGGCCCTGATAGGATGCACCCGTGAGTGCTGAGGGAGCTGGCAGAAGTCACTGCTGGACCACTCTCTAATCTTTTAAAACTCCTGGAAAACAAGAGATGTGCCTGAGGACTGGAGGAAAGATAATGTCACTCCAATCTTCAAAAAAGGAGGACCTAAGTATTTACAGGCTGGCCAGCCTCACCTCCACATTTGAATAGGTGATGGCACAGCTTCTTCTTGGCACCATCTCAAAGCACGTTGAGGAAATGAGGCTTATCATGAGTAGTCAGCATGGATTCAACCAGGGGAAGTCATGTTGGACAAATCTGATAGCTTTTTATGACAGCATCACTAGATGGATAGACAAGGGAAAGGCAGTAAATGTGGTCTACCTCAAATTCAGCAAAGCTTTTGACACCGTATCCCACAGCATCCTCACAGCCAAGTTTAGGAAGTGTGGATTGGATCACTGGGCAGTGAGATGGATTGGGAACTAGCTGAAGGAAAGATCTCAGAGTTGTGGTCAATGGGCCAGAGCCCAGTTGGAGGCCTGTGGCTACTGGTGTCCCCCAGGGGTCAGTACTGGGTCCATATATTCATTAAGGACCTGGACACAGGGATAAAATGTACACTGACCAAGTTTGCTGACAGTACAAAACTGGGAGGAGTGGATGACATGCTAAAAGGCTGTGCTGCCATCCCGCATGACCTAGACAGGCTGGAGAGCTGGACAGAAAGAAATCTAATGNCTGCTGGACCACTCTCTAATCTTTTAAAACTCCTGGAAAACAAGAGATGTGCCTGAGGACTGGAGGAAAGATAATGTCACTCCAATCTTCAAAAAAGGAGGACCTAAGTATTTACAGGCTGGCCAGCCTCACCTCCACATTTGAATAGGTGATGGCACAGCTTCTTCTTGGCACCATCTCAAAGCACGTTGAGGAAATGAGGCTTATCATGAGTAGTCAGCATGGATTCAACCAGGGGAAGTCATGTTGGACAAATCTGATAGCTTTTTATGACAGCATCACTAGATGGATAGACAAGGGAAAGGCAGTAAATGTGGTCTACCTCAAATTCAGCAAAGCTTTTGACACCGTATCCCACAGCATCCTCACAGCCAAGTTTAGGAAGTGTGGATTGGATCACTGGGCAGTGAGATGGATTGGGAACTAGCTGAAGGAAAGATCTCAGAGTTGTGGTCAATGGGCCAGAGCCCAGTTGGAGGCCTGTGGCTACTGGTGTCCCCCAGGGGTCAGTACTGGGTCCATATATTCATTAAGGACCTGGACACAGGGATAAAATGTACACTGACCAAGTTTGCTGACAGTACAAAACTGGGAGGAGTGGATGACATGCTAAAAGGCTGTGCTGCCATCCCGCATGACCTAGACAGGCTGGAGAGCTGGACAGAAAGAAATCTAATGAAATTTAACAAGTGTAAAGTATTGCATTTGGGAAAAAACAGCACCACGTATCACTACAGGTTGGAATACATTTGTTGGAGGGCAGCTCTAGGGAAAAGGACCTGGGAGACTCTGTGGATAACAGGATGACCATAAGGCAACAGTGTGCCCTTGTGGCCAAGAAGGCCAATGGCATCCTGGGATGCATTAGGAAGAGCATGTCCAGCAGATGAAGGGAGGTTATCTCTCCCTTATGCTGGTGTACTGCGGACAGTTCTGACCTCCCCAGTTCAACAGGGACAAGGAACTACTGGAGAGGGTCCAGCGCAGGGCCACTAAGATGATTAAGGGCCTGAAGTACCCACCATATAAGGAAAGGCTGAAAGAGATGAATCTGTTTAGCCTGGAGGAGGCTGAATGGGGATCTTATCAATACTTATAAATATCTAAAAGGTGGGTGTCATGAACATGGGGCCAGGCTCTTCTCAGGGGTGTTCAGTGACAGGACTAGGGGTAATGGCCATATGGAAAACAGGGGGTTCAACCTCAACATAAGGAAATACTTAGTATTGTGAGGGTAACAGAGCACTGGTACAGGCTGCCCATAGAGGTGGCAGAATCTTTGTGTCTGTAGACTTTCAAAAGCCATCTGGATTTGTTCCTACTCTATGCAATCCTGCTCTGGCAGGNACAGAAAGAAATCTAATGAAATTTAACAAGTGTAAAGTATTGCATTTGGGAAAAAACAGCACCACGTATCACTACAGGTTGGAATACATTTGTTGGAGGGCAGCTCTAGGGAAAAGGACCTGGGAGACTCTGTGGATAACAGGATGACCATAAGGCAACAGTGTGCCCTTGTGGCCAAGAAGGCCAATGGCATCCTGGGATGCATTAGGAAGAGCATGTCCAGCAGATGAAGGGAGGTTATCTCTCCCTTATGCTGGTGTACTGCGGACAGTTCTGACCTCCCCAGTTCAACAGGGACAAGGAACTACTGGAGAGGGTCCAGCGCAGGGCCACTAAGATGATTAAGGGCCTGAAGTACCCACCATATAAGGAAAGGCTGAAAGAGATGAATCTGTTTAGCCTGGAGGAGGCTGAATGGGGATCTTATCAATACTTATAAATATCTAAAAGGTGGGTGTCATGAACATGGGGCCAGGCTCTTCTCAGGGGTGTTCAGTGACAGGACTAGGGGTAATGGCCATATGGAAAACAGGGGGTTCAACCTCAACATAAGGAAATACTTAGTATTGTGAGGGTAACAGAGCACTGGTACAGGCTGCCCATAGAGGTGGCAGAATCTTTGTGTCTGTAGACTTTCAAAAGCCATCTGGATTTGTTCCTACTCTATGCAATCCTGCTCTGGCAGGTGGGTTGGACTAGATGTTCTTTAGAGGTTACTTCCAACCCCTAGCATTCTGTGAAACATAAAACTTTTTAAACATTAGATACCAAAATTACTTAAAAGGAGTTGTTAAAGGAAACCAGAATAGCCAACTTAATGCTACAAAGTATTCTTCCGATGCACTGGCCAAATGATGAGTTCAATTCAAAAAGTTTGGGCTCAAAATACCTAACACCTTTATTTGCTACCTAAGATCTGCTCTCATTTTGCTATTGCAATATGTTACTGATAAATAATGGACATGAATGTTTTTATAAATTATTCACAGCTACTACTCAATTATCATATCTTGTAATATTATAATTTTCAGATATGCAAAAAAGAAATTATTCTGGCATATAGTAAATGCTGATAAAGATTGCCTCTTTGAAAAGGTGTTTACAAAAAATAATATTGACATAATTTTGGCTGATGTTTAAAAGCCCGTATTAAAAACTGGAATTTATATCTTTTAAATCTTAAATCCAAGGATACAATATGTATACTAGATGCAACATACTAGATGATAATTTCTCTCGTAAAGGCCACATTATGTTGCTAGGAATTAAATGATGTTGAATAATTTGTAGATAATTTATCTTGTCAGTTGCAAGAGCTATTGACTCACTTGACTCTCACCTATATTATCAGGTACAACTGATTACCTCAAAACACTATCTGAAAGCTCTCTACATGACTGTGGATGCTGATCATTTAGAGATAAATATGATATATTTTCTTAACTGTCACTGAAGGAATTTCACTGAAGTATCCATGGAATGATAAAAACCAACTCCTGTTTTCTAGACACAAAACAAAGATATTATTCATGTAACAATGAAGTTAAATTTAATGATGAAAATTAAGTTAAAATTCTGCCTACTGTTTTGCACTATCAACATAATTGCAAGATTGAGAGCATTGGGTGGAGTTACACTGACATGTGACTGATGAGGTGGAAGTATGAGTGTGAGAGTCATTGAACACCATGAATTTTCATAATGCATCATCATTATGAAAACACCTGTGCTGAAGGACATTGTGCTGATACACAGAAAATGTCTTTTCTGTGGTTGACCGAATTTTCTTTTTGCCCTGCAGTAGTTTGAAAGGAGGACAGTAGTGTCTGCCACATACAATATTTGTCAAGACTGTATAAAAGCCTTCTACACTGATAACACATTGCAGATTTTTCTAGCAAAATGAGACTAGAGGAAATCTTCCCCTTCTTTCGAGTCACTGAAGTGAAAAAGAGCTGCTTCAGCAGCTATTTTTTAATGACTTCGCAGTTCTAATCTTCTGCCTGTCTGAGAGATGAAAGGACTGAAGTTATCAAAAAGAAGTTATTAATGATCTAGATGAGACAAAGTGTATCCTCAGAAAGTTTGCAGATGATACAAAGGCACTAGGGGTGGTTGATACACCATGTGGTTGCACTGCCCTTTGGAAGGACCACAACAGGCTGGAGAGATGGGCCACCAGAAACCTCATAAGCTCTAACCAAGGGAAATTTGAAGCCCTGCACCAGGGTATTAATAATCCCATATGACCATACAAGCTGGAGGTCACCTGATAGGAAAACAGCTTTGCCGAAGAAGACCTCCTGGTCCTGGTGGACACAAAGTTGAACACAACAAAGAAATGTCTCTTGCAGCAAAGAAAACCAACAGCCTCCCAGGCTGCATTAGGTTAAAAACCAAACTACAACAACAACAACAACAACAAAAAAAGCCACCATCAGGTTGATCCTTCCCTTCTACTCAGTCCTGGACAGCCCAAATCTGAAGGGCTGTGTCCACTGATGGGCTCCCCCATACCCAAGGGGCTCAGACATACTGGAACAAGTCCAGCAAAGGATGATAAAGGGATTGGAGTATCTCTTCTGCAGCAACACGCTGAGAGCTAGGACTGTCTAGCCTGGAGAAGTGAAGGCTCTGGGAGGACTCTGTCAACACGTATAAATTCCTGATGGGCCACCCCATCAGAAGATAGATCCAGATTCTGGAAGTGGTCCAATGACAGAACAAAAGGCAGTAGGCACAAACTGAAATACAAGAAATTCAAACATGAGAAAAAAATCTTTTCTACTGTCAGGGTAGTAAGATGTTGAAACAGGTTGCCCAGAGAAGTTGCGGATGCCTCCTGCCTGGAGCTGTTCACGGTCAGGCTGGATGGGGCTCTGAGGAACCTGATCTAATTGCAGATGTTCTGCTCATTACAGGGGAGTTGCAACATCCCTTCCAGCCCAAATCATCCTGTGATTCTGTGAAACACTGGAACAGTTTGCCTAGAGTGAACATGGAGTCTCCACCACCAAAGATAATTCAAAAGCCAAGTGTGCACGATCAAAAATCGACCATACATGGTCCTGAGCAACCTTTTGTACTTGATTCTTGTTTGAGCAGGTATATACCATTCTGAGTGCCATCAGTTGGCACATACAAGACAACCAGGGGTTCAGGCCCAGCCAGCATGTGTTTAGGAAAGAAAGGTCCTGCCTAACTAATTTGATTTCATCTTGTAACTGGGTGACCCATCTGGTAGATGAGGGGAAGGCTGTGGATGTGGTCTACCCAGACTTGAGCAAAGCATTTAACAAAGTTTCCCACAGCATCCTCCTGGAAAAGCTGGCAGCCCATGGCTTGGACAGGTGCACCCTTCTCTGGGTTAAAAGCTGGCTGGATGACCAGTCACAGAGAGTGGTTGTGAATGGCACTGCATCCATCTGGTGTCCGGCAATCAGCACAGAGCACTGCAGTGAGGATCATCTATTGAACTGACACTGTCATTGCTGGGTATTAGGTGTTAAGTTACAATAGACCAAAAAAGTGCTGTTGCTTCATACATGGCAACTCCCTTATTGATCATCAGTAAAAATGGCATTTATCTTCCTTGGTAGATGTTCAGCAAATAATTTCCAAAAATCATTTCTTTCACAGAGTGTGAAATAGATACAGAACATTCTTTCTTGGATATCAGAACAGGAAAAAGGCTTCTTGACTCTAGTACAGAAAGGACACTGGGTCAATTGCTGTTCTATTTTGTGTACCTACCATATTCAAGCAGTTTTGATTGATGGACTGGTCAGGAAACCACCACAGAGTTATAGATATAAAGACAACAGAACAAAAATCCCCAAACAATTTCATATTTTATCACTGATAGTGCTTAGCTGCTAAGAACAACTACAACATTAGACACATGAGAATTAAAAGATTGCCTAGCTTAGCACAGTACATATATATGCTGAAAGCAGGGCAGTAATTATGTGTGAGCTCAAAATATCATGGGCACTTACCAAAATTATTACAGGATTATAAAACTTTGCAGTCTAGAATTCAAATGCCACCTGTTTACATCAATAAAGGTGACTGTAAATATCCACCACAGTCTAGTACTTAGTGACATTTTACTGTTTTATCCATTGCACAGAATGACTGCCAATAATTCTATGAACAAGTATTTCATCATTTTGCTTCTTTATGTCCAAGTAGTTTTTTATGCCCAAGTGTCCATTATGCCCTACCATAACAAGTAGCTCTATTTTTTTTCATATAATTTCTTATTAAGATAGAATTAGTCTCTTTTCATGTTGGCTTTTATATATGTTGCCCAAATATTTGTCAAGCTTCACACCAGCTTGCGAGCTAGCTATATAAAGTTATCCTGTCCTCAATCAAAGCAGAGATGTATTGAGGTTATCTTTCAAACAGAATTGGGGTCCTAACATGAGACACCCTGGATGTAATATTAAAAATACTTATGTCATTTAAAAATACTGTTCTGCTATTCACAGCACAGCTTTCATATCTGCACCATAAGGAGGGAGAGAGATATATTTTGTGACTACTTCTGATGTTCTCAGTGTCACATCAGAGGCAGCAATGAATTCCAGTTTCCTGCCAAGAATCAGTGGGAAGGTGAGAAGCTGCCCCTGTTCAGTTTGTTTGATAACTTGGTAGACCAGAATACACAACTTCTCCAGGAAAGACAGCCAAGTGTGTGTGACTCCTTTCAAGTTCAGATGAGCATAGGAACCAGGTCTTTCCCTTCCCATCTTAGTGCTCTAATGACTACATATTTGATAAAAGATTCTGGACTTCAGGAGCCTGTATTCTGAGTGACTAGAGATTACTATTATTTAACTCTGAGTCAAGAGTTTGTCCTTCGGGGAGTGGCAATAGGGCACCTATACTTCTAGACAGCTTCCAAATTACCATGAATTTCTGAGGAACCTTCCGATTCGTAGAGCTCCTTTGATTCATTATAAGGTACCCTTTTCAAGCACCTTCTTCCCAGTTTCACTGTTTATGAAACTTCTCTTTCCCTCATTTGTTCTACTGGCAGACATCACTGTGCCCCATGACTTGTAAATGCCAGCAGAGTCATTCTGTAATTTTGTGTAAGTCCTTAACTATACTACCTGGAACTATCCTATGCTAAAGCAGAATAGCTTTAGACAAACAGATAACATCATACTTCCTGAAACTCTGTTCAGGAGTGATTTTATTATAAGAAATAAATAATAGTCAAGTTAACTCTGTTTGGTGCTATCGCTTTTGCTGAAAGCATGCTGATTGATAGTTCCCTGATTGTGATTTTTACAATTTAAACACCTCATTCACTCAGAATAGGTTTATAGGCTTAAGTGAAATTACTTTTTTTTTTCCCATGGCAGAGATCCAGCATATTTTACAACCGATTCACAATAAAAGCTCAGAACACTGCTCATCCACATGCCACATTTCACACAGCGTTTACCTCATTAGTGCCAGTGGAGAAACCCCAAGAGCCAACGCATTTTCAGTATACTATTTTTCAGTAACTTCACACAAACAGATTTTTGACTAGTGTAACATGTAGAACTAATGCATGTTGATAGCCCAAATATATCATTATGTGGTCATCTAACTGTTCCTTCCTTATTATCCTAAGGAGCAAACTTATAGCTCATTGATGACTTTCCTTGCCATCACACCAGCAATTCTAGCATCACAGATTTATACGACTGTAGCATGACAAGCTGATTTTGCTGATAGGAAGGGGGAAGAAAGATTAATCATCTACTAAAAGACATTGACAGAATCATACCCACTTGATATGAAGGTTATTTGAAAAACAGAATTTTTCTTTCTTGGCTGAGTCAACCCTCTTCTTTTCAGTTTATATCTGTAACAGTCAAGCCTAGTCTTCTTGAACACATGTTCTGATTCTGCTTAGTTCAACATTCAGCATTTTTCAAAATCAAAACTCAAGGTAACAGAACTAAAGATTCAATCCAACACAAAGTTGTCTCTCTTGCTTTTCCTGTCTTTCTTTTTTTTTTATTTTTAAATATTAGGCTTCCAACAGGAATTAAAATATGCTTGAACCCATTATTCATGTCATACGATATATATATATAAATTAACACAAGAACAACATGTCCTAAACATGTATAGATAACGGTGTGGATAAATTCTTCCTGAATAATACACGGAAATACACTAGTTGAGAAGACCGAGCAAAAGCACAGATCACTCCCAAATTAGAGTCATTCAGACAAAATGAATGTTTCTGTTGAAAAGGACTGTAATCTTCAAAATCATACCCACTGTGACATTCAAAGACCTTTCTGCTTTTTCAACCTCATCACCTGACTGAAATAAGCATGTGTCTAGCTAACTGGCAATAACGCCAATTAAAAAAAAGAGATACTATTGTTAAAAGCACAAAGAAATATGTTTTTTTTTTTTCCTTCCTGACATTTAATAGTGTAGATATAATGAATAACTGTCTCATAGGATAATACTTTTAAGAATGGTACCTTTTGCAGATGACCAAGTTTCCTTAGGTCTGTGCTCTCAACTGATGACTCTGAAAATATAAAGAATTATCATATTAATGCAAAAATGTATGTTTTTTTTTAATTTAAACTACAATCATTTTTAACTACATATCTTTTAATTTTTAAGGTAACTTCCCTATACTACAGGGAGCCACTACAGGAACTTGCATGGTCTCTGGTGTTGATACTACTTCAGTAAAATAAAGAAAATGGAACAAACATACAACCCCTTCAGACAGTTATTGTCAGGCTTAGATAAATTAAAAAGATTGAACATTGTTCTCGGAAAACAGAAAGAACAGATCAGTGAAGAGCACTGAGGACTGTTCTACATGAAATAATACCTGAATAGTCATGCCTAGTCAACAACACTGGCAACACATCTCAAAAACCTTAACAAGTCAGCAGAAGAGTGTCTCTTCAAACATCTTGGATAAAGGAGACCCAGAATTCCCGTGTCTGGTTCTATTCTTTTTAGTGCTTATCCTCTAGCTTCAATATTTTCCCAAAACCCTTTCTTTCTTCACCAATCCCATAAGGTTTGCAAAGAAATTAAAAATATTTGAATATAACTCCAGTTTGTTAAGCAAGTCATTGAATTGTCTCTTCAAAGGATACATTTTCAAATAAGGGATGCTGACTAGAGAATATTTAGTTTTAACAGACCTATGTTTTATATCAAAACTCAGTGATGGAGGAGGGCAGGGGCAAAGTTCTACCATAAACAAGCAAGATCCTTTGAGTATATTCCATCTTCTTCAGAAATATCTATTGTAGCCACCATCAAGCTTCATGAATCACCAGTGTGAGTCAAGTTAGAAAGTCCTGAATTGTGCTCATGTGGAGCAGTGTGCAAAATAAAAGCAAAAAACTTTTGCTCAAGAGCAGCTGCAATACAATGTAAAAGAGGCATACAATTTGTAGCTCATGTACTATGTTTCTACTTATTCAAGCCTACACAAATATAAATAGCACTTTCCAGTGGTCTCTGAATTATAAAATGTCACCAATTGGCTGCAGAATAGCACACTTGTAACATGTAAATTATGAATAAATAAAAGCTTATTAACCAGTTGAACAACTTAAATATTATGTTTCTGTTATAGACTTCTGAAGAGTTTTTTTAAGCAGTAATTTTCCTAATATATAAAGTATTGAAATAGCTACAACTTTGAGAAATCAGCCATCACTTTTGTTTCAATTTTTATTTCAATGTATGGAATCATAGAATCACTAAGGTTGGAAAAGACCTCTAAGATCATCAAGCCAACAATAACATGACCACTAAACCACATCCAAAGTGCCACATGTACACATCTCTTGAACATTTCCAAGGATGGTGACTCCAGCACCTCCCTGGGCAGCCTGTTCTACTGCTTCACTCTCACTATAGAAAGCAATATATAAATTTAGTACAGAATTTTTTCCTAATATCCAGTCTAAACTTCCCCTGGCACAATTTAAGCCCATTTCTTGTAATCCCTAGTTACTTGGGAGACCAACACTTCTGGCCGAGTACTAACCGTGGCCTGGCGCTCTTCTAGGAGAACAACGACCGCTACCTGGCTTCGGCTCTCGANGCGAAACGCCCCTCGCTGGAGCTGTTGGCTCTGGCGGCGGGGGTCGCTCCGCGGCCAGCCTGGGGAACCCCCCCATGCACACCCGGCCCTGCACACCCGGCCCTGCCACTCCGCCGCCGATCGGACCGGCTCCGAGGCGGCTGCTGCTGTCGAGATTAACTAATTAATAGATTGTTTCTAATAGATGCTTCTAATGAAATACACTCTTCTACTTCCAATACAAGGTACTTTAACAGTCCTTAAAGATGTAATATGCCACAGTAAATAATGTTTGGATTTTTCCCAATACCATACTAACAGCATAGATGTTGAAAGAAATCTAGAAAATTTAAGAAAATTACTCCTTTTTTTTTTTACTCTTTATGTTCAGTCTTATGAAATCTTTCCTCTTTCTGAACATAAAACTCATGCCTGCTTCCCTTACATAGAATCCATTTTAAGCCTATAAATTTAACTTACTGCCTTTCTTGCCCCTGATACATTCCTACTGATCCTGAAGTTAATCTGGAAGGAAATGATCTTTGCTTCAGAATTTGTATCGTTCCTAACATAAGTGCTGTACAAGTAAAACCACCATAAAATTGAAGAAAACAATGCCTGATGCATCTTTAGCATTTTTTTTAAACACATGGATGGGGACTTCTATGGAAGCCCTCAAAGACATTATTTCCCAGTTTCCTAAAGCTTGCATCCAAGTACAGCCACAGAAGCATCTCTTTGTCAGTGACACGCTACTGAAGATCTGATATTTGAAATTTCTTTACCTACCCATCTCTTTAGCCTTCTTTGTGGAAACTGATTATGAAAAAGGTGTTGACAAATTTGTCTGTATTTGGACTTAAATGGTAGGGTGATCCATTATATTCTACCTGAAATCCCTCCAGCCTCTGAGCATGGACTCTCAGCCCTAGAAAGCAGGAGAAACCTATCTCAATCTGTGAAATTCTTACATGCTGCTATGGAATGTGCAGCCTACATAAGCCAAAATGTTCTGACCTTTGTGACTAGTCCCACTACAGGAACACTTAAGTCAGGGATGCAGAGATGAACTGGGATAAAGCACAAGCAGCACAGGCCAATGAGGAAATGTAATTATACAAGTACAATAAAGTTAGATTTTAGAACAGTGTTTCTAGCCTTGCAATATCTGAAAACCTTAGACTTGTAAGATGTTGACACCAATTGACACCCAACTTTAAGTAGAACATTACTGAAATTCCACTACTGAAAGAAAATGGCATTGCTTTCACTCTGTAAGGCTTTGAACCCCATCCACATTCCCATCAGTTACAGTAGTTTACTTTCCAAAATGCCCATTAAACTTGTAATTATGAATAAAACCCCTGCAGAAAATAGTTATTCAGAAATTCAGCGTAAATGCTGACATAAGACAACTTTGAGTTTTAGAAGATGTGAAAGATGATTTGAAGGGCAGGGTGATATAAAGCAAACACATGGAAATGTAAATGGTAAAATTTTATCTATAACTTCATCAGAAAATTTGATTCTGATGTGATTGGGGTTTTTCAGAGCCAGGAATTAGAGAAGGGTTTGGTTATAATCAGTGAAAATTTGGTATGGTTTGTGTATCAAGACCTTATTAAGTCAAGAATTCTCTTGATGTCATTCCTCTTTGGGGAGTTATGAGTCAGTGGTAGCACAATCTCACTGTTGCAAAACTCTTCTGACTTTCTGTGGGACGTGTGAATAAAACATGATACTCATCTGCTATAATTGCCTTGTCTGGTAAAGTCCAACAGTATTTCAGTAAATTACTACAAACAAATTATCCTGGAATATTTGTGAGCCTTCTGTTGAACTGATGTTTAGACTGGAAGCAGAATAGCAGGGGGTTCTCAGTATGACAATTGATCCACATTATTTTTTCTATCTTAATGGTGCTCATTATGGCTGCAACTTCATTCTATGTGAGCATCGTTTTACTATCTAGTGTATCAGTAGTACACTAAAAAATATTGTGAGCCGTAACACATAAAAAGAAGATACATCTCTTCAGGAATGAGTTGATAACTGTATTTTAAGCTATACATTTATATGGGACTGTATTACTACTCAAAGTCGAAGAAATAAAAAAAAAAAAACAAACAAATAACCCAATCATAATAAGTTTGTTCATTTTTTGAAAGCTGTGCAGCTTTGACAGATTTGGTCTCCAGTCCCAGTTGCTGATTGTATGGAAAAGTTTTAGCTGTTGGCTTTGCCTCAGGAAAAATATTTTAACAGATAAGTCTGTCTGAAAATTCATATTTTCCAGTTTCCACTGACTATCTATTTCAATAGTCATATAGGCAAGATCAAAAAAAGATTCAGACTTTTAATGGTTAAGAGTTATTTTAAATGTTATTTTACAGCAGTAAATGAGCCCGAAGATTCTTAAACAGTCTTTACTCTGATAGAGCTTCTGGAAAGGTTCCAGTATGATTCTTGTTGAAGAGAAATAAACTCTGGCATCTAGCTACAGAGACTTAGTATGATTCTTAAGTATAAAACCCCACAGTGTTTCTGGAAAGTTCTAATGAGTTGTAATGAAACAGAATCAACTTCATAGTTTTCTTACATTTTGCATACATTTTTTAAATTAAAAACAAGTATTACATTTTCAGTGAGGACTGGTTTCTTTTTGAAGTATTCTGTTTTCTTCTTTTCGTTTTTTTTGCCAAAATGACTTTTTCATATAAGTAAAAATAAACTGGTCCAACCACAGTGGACGAGATACTGAAGGAGGTCACAAACCTGATTTGCACATACAAGGGGAGTGATGTCACCACTTTGATTCCTGACTTGTAGTTTTTTTACTTGGGAGGTGTTGGGAAAGAGGCTGCTGGTGAAGACTGAAGAAAAAAAAATCATTGAGAACCTCAGCCTTCTCTTCATCTGTTGCTACTAGCTCCCTGTTCTTGTTCTTCAGGGGGAGGATGTTTTCTTTCACCTTCCTTTTTTTTCCACTGATGTACCTGTAGAAGCCCTTCTTGTTAATTTTTGTGTCCCTTGCCCAGTTCAGCTCCAGCCATGCTTTGGCCTTCCTAACCTTGTGCCTACACAATTGGGCAGCACCTCTGTATTCTTCCCAGGATACCTGTCCCTGTTTACACTGCCTGTGTAGCTTGTTCTTACTTTTTAGCTTGACCAGCAGGCTGTGACTCAGGTGTGCTGGTCTCTTCCCTTTCTTGCTTGATTTCTTACACTTAGGGATTGACAGCTCTTGTATTCTATGAAAAGTGGTTTTAAAGATCTGCCAGCTTCGTTCTGCTCCCTTGTCCCTGAAGACCATTTCCAAGAGTGTCCTGTTAATTAACTCCTTGAATGCTTCATCAATAGCCTCCCCTTGATCTGGAGGCCTATAGTAGACTCTGACCACAAGGTTCCCCTTGTTGCCTCGGTCTCCAATTCCTACCCACAGGCTTTAGACGTGGTTGTGGCTGTTCTGTTCATATAGAGGCCCTTCAGCTGGGCTCCCTCCTCCTTCGCATCCACTTCATCATTCCTAGGTTCTACTGTGATCCAGGCTCACTGATATCTCTTGCATCTTCCCCAGCACATGGCTCATTGTCTCCTACTTCCCCTGAAATAGCAGTGGAGCTGGCAGACTGCCCCACAAACATCCCAGGCTTGTTTCCAGTGAGCCTGTTTTTAACTCTTTCTCCCTTCAAATCTAGTTTAAATCTCATCCATCGAGCCCAATGGTCAATGATTCCCACACTGCTTTTCACTGTTATCACCGTTAACAAATACATCACTGAGTTTGGCCCAAGAAACTCAAGGAATGTGTTCTCCCACTTTGCTCTTATTGCTAGAAACAAATCTTATCCTCTTGACTGCTAAAGCAATGGCAAAGCAATGGTAAAAGCTTGGGAAGGACAGCGGCCATGTCACCAACACAACAAACCATTCCAATATAACTGCCACGTGGCTCTTACACAGAGGTTTCTCCTAGGCCTTCCAGTGAACTTTAAGTTTACATTAGGAAATTCACCTGATCAAAACCAGTAGTGAACAGAACCAATGATGGTCCTGTGAGCATAGGTAGCACAGAAATAATTACCATCTGCCTTGGAAATGTATCTCCATGCATGTACTGCTATGGGGCTCTGTGTTCTACAAGATTTAAAAACATTTTAAATGGGTTCGAGTTAATTCTGTAGGTACAGGATACAATGAATTTTATTCACAAAACTTTTACTTATCTCTGGGTACCTAAACTTCTCCTGCTAGAGAAGTGCCTTGGGGTCAATGTCGATGTTTCCTAAACCTGTAATGTGAATATTTTTCCTCATTCTTGAAATAAGTGTCCTCCACCTCCTCCATATTATTTCCATTCAGCTCTTCAAATAGGTCTTACAATAACATTTATTACATGGTTCTGTCACAGCTAGATTCCTCACTTTTTTTTTCTATTACAGAGGGCAGGTAGAGAGATGGGATTAGATACAGACAGGTACCTCTAGGCTCCTCTATAGGTGACATTTACCTTTCCTTTTGTTCATAAGATGAATAGAGAACTAGAGTTCAGAAGGATGTGAACATCTTAAGAGAGCTGTACTTTCACTTCAGACAGGATCCACAGTAGTAGTTTTGGTACTCTTCAACCTCTCTTTTCAAACTGTGCCTTTTTCTTTCTTTTTTTTTTTTCTTTTTTTTTCAGTATGCTTGATTATGGACCAATATCCTACGGAAGAAAATGCAAAACTGAAAACTCATTGAGCTATGACAGTCATGGAAGTAAAATAGTACTAAGTCTTTGATACCTGTTTGCATTCACCTGTATTTTGTCACATTAAACCATTCAAAAAGGAAAAATGCCTATAAATATTTAATGTTGAAAAATAGTTTTAATCATAAAATTTAATTAAATCTTAAATTTAGAAATAAGTTTAAGCCATAAACTTTAAATCATAAAAAAAAATTACTTGTGCTAGGTCCTCAGGAGCTTGCATCCAATGTCATTTTGGTATACTTCAAGGGGACTATACTTACATACATAAACAAATGACAGTTCTTCATTTCTTTAGTTAAGCACTTTCCACACTAAACCAGTGATAATTATCTTGATACATACTCTCTTCAAAGGTGGAAATTTGTAATTGAAGCCATATGTAAGATCTCTTCTTAAAGTGAGTACAAGTTTTAGATGTCCCTCCTATTTTATGAGGATCCATGTGTCATAGAAATATTCTTCTGCAGCAACATCGAGCTTTTCTTAACTTGGCAATAGTCCAAAGGTTCCTAAGCTATGGCCAGAGGGTACAGCTGGCAGTTGTACAATTTGGCAAAGAGCAATAATTGTTTATTTATTTGTCCGTCCTGATAACACTTCCAAATGTGTACCTTCCTTCAATTTTTGAAAAATATCATAAAATTATGGAATAGTTTGAATTGGAAGGGACCTTTGAAGATCATCTAGACCAACTCCTAGGGTTTTTTTTACTAGTTTTACTTTTTTTATCTATTTTTTTTTACTAGTTTTATCTTTGTCGACAATAATAACATTTTGATTCAGATTATAATAGCATCTACTAAAACCAGAACTGCAATCTTGTCTTTCCACCTGAAAGATGGAATAAAATATAGAGACATTTCTTTAGTACATCTCTAGATTAATATATTTCAGTACAACATAGAAATAACCCAAACAAGAAGGGTGTTTAGGGTTATGTTTTCTTCTTAAAGTTTGTGTAATACTCCTTGACAGAGATAAAAATTCTGTATGTATTATTATGGGATGACACTTACTAATCATTGCAACATAGCTGACTAGGACACAGAGATGCTTTCTATTTATGAAATCTTTTAGGTTTTTATTCATATAGGAGAAGATGAGGACTTATTTGTAAAATAAGAAGTAAGCATAAAAAAGGAGAATTTTTGTGCCCTCAGGTTATATCTGCTGGATTGAGAGAGAGAGAAATAGCTACACCAGATAACAAAATGCATTGGGGAATGAACAAAAGAGAGAAAAGATGAAAGAGATAAGAACAGAGTCTGAGAAGTGAAGAACTTAAGCAGTTAGTGTAATGAAAGTGAAAAACCCTAGCTGACTGAAAGGCAGAAGTGGTGCATGAAATAGAAAAGAAGCACTTTTAAATATACCTGCTTAGACATCTTAACAGATAACAGAGCTGCTATGTCCCAAGCAAAAAAAAAAATAGCCCATTCTCTCACTCTCTTCTCCCTCTTATCTATCTATCCATCCACAAACTTCATTCCTACAGAGCATTTTTCAAATGACTATGGAAAGATTGTTTGTTTGTCTGTTCACGTTAGAGTACAGAAATTAAATATTAGAGACTACAGCTTTAGGTCTCCTTGGCATTCAGAAAGGGGTTCACAGGGCAGAATTTAGTGTTATTCCGAGAAGGGAAAAAAAGAGGGAGGAAACTGTGTCATCATTAGGAAACTGTGAGAGTATTCTAAGGCATAGAATAGTTGCAGACATACACTGGGGAAAAAAACAAAAAAAAACCAAAAAACAAAACACCCTTTTATATAGGACCTCTTTTAAAATCCTATGCTACTATATCTGATTGGAGTTAGAATTAGAATTTGGGCAGAACAGAATTATCACATGTGCATGTTAGAAGAACTAAAAATTCTGCAGCCTTTATCTTGAAACCAAACAAAACGTATTCTACCACAATATGCTTAATGATACCTGGTCTAGACCAATATAATCCTTTTTTGGTATGATATGTACTATTTTCCTTTGCAAAGGTAATTATGTCAGAAAAATGGTATAAGAGGGAAAGATATGATGTGAGGAGTCCATTAGAGATGGACACTATCACAGCCCTGACAAAGAAGTAATAGGACATCTACAGAGTAAATACATTTCCTATTTCTTTAGTCTTATTTTCTCACTAAAAGCTTGACAAATTTCTTTGCAATGTTTATTGCTCTCAGTGGATTAAGAACTATAGAAAGATGCAAACTCCATCTCAGTTCATTGTGGGCTGCTGCTAGGACTCCATAATAACATGAAATACCTAACTATGGCTATACACATATTTTGTAAGTTTTGCTTCAGAACACCTACTGCACACTACAGTATTGTACATAAATTAGACATTTTGAAACATAATGCAACAAAATAACAATCAAAAAGGCTTTCCACATGTAACTATCAGTGATGACCAGTCTTTCCAACAATAGATAACACAGTAATGCAAAATTGTTATACCCTCTTCACACAACCCCCTCTCAAGAAGCCCAAGGAGTAAGCTTTGAAGTACTAATAAGCTTTGTGTAGTTAGGAAATCTAGGAGATGACAGACCATAAGGGACCACATCACAGTGAAGACCCTGCTGAGACTATGCTTCTAGCTTTCATTTCTTGTTTAAGATGAAGTGAATGGCTTGAAATAACTCCATGACATTTAGAAAAAGCTAGTTTTGTTTTTTTCATACTTATGTATAATAAAAAAAACAAACCCCAAATATATAGTAATCTAGAAATCTCTAGTATGGAACAAAAAAACCCCAACAACAAAATAAATTCTATAGCTAGATAAAAGTAGGAGGGAACAGATTTAATCTGATGTTTATTAGTTTTACTTTGCACTGATTTTATTTTGCCTTTTTTTAAACCATTACAAAGAACTAAGTTAATTAAACATATTTACCTTTTAATTTAAAATGCTTCTGGTTTGTCACTGTATGCTACCAATTTTATAAAATGTGTCATTCCTGATGTGCCTGTAACATTTTGTGGATGTTGTAACTGACTAATAAATGCCTAAAATGGAAGAAGTTGGGTAGGGGTGATGTGCCAGGAAGGGTTTCAGAGTAATGTAGTGTGTGACCAACCACGGCTGCTGCAAAGGAAGCTGACTTTACCTCACTAGAGAGGGCACTGGAGGGTGGCTTTTGTTTTAAATAAACAGCTATGCAGTTGAGTGGATCAACTGACTATATCACAACTGATTGTATCAACTGGTAGCATAAACGTTTCTCCCTGGTGAGCTGAATACATGACTCAGCTGAACACAGAGTATAAGAACTAAACAACTAACAAAAGAATTTTGAAGAGAGGAATGGGTTTGAGCTGGCTTCAATCCACGTATTCCTTCCTGGCAGCTGGGGATCCCCAGTGTCGTGCCATTAAAAATGTTAGAGGACATGTAATTGTTATTATTAGGCACACATGCACATACTATCTGATGAAGATAATGATACAATAATATTTTATTTTTGTATTTTTGACTCATTGTACTTGAAGTCTAGTAGAGAATCAGCAATAATAAAACATTTATGCTTGGAATATTTAAGTACAGTAGAGGGTGCCAGACAGTATGCAATCCCACTTCCTATGCTAATAATTTTACAGCTAATCATTTAAAGTGATGGAGGAAGGAGGCTAATGTAAAAATATTTTTCAGTTGCTACTGTTTTCTAAGGAAAGTAAACATAAAATCAAGTCCTCTTTTGTATGTTTTAAGTTGCTACAGCCAGCAAGTAATAAAAATGACAGATTTTTAGGTCATAGATCTGAGACATTTTTGGTGGCTGTATCGACATCTCTCAAAGTCTAACAGACTTTGTGAAGTCATTTTCTTGAGGATAATGGTATTGAATGCTTGAAGTACTGATCAAACCTACTACATACCAGTTAAAATATTATTATTATTCAATTTAGATGATTATTGTTAGTATCTTAGCCTCAAATATACATTACACCTATATGGCTGTGGATTTCCCCAGTAAAAGCAAGGTCATCCAATAATAAAAACCAGCTTTAATGCAGAGTTCAAATAGTGCACAGTACCACTTCATCTTCTGGAATTTGTAGTCGTGCTGAGATCTCTGAGAACCAAGAAACAGAGACCACTAGGTATTCTGAACTCAAAGCTTTTTTAGACCCAATGTTTCAACAAGCTACCTTAGAGGCAGTGACCCAGCTCATTCTAAATATGCACCCATAGCCCATGCTAAATTTTTAAGCAATTCATAGTATTCAGGAGAAGGAGTCAAAGTCAATTTGCAAAAGTAAGTCCAACAGTTCTCTTTGGCAGAGTAAATTTGATCTAGATCAAATTACTTTTAATAGATTGCATGACTACACAAGAGCTGAGCAAATATTATTGCTAAATGTATCTCAAAGTGGACTGATAAATCAGTAGGCCTATACAAACTTGGTTTTGTAGCATTCAGTATGTTTTAAATACATTCAACAGCAGCAAAGTTAAAGACTGCACTTATAACATTCACAGATGATGTGAAGCAGTTTGGAGAGACGTGTTCAAATATTTCTTAGTACATTTGTGAAATGACCAGAAAGAAGAAAATTCTACTCAATAAAAATCACATCCTAAGTGCATTGTCTCAGAATGGAACAATAAATCTTCAGAGTGCAAAATAGGAAGTAACAGTTTGGTAGAAAAATATTTAGACACTGGAATGGACTGCCTAGGGAGGTGGTGGAGTCACCATCCCTGGAAGTGTTTAAGGAAGGATTGGATGTGGTGCTTAGTAACATGGTCCAGAAGGACCTTATTGTGGCCTTTCAGTACTTAACAGGGCCTGTCAGAAAGATGGGGACAGACTTTTTAGCAAGGCCTGTTGCGATAAGACAAGGGGTGATGCTTTTAAACAAAAAGAGGGAGATTTAGACTAGAGAGAAGGAAGACATTTTTTACACAGAGGGTTGTGAGACCCTGGCCCAGGTTGCCCAGAAAGGTAGATAAGGACAACCCTGGAACCATTCCAGGTCAGGTTCATCAGGGCTCTGAGCAACCTGCTCTAGTTGCAGATGTCCCTGCTCCCTGCAGGGCGGTTGGACTAGATGACCTTGAAAGGTCCCTTCCAACCCAAACCATTCTGTGATTCTGTATGATTCTGTGATCTAAGGGCATAGTTATAGTGGATCACAAATGCAATGAGAGTTCTGTTATGCTAATAAAGAAAAAAGAATAAAAAAGGTCATGGATTTTGCCTCTTTATATACAAGAAGATAAGTACCTGACTTCACTTTCTACATGAGGCCTCAGCAAAAGCATGTTCTGAACCTTCAGCTGTAATTTAGATATATGCAGGTAGTGTAAGGAAAATCCAGAGAATATAAAGAAAAGCCAGTCAATCTGATCAGAGTGCTGCATCACAAAATACACTTTTAAAAAGCAATTAGTTCATTTGAAGTACTGCAAACAATTCTTGATTTATGAAACTGGTTATGTAATATTACTTCATCAGAATTATTCATAACAAAATTTTTAGATTTTACTTTAATTAATTAATTTCTAAGCCAAAAGGAATTTTCATAAACAGATAAAAGAAATTGTTTTCCTTTTCCAATATCCATTCCTCATCAATCAGAAGTGGTGGAACACTTGCAATGCAAATGCAGCTTTTTGTTCCCAGACACTTTGCCAAAATGAATAAGCTGCTGGACTTTTTTAAAACTTTGTTCAATATTTACCATTATTGACTAATATTTCAGTGAGACAAATGTCAGTCTAAAACTGACACAGCTCCTGACTGATCTCAGGAACTATTCCCTCTAAAGAGCAATTGAATGTTTATTATGCATTATTTAACCTAACTGACTATTATTCAGATTCAAAAAGCTTATTGTTCTGACTGGCTAGTTTTCATTTCAGCTCCAACAACACTTTTTTCATTGCATATTGATTCATGGAGTATATCTGCACACAACTGAGTATGTTCTTTCATGTCTGAGTGACCTCCAAATATTTATGTAAATGAATCGAAATCTAATTCAAATATTTGAACTTGAATTTATTTTGAACTGTTTGGGTTTTTTTCCTATTGCCTCGAACGTTTGTAGATGTGTATTATTCCTACTGTTAACACAAATTAGTGACAACTCCCTGTTGCTCAACAAAATAGCGTAGATAATTGTGTATTCACAAAAATATACGTAAAATGGTTAAAATAGTCATAAACATCTCCAGTTCCACGTTATTTATCATACTGGAAATGGCTAGAATTAATGTTTTCACTCTTACTGTTAGAATTTACCTGTACCTGCCATGACAGTAAAAATACATTAAAAAAACCCTGAGACATACTGAAAGTATGCATATTTTTGCTGCATAATTGACAGGCACAATATCATATTACCTAGTACTGCATGAATTTTGTACTTGCAAATTAGCTAGGTACTGCTTGTCACCACAGACATAGAACTACACCACCAGTTACCCAAAGATCATGGCAAAAGTCAGGTCAAACACACACTGCTTCTAACGTGTTCTTTTGATTGCCATGCAGTCAGTCAGTCATTACTTGTCTGAAGCCTGTTATCCAAAGTTCATTCACACACACGCAGCCATCCTCCCAAATGTTAGGAAAACGTGCTGCTACAACAAACCTGCTCCAGCTCTTATATTGATTTACATTCTTTCTCTAAGCATTCACCTTCTCTGAAAATATCTCTTCTTTTTTTTTTTTTTTCTCCTTACTTTTTAGACAAATAAAGGGCTTAAAGCTAGAGAGGTGGCTCTCACAGCACATACTGAAATGTACACAGGCTTGCAGCAAAGTGTAAAACAAAAGGATTTTCAAGACAGGCATTTTTCAGAAAGGGGTTTCTTCTTTCAGTAGTACAGACTCCATTATAATATTAACAAGAACTAAGCTGCTAAGGGTATCTGAGACTGGAAAAAGAACTTTACATACAGTTTTGGTTTAGTTTTATTTCGTCAGTTCCTTCAAGGAAAACTTCAAAAAAAGAAAATGACAGGAAACGTGAGGTTTTTTTCCATAAAAGTCAAGCATTTAAGTCAAGCTTCAAAGTGTCAGCATGTTGACAATGCCAACAGCATACTGATGCAAATGAAACTCAAAACCAGAAACATTCAAGTGATAAACACAGTATCTGAGTTCATGGGCAAGTAGACAAAGAGTGTACCCACCTCTGAGAGTGCTATTCAAACACTTCAGAACAATTCCTCTCTGACATGTAAAGATTCCCTTTCTAGCATTCCTGATAAATCCCATGGAAGACTTTATTTTCTAAATGGAGAGAAAGATGTTAAATTATGAAAGTGTATTAGAAGATTCTTCGATCTGTACTGGATTTTACAAATAGAACTGAAAAATTATGAAGACATTTACTGAAAATGAGAGCTACTATGTGAAAATAACTTGATACAGTGCAAGAGCAGTACAAGAGCTTGTACCATCTAAACTCACACTCACCCTTCACACAATAGTATGGGTTGGACACTATATTCTGTCAGTAATGACAGATTTAGTGCTATCTTAGTAAGCATTTCATCTGAGAGTTTGACTCCCCAAGTCTTACACTACACAACTGCTGCCCAGCCTTTCAGTTCCTTCCAGAGCAATACATGACATATTCAGTGAATACCTGGACTAACGTGGATCAGGGCATAACAACAGAATTTATTTTTACATACTAAATCAATGAAGTGAAGACAGGAAAATGTCTGTTATTTGAACAATAAATAGTTGTTATGATTCACTATGCACAGGCTGTTTAAAAGGAATAGAACTCCCTGTTTACTGATATACTGACAAAGGAACAGCAGTTTGTGAGGAAGGGATATTTAGCAACAGTGCCAGCTTAGACATTGAAAGATTCTGTTTAAAAATACTGTTAAGCATTACCCATCAAAGAGAGCACATTTAAGGGTAATTCACCTGGCATTAGAAAATGCTTATCAAGAAACTGTAGTATATTTTTTTTGTGTACATTAAATCTAAATAACATATATAGGACAGGGAGAAAAAATGCTCCTTTTCTACAATGTTTTGTCAGCTTCAAGATTTAAAATGAACAGTCCCGATATCTTTTCTGATATCTTCTTCCCTGATATTTTCATAGCTGAAGCTATGAAAGAGAAAAAGCTGATTATTCAGAATATAAGTTAACATTACTTCTGTGCTTTTGGAGGTGTTTCTTCTGTTTTTGATACAAAGTGGGATTAAATGCTACCTCCCTCTATCCAACTACTTCGAGAAGCACAAATGTAAAATCTAATATATACTTTCTGTAGAAAATTTCTCTGATAATTTGTTTTATCTTTGATTTCATTTTAGTGAAGAACAGTGTGGAGTTTTGGGCTAAAAGCAATGCCAATATGTTCAAAGTTACGTGATAGAGCAAAAGGAAGCACTGATGGCTTTTGTTCTTAATGTCCTGTCACATCTTGGATGTACTAGTTTTGGTCTGTGCCGGTGCACCTAAGCTGTCTGGAAAACCTACTTAGCACCACAGCTGAAGAAAGCCACTTAATTAATTCTAAACCTCTGGTTAAGATATGTGTGATTTGATCCAGTCCCCTACAAGCTACACCAAACTATTTTGGCCAGGCCAACTAATAATTACTCTTTCTAAACTCAGATATGCCTGCATAGCATCACAATGTATATAACATGTAACATCTTTCTTACTATTGAAATATAAAACATATAGTGACTGTGTTTGTGATCCTATAAAAAGTTTTCATGATGTAATTGTGATATTAGGAGATAGCAGTAAATAAATTACTTCTAGTACTATTGTTTTAAAACATCAGTACAGCAGCAGCAATGCAATGCAGATTATTAGAAAGAAAATGCTTGTAAATTGTTATTTAGAAATGTCTTCAACGGGAACCCTTTGGTTTTGAGTGACACATTAAAATATTGCATGGAAATACTATAATCTCTTGAGGAGGCAAAACTGAAGATGTCTTAAATGAACAAGAGGCACAAGGAGAGACACTGTATACCACCACTGTCAACTTACAGAAAAGATATAGACTTTAGCTGACTGCTTTGTTGAATTTATAGTTTCCTATTTTAGATAACATTCAATGACATATTTCTTACCTACAACATAAATGTCTGTTATTGTTTACTAGTCAGATTTATAAAAAATCCTTCATCACCCAGTCACAAAACAGGAGTAGTAGTGTGTGAATCAAACAATACTAGTAACTACAGTGTTATTTTATTCCTCAGTCAAAAACATCAAGTACTGTATCCTCAATAGATGAAGAACTTCTAAACACTACTGAAAATTAAAATAATTAGCACTGACTACATGCTACACATTGCTTTTATCTAGCTTTAATAAATAATGAAGCTATTTAGTATAGTCACATGACGCATTTAAATTATATGGCTACTATATATTCTAGAATGCAGCTGGAAAAGTGTTTCTTCAGATTAAATTGACACATTAGACAAATATATATGCCAGATATAGTAATAAATATCAAAAACATGGATGTTTAACTCAGTGAGTAGCAGTACAGTAATCTCTGGTATGAGATCTGAATTTAAAGCCTTCAAATAATAAATAAAAATCTATTAGATCTGAATGGTTGTCAAGAAATTACATTGTTCAATTCTCTCAATGAGGAAAATATGAAAGTTAAAACATCTTTAGCTTACATTTTAGAACATTTAATTTATTAATACTATGTAATATTTAAAACTTAGAAAAAAAAGACTAATATTTTTCTTTCAAGAGTGCACAGCTGTAAAACTATCCGTATCACTCACAGCAGGATAGTTGCGAGCAGCAGAAATCCAGCTGGTTTACACAAAACTATTCTGCATCCTATGTCAGCAAATACCAAAATTGCACTACATCTCCCGTGTGGAAGATCACTACACTTCAGTATTATCTGCCAGTTTTTAATCTCCTTTACCTAGGAGTATGTGATTAATCAATTATTCAGATTTAGCCTCTGTTATTCAAGTATAAATCATAACAGAACATGATGACTCTGACATGTTTGCCATTCATTTGTCCATATTTGTTGACCAAGCCAGTGGCAGATCTGTTTTCCAGTGGGGTCTGTTTTTACACAACACTTTTTATCAATTTCACAGCTGGGTTGGCTGAGGAACAAGGTCAAACATCTTGTCAAAGACTGCAGAATCTATGTCTCAGTTCGGATTATCATTTGCTCTGAGTTGGTGCCACTGAGGTTTGCACTAAACATTATATAACAGGCACCTAGATATTTGGGATGCCTGGATGTTTATGGATTGTAACAGGAGACTTTGGTACTAATTACTGGCTGCTATTGTACAGTAAGCTACTCTGTAGCTGGTCTAATTTCATTCCTACTGAACTGTAATTTGTGCATACATGTACATATCCCTGTGACTAAGATTCATGTTAGAAATGCAATGTCTTCCAGCACAACTAAAAATGGCATAATTATCCTAAAAAAAAAAGTCATTGAATGAATGAGATCAAAATCCTGTATCAACTACCCTCAAGGGAGTAATCAAAAGAACTTATTTTTTCAGAATGTTAATGTTCATTCCATGTTTGAGAAGCTTCTCAAATATTCAAAGTACAAACATTCATACTGTTGCTCAGTCAATATTTAAAGTTTGAAAACATAATATTGTTACACTTATTTTCAGGTCACTGAAAAATATCCACTTACAAAGGGACAACATAACGAAGGGAAATAGAATAATAGAGTTTATTTATACTACCAACTAAACAGTCCATAAGTATTGTTAAGTTCTTAATGTCATATCTCTCTACATAAGAATAGAATAGCTTTGCCTGGACCACTGTGTTCTGTTGTGTATTTCACACATTGGAGGTTTTCCTAGATGTTTCTATAGAACAAAATTATAAAGCTAGAACTCCTGTAACATATATGTGAGGACAACTGCAAAGACCTCTTATTAGTCACGTGGACTTGCATTCTGTAATTCCGCTGAGCCTGCGACTCAGTTATGTACTTTATGAAAAGGTGTTTATTCTGTTCTAGACCAGCTACCTGGTCATATTACTAAGTCCCCTTGTTCCATCAGTCTGAAAAACAGCAAATAATTATACTCTATTTGCTCTCAGCATGTTATTCATTATTTTACATATTTCAGTCATATCTTCTCTTAAAAGTACTATTCTATTTTTTCAATAATCTAAAGGAAAACACTTTTTCTGTTTTGTTTTTGGTTTTGTTTGTTTTGTTTTGTTTTTAAATTAAATTTATCTGTTCCTTGTATTGACATGTGATTTGGGGAAAAAAATCCTCAGGCATGTCTTTCATCAGAAGTAGAAATCCCATTTTCCTCCTTGGAGTGACTACTAAGTCACATGATTAATCTAGCTTTCCTACAACGGCCTTACTGTTCTGGGACAAATGCTTTGCAACACACTGAGATCTATTTCCCACACAGGCCAACATTCAGGATTTTGTAAATATAGTTAATTTTTGGAACTTTACCAAATCACTCCTCAACTCCATTTTGACCTGCTTCTGTAGGTCATATGACCTTCTCTTGTTCATATGTATCACAAAAAAAAGTCTTTACTTACTTAACAATGAACGATTTTCCTCAGAAGGTCTCTATTTCACTCAGTCTGTAGTGCAGTCTGTAGTGAGTTGATGGTCTGAGGCAAATAATACAAGGTTTAACAAGACCAAGTCCTCCACTATGGCCACAGTAACCCCCTGCAGTGCTACAGAGTGGGGGATGAGTGGCTGGAGAGAGGCCTGGCAGAGAGGGACCTGGGAGTGCTGGTTGACAGGCGGCTGAACATGAGCCAGCAGTGTGCTCAGGTGGCGTGGAAAGCCAACGGCAACTTGGCCTGTATCAGGAATAGTGTGGCCAGCAGGTCTAGGGGTGTAATTCTGACCCTGTACTCAGCACTGGTGAGGCCTCACCTCAAGTACTGTGTGCAGTTCTGGGCCCCTCACTTCCAGAAGGATATTGAGGTGCTGCAGAGAGTCCAGAGGAGAGTGACAAGGAGGCTGGTGAAGGGACTGGAGGGAAAGTCTTACGAGGAGAGGCTGAGGGAGCTGGGGCTGTTTAACTTGAAAAAGAGGAGATTCAGGGGGACCTTATCACTCCAGTAGGAGCTGGGATCTTCTCCCAGGCAGCTACTGGCAGGACAAGAGGGCATGGCCTGAAGCTGTGCCAGAAGAGTTTTCAGTTGGATATTAGGAAGCACTTCCTCACAGAAAGGGTGATAGAACACTGGAATGGACTGCCCAGGGAGGTGGTGGAGTCGCCATACCTGGAAGTATTCAAGGAAAGATTGGATGTGGTGCTTAGTGACACGGTCTAGCTGATGTCATGGTGTTGGGTCATAGGCTGGACTTGATGAACTTGGAAGGCTATTCCAGCCTCAGCAGTTCTGTGATTCTGTGTGATTCTATGACACTGGCTCACTCCAGCCTTGCCAGTACACATCCCACTACCTGCAACAACACGTGTAGTGAACAACAGAAGTTTATTTCCTGTTATCAGTATAGCTTTTGAACTTTTACTTGACTCTAGAGTAGCCAAGAAATGTTAAAAACCTGTTCTGTAGAGCCCAGAAACTCTACTAAGTAACATAAATTGACAAGAGAGATAAGCAACAAAACACATACCTTCCATAAAGACACCTAATTTTTATTCAGTCCCTGAATGCCAAGTTTCAAATCCTTATTTCATCATATGATTGCAAGAATGTACTTTAGCAAATGATTGCAATGATTTAACATAGAGAAAAATTCCCTTTCCTCTCATCAAACTCATCCTGAGAGATAACATTTTGGTCAAACTTTGATAAAATAAATTTATACTAAAGATGAAATAGTTGCAAATGTAAAAGCTGTAGAAGCAGTTTCCTATAATTGGAAACATCAGACAGAATTCGTTACAGGCTAACTGTTACAGTTTATACCTTGAATTGACAGGCATATCATGTGTCCTTGATTCACAGACACAATAAACAGATCATTAAAAATAATCAGGTGCTTATTTGTGCTTTTATTGATTCATTTTATTACTCACACTTAATAGGTGAAGACTAGCCTCCAGCTAGTCTTTATGATGTCATCATCTTTATGATGTCAAAGTAGCTAACAAATCTGAACAAGTAAAAGACAGTACTGAGCTCAAAAAAGATCTGCAGTATAGTGGTTGGGAAAATTGACTTTTTCTTACACGTTTGTGATAAATTCAGATTCTTATTTAAATTGCAGTGTGGGGGTGTTTTGGTTTAGTTTTTATTTATTTTATTACTTACAGTGGACAATTCTTTCTTTTCCTGGGAACTTCAAATTTATATCTGATGAAATAGTACCTAAGAAAAAAAGGAGTATAGTTAAGTCAGAGAATGGCATGGAAATAAAACCATCAAAAGCTACCTTTATTTGCACTCATCTTCTAAGATATTTGTTCTGTTGGAGTTACACCCAGAGAAGAGAGATCTGTTGTCTCATAAATCACTGATGAAATGCCAGTAAAACCAATGACATGCTGCATTAGTATTGCAGCATTAATCACCTTGCTAGATTCAAATATTTTTGAGTGTAATATGAATAAGTATTCTGTATCTGACACACAATCAAGTGGATATTAAAGCTGCAGAAAAAAAAACCAAAACAGTACTTCTGAAAACTTGGGGAATTGCTTTAGGAATATTATGAGCAAGATTTAATATAATAGCCATTCATTCTCTACATTTCTGTATATCAACATATTATTATCTATCAGAAATCCACTGTTCAATCATTTTGATTGAATGCAATCACATTAAAAAAATAAGGATCTAAATATAGATGCTGTATAAGTCATCTCAGTTCATCCTTTCAATGATTTAAGAGTTTTGAAAAGGTAAAAATTGGATATTTACATAAGAACGAATATCCCTCGACTCCTCTCAGGACCAGTGGTTCACTTACTGAGGTTCAGATAGATCTTTCCTTAATGTCCAATGCTTCACTAAATTCCTTATTTCTGGAGGAAAATAATTAGACTGGCAAGGCAGTCAGCAACTCAACCCCCCAAAATAGTTGAAGGAAGTATCCTTGAATATTTGTTCTTTAAATTCTGTTTATCTTTTTATGATCACTTTATGAAAGCACTCAACTGTTCATAGTTCACTGGGTATATTTCTGACCTGATTGCTTGACTATTTGCTGAAAGTAAATTTTAAACTTAACATCTGATTATCAAATTCGTAGTTTGCCTTCATGCTGGGTTGGTTAGTTACTATGAGTCACATGATATCTGGATTTTGATTGCCTGGCATACATTGCTAACACCTATTATAATCAAACACAGTTGGAAATTCAAACTGAATTGCTTAAGTTAGTCAAATACATGTGTTACTGCACAGAAGCTAGAGCACAAACTGATTGTAATATTCATAATTCACAATTAAAATGACACACTAAGAATTATTTGCTAAAGGAATTACTGAATCACTCTGAATAATGAATAAATTTGAGAAATAAATCACTCTCAAAGAAAGAAAGGTGAAATTCATCAAATTATTTGGTCTGAATTACTTTTAATTTTCAATAGTAAAACTCCATGATAACGACAAAGGCCAATCAAATAAAGGGGAAAGATTTGGTTATACACCATGAAGATAATACTCTGAATGCTCCAAAGTGCAAGAGCAGAAGGCAGAGATTGACAGCAGAACTACAGAAAATCATAAACATTCCTTGCCCTGGGCTACAATGTAGATGTTTTAATAATTATCTACCCTGTAGAGTTATTTTTTTAGTGGGGGATGGAGGACATTTTGTGGTCTTGTATACTTCCCAACCACTTATATCTGATGTGTAATTGGTTAGAAATATACTCATTATTCAATTTTACTTGATATCTTAGAATGAGCGCATAAATATTCCTTTCCCAGAATTATCTGTTGTGGAATACAGACCAAAAGCATGGTGAATATTGTTATTAACTACTTGTTGTCTCATGTAATACACTATGTAGATACTTCACACGGTGCAAATATGTTTGAAATGTACATGATGGAGGATAGGAGATCAGCTATGAATTGTATCATCCTTAATAACCTCTTTTTTTCCCCTCAAGAAGACTACCCTAACTTAGACTCATTCTCTCCACTGCCTAACAGTTACTTACAAATCACTGCTGAATTAAAAAACAGTAAGCTTGGCATTGCTGTTTTCAGCAGAACTAGCTACATTTTATAAAGGAACATCTGAACAACACGCAGCTTGGCCAGAATCCATAGAGACCTGTGGCTCTGTCTTTCAAGTTTACAAATAGAGCCAGGAGGAAAAAAATAATAAATCTCAGAGCCTGAATCAAGCTAATTTTTAGCTGACAATTTGATGGCTAATCAGAAACATAATGCTTTAAAGCAACCCATGCTCATTCAACTTTATATTGAGGCTACAGAGATGACAACTTCCTCATCAATAAAAATGATGTACAGCATCCTGTGGAGTTATTCAAACAACAGTTCCCAGTGATCATCTTTGCTATAGTGTATGAAAGATCTGGGAATCCTTTTCTAGGATATTAGGTTTTATGGAGCAGCACCAGCACATTTGCAAGTACTTGATATGAAAATGGTATTCCTTCAAACACATCAGGGAACATTTTCAGCACAACACACTGAGAACACACTGAGATTTAGCTGCTTGATTCTCATTAATGTTAATAGGAGTTGCATGGCTGCATCCCAGTAGACTTAACTTAAAATGTTGCCCCTTCCAGTTCACATCTGTATATCACATGCCTATTCAGTGCAGTCTGGCTATTGGACTAGTTTTTCAGAGAAGATACCATATCAGGAGCTTATGCTGCATTTAAGTAACTGAACTGAAGTAGAGATCTCATAAACTGAAACTTTAAAAAAGTCATTGAGAAATGTTAGCCAAGAATAAAGCAATGTAATAGAGAAGTCTCCAATAAATGTGGTTATACTTTAAACAAAAGACATTATTTGAGGCAGTGATTATAAATGGTATCTTGGTCACTGTGTACAGCAACAGTCTAGGGCTGAGATGACCTGCTCTCTACTCCTAACTCTGTGTGCCTTTGGATAAATCATTTCATTTTTTCTGCTCTGGTTTCCATAGCAGTGAAAAAGGAATAGTTGCCTCTTTATTGTAAGTCTATAAAGGTTATAAGAACTCTGTAAAAGAAGTATCTCTAATTCAACTGAATGCTTGTGTTCATTGATGTGGTAACCTAAGAGAAAAAAAAAAATTAGATCTACTTAATGTTACATACACAGAATCACTGAAACCAAACTACGCTCAAGTCAAATTCAGACATAGTGGAGACAGGGTTAGGTTTAAACAGATTGTTTTGTTTCAGAAACTACTGTCAGTTCTGCTGGGATGCTAAACTTTAAACAGCAGAGCTTTTAATGCCTGTTAAAAGTGTCAAGTACCGTGCATAGTCTGATTCTTGAATATTGATTATTAATTTTTCAGCTCCCTTTATTTATTTGGGGGAAACTAGATATTTAGACAGCAATTCAGAATAACATTTACATTCTCAGAGCAAGTCCTTTTGCAATAAGTACTAACCATTAAAAAAGAAGTCTACCAACAAACAAGCAAACAAACAAACCATTCATCATTAATTAAATCAAAAATTCTGGAAAATACTTTGTTGTTCCACCCCATTTTCTTAGAATACATAGGAAATTTATCATGTTCTAGCTTCTATTATTTCAGATTAGTCACAGCATATGATAAAAATAACACCATTACCAAGTTTATTGGAACACAGAGTCATATAATCATAAAATGGTTTGGGCTGGAAGTGACCTTAAAGATCACCTAGTTCCAACCTCACTACCATGGGCAGGGACACCTCCCACTAGATCAGGTTGAGCAAGGCCCCATGCAGCCTGGTCTTGAACACATCCAGTGATAGAGCATTCACAACTTCCCTGGGCAACTGGTTCCAATGTCTCACTATCTTCATAGTGAAGAACTTCTTGCTGACTTCTAGTCTATGTCTATCCTCTTCCCATGTGAAGCCATTTCCCCTCATCCTATCACTTAGTAAAACGTCTCCCCCCAGATATTTTATAGGCACCCTTCAGATACTGGAAGGTTGCAATGAGGTCTCCCCAGGGCCTTTTCTTCTCCAGGATAAACAACCCCAACTCCCTCAGACTATCCTCATAGGAAAGATGCTCCAGCTCCCTATAGAGAAGAAAAAGGCATGCATTTTAATAGTGATGTTACACTGCAGCTTATTAAATCCTGCAGGAAATATTTGAACTTGAATTGCTACATGATGAATAAACAGTGGGAGACAGGTATACTTCTGATTAGCAACGAGAACAGAATAGTGCCCCAAGAGTTTTTATGCAATGCTGTAAATCTACTATCAATGGATTTGATATAGCAATGGCTTAAAATAAATTTTTCACTTTTTAAAATACATATGTGGACCTCCTACTGCCACACTAACACGAAAAAAAAGAGATTATTTAAATTCAAAAGCTGAGATACAAAATTGTGTGTAATTTAAAACACATCTTCCCATTTTTAGACCTAAACTATTACCAAAATAAAAGTTAATTTTCCAAATCATTATTTTTGGAACAGCATGACTGTTCCATTAAATTCAGGCCTATCGAGATATTGTAGTTTCTCCAAAGGTAGATAAAGAGTATCAAAATATCTTCTTCTATGTCATTTGAATGAAAACTATGAACACCAGTTCTAAAAGAGAGTATGCTTGGAAATAGCAAAGTATTTTGGCCCTGAGCCTGTACATACTGTGCTCTGATGTCTGTATAGCATTTTCCCACCTCAATCTCCACCCAGTTTAAAGATATGATTACATTTTGAAGCAGTGTCTTCATTTAAGGTCAAGAAACATCTTTAATATGTTAATCAAAGTGAATACTTATTGTCATATCTCAATTCTGACATTTAAAAGAAACTTCATGCAAATGAGATATGTGACTGAATTGCTAGAAAAAGCTATCAAATACTGAACACAGAAACACAATGAACCCCTCTATATTGACTGAAGTCCTTCATGTGCCTCCTCTAAAGTGCAAATTAGACTTAGATTTGTGAACTTTGAAGTTTAGAAACCCTTGGATCTATGTTCCTTAGTGCATACTAATGTCTATACTAAATCAAAATTAAAAGTATACCATTAAAAAAACAAAATCCTGCTGTTGTGTTTCCTGTGCTTGTAGACTCAGAAATGAAGAGCTGGTAAGTTGAACAAAGATGTCTGATAACCCTGAAGATAGTCTTTTAAAACAAAAGACATTATTTTTCTGATACTTTTCTTTTTATTATTTGGCTTTATTACTTTCCCCTGATCTGATTTCAATAAGAATAAAATATTCTTTAATTCACAGGCCACTTCTTTGTGTTTTTGAAATAAATATTTTTTAAATATGGAAGCTAGTTTTCACAGTTCAGGAATGAATATGTACTGAAAATGAAAGATATTGCTAGTAACCAACAAAGGGTGACATCAGTGAAAAATGTAATTATACATTGATCAAATAATTTTACACAGTTTCCCCATTTTTAAATTACAAGAAATTTAAAAGGCTGTTCTAAATAGATGAAACTTGATTTTGGTCCTGTAGAAGCTTTAAATTTGTAGAGATCTAATCTGTTGGATTTTTACAAATCAAATCAAGCCATAGAGAAAGGGACAGCAGAGGTTCTTGTCTACCTTTACTTCAGTAAGGCTTTTGACTCTGTTTCCCATAGATCCCCATATTGAAGCTGAAAAAATATGGACTGGATGAGCATGCAATGGAGTGGATTGAAACCTGAATTAATGACCAGTCCCAAGGGTTGTGATAAGTAGCATGAAGTCCATCTGGAGGCCAATATAAGACAGTGTACCTCAGGGGTCAATACTGGGTCTAATCCTGTTAAATGCCTTTATTAATGATGCCATAGGCTGTACCTGAAGCAAGTCTGCAGAAGACAAAAGATTGGAAGGAGTGTCTGATACACCAGAGGGTCATTCTGCCATCCAAAGCAACCTCAACAGACTGGAGAAATTATCTGACAGGAACCTCATGAATTTCAAGGAGAAATACAAATTCCTGCATCTCAGGAGGACTAACTCCATGCACTTGTGCATGCTGGGGGCCAAACACCTGGAAAGGAGCTATGCAGAAAAGGACTTGGGGCTCCTGGAGGGCACAAAGTTGAAGACTAGGCAGCAATTTGTACTTGGGGCGGAGAGGGCTCATGGTATCCTGGGCTGCATTAGGAGTGTTGTCGCTGACTCCTGCTAGGATGAGGAAGGTGAGCCCTCTACTAAGCACTGTTCAGAACACATCTGGACATGAAGCTACCAGAGAGAGCTCAGTGAAAGGCCACTAAAACGATTAAGGAACTGTAGCATGTCTTAGATTAGGAGAGGCTGAAAGAGCTGGGACTGTTCAATCTTGTCATGGAGGCACCCACAAAACAGGCAGCAGTGTTCCCTTTCTCTTCCCCTTTGGGAAGGGAGAGGTGTAAATAGAGAACATCTGTCATTCATCTAACAGTCAGCACAGCCCTTGTCAAAGTGGGCAGCCCTTGACAAAGCCACGGGCAGCTTGATTTCCAGATGAGGAAGCAGAGGAAAATAAACATTCATTTTTGCAAGTCCTAGGTAAATAATTTACCTCCCAGACTTGGTGCAAAAGGGCAGCAGCCACATTGTATATGTTCTTTGGTACTATAAGACTGACTAAACTTACGCTGTTAAAAGTTCACAAACTCTTGATTCTTCATCAGGATTATTAATGAAAGTATTCCTGTATCTCTCTTTCTGTCATCTAATCTTGCAGAGTGTGGAAGACCTCCCGCTGAATGTTCTTGTCTCTCACGGGTGTCAGTGGTAGCTGATAGCATGCAAGATGACATTCACAGATATATTCAGTAGCAAAAATACTTTGCAAGTCTGGCATCCAAGCCAGTTTCAGATAGAACAGCAAAAAATATAAACCACATAGTTACATATTCTTCTTCAGACACCTACTCGAAGTTTTCCCTAAATTAAAGATCTTTAATGCTCCTAATCACTCAGGTCAAAAATACTCAAGGTTTACCCTCCTTTGAATTATAGACTCTTATCACTGATGCTGCGTATGGACCAAAGAACTTCCCTGAAGACTCCCACATAAAGCAGTTCATTCAATTAGTAACAAAGTTCAAGTTTTCTTCAGTTGTTGACACTAATTAATTACATTATTTTTTACTTCTTCTGAAGGTTTTCTTAACAGGTCATAATGAATGCCACTCTTTTCCTTAATTAAATTATGTTTTAATATACTTCAATGTCAGTTGCTGTTAACTATGGTTGTATTATCATTAGTTAATTAACTACAGCTAGGTGTTTGGTAATATCTCATCTTATTTACAAACAGAAAATCACTAATAAAATGAGTGGTGGTTACTTAGGGGCATTTACTAGAAAAATGTTTTTCTTTTTCCATGAGGAATCACAGCTTTTGAATAGAAGACTGTTACTCTTGCAGGGGTATTAAAAAAATATTTATTAACAATACAGTTGTGATGTCTGGAAATAGAGCTAGCAAACAAAGAGAAGCTGGCAGAAGCTGTGAAGCTGTAGGGTTAACAGAGGACTCGACTTAAAAGCTAACTCTTTCTTCAATACGCACTCACAGGTATTCTACACAACTGGGGATTGTGAATGTGTCTGCACTGGATTTCAGCCTAAGCAAGTTATCCACATTTAATAGTTGTTGAACCAAAAGAATTTACTTCTGCTAAAATTTACAAAAAAGGGCTTTCTAGTGAAGTACAATACTTATTTTACCAGTAAACACCTGAATTACAACACAAAATAAATTAGTGTGACTCTGATGAAAGGTAGCTAACAAAGGTTTTGGATAGGAATTGCACTGAACATGTAAGCAGTAGGAAAGTCATCAGAAACAGAACTCCTGTGCCATTAATAATAGATCTTTCTAGTAAATCGAGCAAAAATATTTCTTATATAGTATATTCAAAGACCACCAATACAATTAATTATTTTACCAGTTTTATAGAATCAAGGAGGAAAATATGTTATTACAGTCCTAATTCTAAAGGGAGAAAGATTTTTATAAGATGAGATAAAAGCCATCATAAAAAAAAAAAAAAAAAGTGGGAACATTCCCAGAAGTCACTAATCATCTGCATTCTTTGGATAAATCTTATTTGCCTATCTGTAAATTTTCAATACAAAAATATGTCCCATAAATTCATTAAAATATAGCTAGCAAATTCCAAGAGTAATTATCTTTTTTTCCCATTCCTTTCAGACAATAGTCTTTAGCAACAGATAAAGGGATTGCAGAGGTGCTAGAGGAAGTTAGAAGACAGAATCACCAGCAGAGACAAACTGAGACTCTAAGGAAGTATTACACAGAAGGCTGATAATTGAACCAGTATAGTTATGTTCACACCAGCTCTGCAAACGGATAAACATGTTAAACAAATAAAGATGGTAGAAATCTAGGCCAAGATCCCTATTTCACTCAGTATCTGGGGACTGATCTGTTGGAATGTAGCAAAGGAGAATAGGATCTGGGGGTCCTGGTTGATGGGAGGCTGACCATGAGTCAGCAATGTGCTCTTGTGGCCAAGATGGCCAATGTCATTCTGCGGTGAGTTAGAAGGGAGGTGGCCAGTAGGTTGAGAGAGGTTCTCCTGCCCCCCTACCCTGTCCTGGTAAGGCTGCATTTGGAGAACTGTGTCCAGTTCTGGGCCCCCCAGCTCAAGAGCGACATAGAACTGCTTGAGAGAGTCCACAAAGATGATTAAGTGCATGGAGCATCTCTCTTATGAGGAAAGACTGAGGGAGCTGGGGCAATCTCATCAATGTTTATAAATACATCAAGAATGAGTGCCGGGAGGACGGATTGTTGCCCGTACGGGCCATCCTTGGATTTGAAGCAGCAGCATCAGGGCTCATTGGGGAGGCCTGTGGAGTCTGAAGTAAAACAGAATTGTCTTTCCCTCAGCATGGCCATCTTCTGTCATCAGGGTCAGGGCGGCCCCATAGAGCTTGGTGCTGACAACGCCAAGGTCTAAGGGTCCGCCCTGACCCTAAACCTTGACACAGGCTCTTCTCGGTGATGCCTGATAACAGAACAGGGGGCAATGTGTGAAAGCTGAGGCATAGGAAGTTCCATGTAAACATGAGGAGGAACTTGTTCACTGTGAGGGTGACAGACACTGGAACAGGCTGCCCAGGGGGGTTGTGGAGTCTCCCTCTCTGGCGATGTTCAAACCCCGCCTGGACATGTTCCTGTGTGATCTGGTGTAAGTGATCCTGCTCTGGCAGGGGTGTTGGACAGGATGATCTTTCGAGGCCCCTTCCAGCCCCTGACATTCTGTGATTCTGTGATCTAGACTGAGATAAAGTCCTGACTTCAGTTAAATATCTGAAGCATTTGATCACTGGCACCCTTTTGCTTTTGACTTTCAAAAGCCTCACAAAACCTTAGTCACCATGATTTAGCTTAGTCCTGCACAGCAGTAGCCACAACAAGGGTGTATTATCAGCACCTTTCTAGCACTCAATACAAAGCACAGCACTGTGAGGGCTGTTATGGGGAAAATTATCTCAGTGAGACCAAATAAAGTAATCATGAGAGAAAAGCTTCTTTTTCAGATCATCATTCTATAATCCTGTGAAAATTCTACATGTCTATGAAACTGAACATCACAACATTTCTTAGAATAAAGAAAAAATTTATGTTTTTTTTTTTTTCTGTCTGTCCTGGTTTTGGCTGTGATAGAGTCAATTCTCTTCATAGTAGCTAGGATGGGGCTATGTTTCAGATTTGTGCTGGAAACAGTCTTGATGTTTGCATTATTGCTGAGCAGTGCTTACACAGAGTAAAGGACTTTTCTGCTTCTCACCCTACCCACCAATGAGCAAGCTGGGGGTGCATAAGAAATTGAGAGGACACGCAGTTGGGAGATCTGACTTCAAGTGACCAAAAGAATATTCCAGACTATGTGACATCACAATCAAAAATAAAAGCTGCAGGGAAAAAGGAGGAAGGGGCAGGGACATTTGGAATTAAGGTGTTTGTCTTCCCAAGTAACCATTATGTATGATGGAGCCCTGCTTTTCTGGAGATGGCTGAACATCTCCTCTGGAAATAATGAATTAATTTCTTATTTTGCTTTGTGTGTATACGAGGCTTTTGTTTTATCTGTTGAACTGTCTTTATCTCACCCCAAAAGTGTTTGCACTTCACTCTTTTGATTCTCTCCTGTGCCCCACTGGCAAGGAATGAGCAGGCAGCTGGGTGGTGCTTAGCTGCTGACTGCAGTTAAACCAGAACACCAGATTAATTCTGGATTTGGGGGTTACACATACCTATATTTTTGTATATAAGTGGTAATAACAAGATATATTTGCAATACCCAGAAACACAGATAACATTAAAACAGAATGAGGAAAGTCATATAGCAAAATTCTCATTTGATGTTAAATACTTCAAAAAAGTAAAGTAAACCTTGTAAGAAGGAAAGCAATAATGAGCCAGATCATAAGTAATTAAACTATATTCTCCATGTGCACATAGCTCCTTGTCAGAATAACGTTTGGATATTTTATAGCTCCAGCTTTTAAAATTGGATATTCTTATATCAATATTTATATTTAAACAACAGTTTCATATAAAAATGGATGAATCAAAGACTGTTTTATATACTAGATCCATACAAGAAGGAGGGTGAAGTGTTTTATGCATCCCATCTGTTAGTCATAATATTACATCAGCTAATTAATGCATGTTACCTTGTGTGTAAAGCAACATGTACTCTGTTGATCACAGAGTCAACCCTAAAAGTATAAAAGTGGCTTGCCAAAAAGACCCAGCTACAGTTGCACAGGGATTTTAGTATCTAGGAAACTGAGTGTTTAAAAAAAAAAACCCCAAAGTACTGTAGCACTCAATGGTTACCCTGGAAGGCAAGATTTAACAGGAGATCATCATCTTTTAACTTGTTTTTCTTCATATTTCTGTTCCTGAAATTGATACTTCTTGTAAGTAACACATCTGATATAGCTACAATTTCACATCAATGACAGGCGACCTTGCTGCCTCAGGAATGAAATAGACTTCTCTTAATTGCTACAAGAAACATGTGATATTCACCTCAAACATATTCCAAGATAATTAGGGGAGCTTAGAACTGATTCAACTGTTCACTGTGAAGACAAAGAATAAGCTTTTCCATCTAGAAGATTTTTTTCCAGTACTAAGCAGCAGCTGCCCTTCATGATTTTTTCTAAAAAGTAAAAATGACAGACATTATTAGATTTAATTAGTTGTGCACCATTGCTACTGTCATGTCATAATACAATTTTTGACAATTTATACTATGACATGACAGTGAGATCACACCATTAGATCAAATGTACTGCACAGAAAAACAGATAAAACAGCATTACAAACTTCTTTAAATTTTGAAGATAAAGCATTATAGAAAGCAAAAAGGGATGAATTCAAACTATATACTTTCTGCACAAGGTTCCAAAAACTGTAGAGCTTTTCAGATGTTGAAAATTTTAATTAAAAAAATATTTTTTTTAATGGGAAAAATCCCTAACTTTCACACACAAAAAACCCCAACTGTTCCACAGAGAACCACTTTAGGGTTGACTCTGTGATCAACAGAGTACATGTTGCTTTACACACAAGGTAACATGCATTAATTAGCTGATGTAATATTATGACTAACAGATGGGATGCATAAAACAGTGCCAACAACACTTCAGCAGTTCTTATTTAATACATTCACCTTTAGGAAAGTCATGAAGATTCAAGGATAATGTCGTTACCTTTTGCTTTTATGTCTTCAAATGCTCTACTTTGATATTGATGTGAGAATTATGTTGTTCAGGATGTTGCCTTCATTTGTTCAGTCTAGTTGGTAAATTATGCCTGCAGTATAAAAATATTGATTATTCAGAGCAAAAATACATGTGTTCCTATAATGCCCTAATTTAAATTTGTATCTTTCTCTAAACATTGCTTTCCTCTTCATTTCAATTGTAAATGCTGGTATAGACTTCAAATGCAGAACAGACCCTGATCATGAAACTTCAAGAGATATCTATGCTTAGTCTACTGTCCCTTGAAGAAGTTTCTGATATTTTTGAAACAAAAAAAACAAACCAAACCAAACCAAAAACTGCCTTGTTTTTACTTGCAGCTATTGTTGCGTTACAGATGATAAAGGACATACATGGAGAAGAGGTGAATTAAGAGAAATGGACTAAAAGCTGCTTTTTCTCAAAAGCTGTAGACAGCAAGTAAGCTCTGTGGATGATTTCCAAACATGTTTACCACACTAAAATTTTTATTTAAAAGGTTCATAAAAACATTTGAATTTTAGAGAAGTAAAACTCTGAAAAAAAGGCTTTAAAAACCTTCAAACTGTGATCTTACCCAGTGACTACTAGGAAAATCAGAAACACAAAACCTGGGAGTGGATAGGACTTTTCCCTGCCAGACTACATGCATGTTGCTCATGGGCTCCATATTCCAGCCTCAGTTTGCACATTGACAGAGTAGGATGAATGGAATGCTCCTGTATTGTTTTGCTATCTGGATCCTATTACAGCATCAACAATGTCTTGCAACCAAATCACAGAATAGACTGCTTGAATTACCATTGACATAAAGGGTCTCAGTCCCTTCATTTCCCAGCCTGTATTGATAGGAATTGCCCCAACCCAGGTGCAGGACTCTGCACTTGGCCTTCTTGAAGGTTTACATGGGCCAACTTCTCAAGCTTGCCCAGGTCCCTCTTGATGACTATGACAAAAGCACCTCTCAGCTTGGTGTTATCTGCAGAATTCCTGAGGGCGCATTTGATCCCACTGTCTGTGTCATTGATGAAGATATAAAACAGCCTGGTCCCTGCATGGATCCCTGAGGGACACCACTTGTCACTGATTTCTATCTGGACATCAAGCCATTGACCATTACATAAAATCTGACTACTGATTAGAAAAACAAGTGGAAAGGAAATTGATAAAAGCTCATCTTTAAAAACAGGTACAATCTGGATCATTCTTCTGTGAGGAGAACTAGTAGCATACCTATAAAAATGGGAAATGATAATACTGGTTCTTTTTAGCAGCCCTACAGTAGCCATTATGAAGCTTGATATCTACACAATTAAAATAAATCAAAGCCTTCCTGATGAAAACTAATGAGTCTAGTGTGTCCACTTTAAACAAATTAAAAAGTATTTAATGTTCAGATAGATTTTTCTTTTCCTTCTTTTTGCATGGAAGGTTAATTGGGTTCATGACATTATCTGAAGTATGGAGAGAACTGTTCTCAGTTTATGTTTTGTAAGCACAGAAAATCTTTCTGGACATATTAATGGGGTTAAGTATGTTGTATACAAAGAAAAGACTAGTAAGATGAACAATGAACTAAAATCCATGCATATGCAATGAAGATGGCAAGGTAAAATATTCGGCTATTACTGTTGGATTAGACAAGGTAAAGGTTGAGGATACTGACTTACCTGCCTAGCAACAGAGACTACAAACTGAGTTACATGAAAGATACTGTAAAAGCAGCTTTGCTTACATTTGACTTTGAAAAGATGGGTATATGTTATGTTTTAGAGGAGGCTTAGACACCTAAATACCATGATGGAAGACCTATTTTTCCATCTCCCTACGCTGAATTTGCCTAACTGTATAGAGGACTATATGTGTATATTCTGCTTTAGCTCAATTATTTGCATATAATAAATTTTATATTGTTTATTGTAAGGTGTAGAATTATAAGGGTAAGTAATAACTGCAGAGAAGGTGATAAAATTGGAGAGGTTTGTCAGCCAAAAACAACCTTAAAAGGATCTTGGGATAAATTCCTTCAAGACAGTAAAAAATACAGTGGGAGTTTAAAAGTTTTCTAGGCAAAAAGACAAAATGCTGAAATTAGGATTTTCTATAATAAGGCCACACTAATACAATTTTCTGGGTGTAACATGGTCCACAAAGAAACACTCTAAATACTCATTTACATGCTTAACATTTTCCTTCAGAACCTCAGATATTTTAATATTTACATTAAAGAGTACATATTTGCATTGCTTGTGTGTAGTGCACTATTAAGTGCATAGGGAGAGCTTGTACTGAAAATAAATAAATACAGGTGAACTTAAATCTGCTGCTAATTCAGTGGCTCTCTACCTTACAGAGATTTATTTTTTCAAATTAATATCTAGAGAGAAGTTGAATAAACCCAAGATTAGTTTATAAGCTGAACTGGTAGAAGACTGAAAATACAAATAGTTCTTAGACTGGGTTAATTCCTCTTCCAATATCTGGAGTCTACATCTAGAAAAAGAATTCTGGCAACATATGCGTTCAAGCTCTTTGATAGCATTCTGACAGTGCCAAGAAGCAGCGAGGGCTGGCTGCTTTCTAAAGAAAAGGAAGCTGGGAGCTGAGGTTGACCCAGACCCTGTCATGGAAAGCAGTACACCAGGTCCAGGGGAATCCAGGGAGCCCAGCCAGGAGCAAAAGGGGACATGGACAAGAAGAAGGTTGGAAACAAGTCTACCGTATACTTCTGATGAGCACATCCAGGAGACAAGTACACAGAATACGGGGCCGACGTCCACTCAGGAGGCAGGACCAGAGAGAGCCCTCCCCTGAGCTGAGCTGAACTGGGGTACTGGCCACATGGGCAGGGGGCAGATGAATGGGGAGACCCCAGGTGAGGCCTGTAAGGGCCAATCTATATACACAAGAACATGACAAAAGGTGATAGGAACTTTAAACAAAAGAAAACCAAACGTCATCTATTAAGACAGTCTAAGAGCTGACCATACAATAAATGTCCCTACCTGTGTAGGGAGGCTGGACCAGTTGACCTCTTAGATGTCCCTTCCAGCCTAAAATATTCTATGATTTTATAGACAATAAAAATTCTGAAATTAATTTTTAATTACTTGTATTAGAATTATTTGAATTTCAAGCTCCCATATTATTATAATTTTTCAGTCTTACCTGCTATATGAAAAACGAAGTAATTTTATCATCACTTCAAATTGCAGTTTGGCCTCCAGTTTAAAATCTTGATTAAGAATAAGGGAAGGGGAAAAATGAGAGTAGATCAAAACTTCCTATGGACTGGTATCCCATCTCTGACAGTGGCCAGCTGTGGCTGCCTGTTGAAAAAGTATATGAAACACTAAGCTCAAAGTGATCCCACCAATTCCAAGCAGTCAGAGAAAGGGCTGTGTGAGTTAATAGTTGAGCCAAACCTATTAGCAGCCGTTCTCTGTAAGCCTTTGTTGTGATTGCCTAGACATTTTCAAATTCTACTCTATTGCTTTAAAGTAGGATTACCATAACTGCAATTAGTGTTCAGAATGTAGGTGCACCATGGATTGCACAATATCATCTTCTGGTTTGTTCCGTATTAATGTCTTGATTGTTCATAATATTCTATCTAAATTTCTTGTTTACTGCTAGGTATTTAGGTGACATTTTCAAAGAACTGTCCAGTGATTCCAAAATATGTTTTTACAGTCAAAAGGTTATTTTAGAGTCAATCCTGCTGTATGTTTTCTGTGTGCAATACTCTTTTTCCTGACATTGTTCATCTTGCATTTCATCAGTTGGTCTAAGATGTTACGATTTAGCTATATATTTAAGTTATTAGGTTCCCTTTTGATATGGCTCAGGGTATTTTGCAATGATTTTAAGTCTTCCAGAGACTTTAGATCCATAGGAGGAGGATCTAAATTTCTGCTGGATTGAGAAATTCCCTATTTTATGTTTAGGTTATGAAGATGTCATTTATGTGTTTTACATACAGAAAAATTTTGGTACTGAAGTATATGGAATTATACAGGGAACTCATAGAGATACTGTCATATTATGAATCTATTTTCATGTTCACAGCCATGATTCTTTGTTTAGAGAAAATATTGCTTGGTGATGGCACATTTGTGGGTTAATTTTGGAGGAGTATTGGCTTGAGTATGTTTGGATTGAAAATATGTAGGTTGGTCTTACTTTTGTAGGTATTTCAGACAGGTAATGATAGGGCCATGATGTGGGATATTAATATGCAAATTATATTGTCCATATTGACAGAGGGTGTTGATATGTTATGTCAACAAGAGTTTGTGCAGAACATCCACCATGTCTTGGAATACCTCACTCTTGTTAAGAATTACAAGTTTTTGTGAGCATGACAGATATTCTGAAAATGCTGTCGTAGAAAATGACAGGACTGACAGAGTTTTCTTGGTTATAGATAAGTTCTCAGCTGGTCAATCTAATTCCTCTGCATGACTGAGAAAAACTGTAAAGCTATGTAGCTATGATTCAGAAAAATCTTTAATGAAGTGTTCAGTCTAAAACTCCTGTGGAATGTTATATTATTCTTACATAATTTGCTCACTTGAATCATACCATCTCACTCATTAATACCCTTCCAATGAGTTTACAAGCTGTCCACTACATAAGAGTCATCATGTTAAAGCAGATATTCTAATTAACCTAGCAACATTTCTGTAGTTCATGCTTTAGTAATGAAAAGTGGTCTTTGATTGCCTGGCATATCTTGTTTTCTGTGACACAGAATTTGCTCTATTTGCTATAATTGTGAAACAGAATATTTTTAAAGAAGTAAAATAGCACACACCTGTATGTCACCTTTACATAGCACAGCCTTTGGGCTTTCATTTGTGTGTAGCTTCTCATTCAGAGGGTTTTTTTTCCCCTCATATTTGAAACAGTTCACATAACCGAGGAGGAGTAATCAGACTACTTATAAATTCTGGCTTTATACAGTGGTTAAGAATTTGATGTAAACTGGCCAGTATTACTGTGTTTGGCACTTTTGAAATAAAACCTTTATGCCATTGTCTTGGTATACTATAAGAAGATCTACACAGAATGGCTTTTGTTACATTCTGGTACTAGACAGAAGCTTAATTAAACTTTCAGAGTGGGGATCATCTGCTGTACATCATAGAAAGAGAGCTGCAGCAATATTTTTAGATTGAAAACACACTTTGTAGTTTATATGAACTTTTAAATACCTCAAATCTCTTCCACGATGGATAGTACATCATTATTGAAATAACTTCCTTACTATCTAGACACTTTGGTTGGTAATTTTGTCTGTGTACAAAGACTGTGGGAAGGGTAAAAACTGGTAGACTTTGAGCAGATTTGTCTTTATCCACATTACTAAAGGAGAATCTCAAAGAGGTTTTTTTTCTAGCAACATTGAAGAGCAACAGTAATAGTTGTAGAAAAATTTCACAATGGACTGAAATAGACCAGAACTTGCACAACCAGACTGAAATACAGCAACACACCAGTTCTGACAGCCATACTTTGTTCTCTCCTCCCTCTTTTCACACAAAGTGTATTGCCATGCCCATCTGTTATTACCATGACCAGTTTTCCCCCATCAGTCTTGATCAAAGATCAACAAAAAAAATAGATACATTATGCAAAGAAGAAAATAAATGTAATAGAAAATTATAAATTACTTCCCAATTGTATTCATTATATCCCAACTGTTTTGTTTAACTAAATTATCTGTTCTCAAACTTCTGTCTATTTCTAGACTTTTTCATCTCTTTCTGGTGCATATTTTCCCCATATATTTGTACAGCATCCAAGACAACAAGGGTGCTTGAAACTGAATCATCTGTGTGTAACTCCATGCTAAAAATGTTGAGGGTTATTAATGAGTTATTAATAAATATTATCCTCACTAGGGAATATAGGGCTATATATAAAAACTGGATTTTTTTAGGAAAAGCACTTCAAAATAAATAAGCTTTTTGCAAATCTATTTCAGGCTCTTGATAAATCTGTGAGATTGTTCTATATTATACCTTGAATTTTATGTTGGATGGAATAAATTATAGCTAAATCAGAATAAAACAATTTATCAGCATAAGCACATATATCCCTTTCTAGCTGACGAGGTTACTCTTGCAACGGATAATGCTTAAAACAGCATCAGTAGCACGTGCAGCAGAGCTGTAAAAAATGACCAGAAATGTGCTACAGAAATGAATATAGAAGTTTTTTATCTGAAATAACATAAAAACATAATATCAAATCTCATCCTGACAGTGGTTTGGCCTTTAGCAGAATATAAGAATTATTGTTATTGATGTTGTTACAGGTATTACCCTTCCACACATTGATTTTTACTGCAGAACCTTTAACATAAATGAGAAAAACAAATATATATATGTATGGCTAAAAGCTAAATCCTTATTTGAATTCTTATCAGTATGGATAGTAAGAACATGGCTTAGGTATTTTTAAAGGCACTTAAATATTTCAGTTTAAAAATTTCCTTTATGGTACCACTCACAGAGGTTAAAGTTATAGTGTTTAATCCTGTTGTCTGAGGTTATTATGCAGAATGCATCTCTGCATATCTTGGGAACTCATTTTGTGCTTCGATATTAATGTCTGTGCAGTAGGTGATTTTGCAAGTTGTATGGTGATCTTGCAGTGTTCCAAGAAGGCCTGTTTGAGCTCTATGCAGTGAATTTACAACAAGTCTTAAAACAGAAGTATAATGGTATTTCACTAGTTCTTTTGGTAAACTACCAAGCTTGGAGAAAGTAGATAATTCTGCAAATGCAGGTAAGATGTGAGAACAGAGCGTGGATTGATGCAGAGGAAGAAACACATGACCAAAGGAACAACAGCAATGAGGAAGGAAAGAGGTGGAGAAAGAAGAAAAAGGGGAAAAAAACAAACAATAGTTACTGGGAAGAGGAAAATATCAGAACACAGTGCTATTAATTTATAACAGCAGGTGGTGTTGCTTTCATCTGGATTATATAGTCTGTAAATAATCTTAGTATAAACCAGAAAATGGCTCCAATAGATTAAAAATGACCTCACTATTTTGCAATTTCAGGTCAAATTTCTTGTGGAGAGGCTGCATTGGAAAACACTTCCCATGGAAAAGTTCTGTTGTGATAATGGGAATGTATCAATTATTTAGGAAACAGAACAATGAGGTTTAGTCCCATACAGTACAGAGATGGAGTTCATAAAGTAAAAAGTAATGTCTGGTTCAGACACTGAAAAAGAGACTGACCTTACATTTATGACAGTGCTAGGCCCAGGAGTAAATCAAAGAGCACAATCCTTTCCATATGCACTTACTTACATGCTAAAGTTCATATTTGATCTATACAGTCATAGAAGCAATCATTCCTTATCCCTTTTTGCCCTTTCTCTCGAGTATAAACCAGAAGCATTACAATGAAAGGATAATTTATTTCTGCTATATGAAGACAATTATATTAGTGCTTGAGCTCATGTAGTTTCCTTTCAAAGTTTTGATGGAGGTCAAAAATATTTAGCTATCTGCTCCCCATTTCACAGGAATTTACAATAGAAGGACTGAAGGGAATACTGAGGCTAAAGGACATCATCATGCTAAGCTATTCTGCCAAAGGTATTATTGTTAACCTGCTGAATTTGCATGTGTTTTATTTACACTGAAGAAAAGGAAAGTGAATTTAATTAGACAACATTCTGGGGGGAAAAAAATCCATTAAGAAGGACTGGTTAAACAAAGATCTCACAAAGCATTTACAGCTTCAGAAAGAACATTTTTTATTTAACTTTTCCTTTAGTTACTATTTCTATGCTGTATATGTCAAAAGCATTAATTTTGTTGTAAAAAAAAATTCATTATTTCCTAGACCATTTGGTTAACTTAAAAATGTTTTACTATAATTAACCAACTTCATCTTAATTTTAAAAAAGAACTCATATCTTTTGGTGGATTATTGTGGAATATAATTTGCCCTAATCTGCTATGGTGATAAATGCAATATAAATAAAAATGCGAAGAAGAAAAATGCTCCATCAAGCCAAAAGTAGAATTCAGAATATACAAGACTTTTCAAAACTGGAACCTGACATTCAGTTCAGAACCTTTTAATTACAAAACTACAAAATGTCCTGGGTTCAGTTCAGAACCTTTTAATTACAAACCTACAAAATGTCCTGGGTGCTCAACTGTCCTCATTAGAGTTAACTCAAGGAAAACCATTGTGTGTGTAAGTGTCTGGCAAAGGTCAACTTGCTTTTGTAGGCACCTGAGTATGGATGTGAAAGCTCACCTTTAGGACCTAGCCAAGAATAAATATTAAGAAATTATTTTAGTTCTGCTGCACTATATTCTTGGGGTGTGTTGTGTGTGTTTCCTTTTTTGTTTCAATCTCAAATTATTTGTTGTTCTGCTTGAAATATAAGCCCATGGGGATGTGGTTTTATGTAAGAATTTCACCTATCTATTTCTCTGTCTATTGTTAAGAAAAGAATCTCTAGATTCCACAGTTATGGAGAGAAAACTTTAAAAGGATGTATTAGAAAAACAACTGAAGGTCAAAATCCAGGGGAGCAAAAGCAAATAGAAATAGCATTAAGAAATTAAACCACATGATTTTAAACCCATCTCATTATTCTAGGGGTGGGACTTACTCTCAATTTCTTAATATTTACCCTTATTCTACTGTGCTAGGCAAGTTATTTAACCTTTCCATACCTAACTTCTCTTCTGTATTTTGTAGCTGAAATAATAATATTTACTCATTGCTCAGGGTATTAGGAGATTTAATTTAATAATGCCTATGAAAAGCTTCATTAATCATAGAGAGAAAGTAATACAGAAACGTGGATTATTATCATTATTAATTAAAAGAATCTCCCAAGACATGGAAGGAATGATTATGGTCAGGTGATTTAGTTTTTAAGGTATACTGTACTATGACTTCTGAAGGAATCTTTGGGCAGCCTTTGAAGAAAGCACAAAGTAAATTGTTAGTAGACTTGGATTTGTAATCTCATTGAAATTTTCGGGTTTTTAAAAGACTAATTATTTCTTCTCTTCTGTTGAATTGATGAGTATTATGCAAATATTCTTCTGTTTCTTTATGGGTAACCTTTGGACTGGCATTTTAGCTAAATATTATGTAAGATTATTGATAAAATGCAATTAAATTGTACAGAAGAAATGAAAGCAGTTATTGCATATGTAAAATGCTCTCTGGAGTCTGAACATTTTTAAATATGACAGGTTGAATACTTTGACAATAAAACCACTCAGTGATGGCTTCTCGTGTTCTCATATATACAAATAGACTTAAAGTGTTCAAACAGTTTCCAAGCTGAACACTTTTTAAGAATAGAATTGGATATAGTATTCTATGACAAATTGCAGTACTACCTAAATTATGTATTCCCTAAATAATACTTATTAAAATCCATTTTAAGTCCATTTTATCATAATATCATTATAGTACAGGAAAATATAATATATGGAGTGATCAAAATATCTTCTAATGTGTGAAATATCCTGCTGTCCTCTCCAGCTCTCCCAAATCCCAGGCCCTGGAGGTAATAGAAGAGGTCTGGAGAGAGGAAGACTTCCCCTTGGTAGAGGAGGACGAGCTTAGAGACCACTGAGCCAGACTGAACATCCATAAATCCATGGGCACATATGAGTGCTGAGAGAGCTGGCAGATGTTACTGTTGTGCCACCCACCATCATCTTTGAAAGGTCATGGACCAGAGGAAGACCAATGTTGCTGCATTCCTTAAAAATGGCAAGCAGGAAACTACATACTGGTTGGTTTCACCTGAGTCTCTGGAAAGGTGACAGAGAATTCATTCTGGATCTCATCTCAAAACATGTGGAAGAAGACAAACTTATTGGGAGATGTCAACATGGATTCACCAAGGGGAAACCATGCTTGACTAATCCGATAGCCTTCTATGATGTCATAATGGTCTGGCTAGATGAGGGGAGAGCTGTCTATGTCATTTACCTTGACTTCAAGCAAGGCTTTTGACATTGTCTCCCATAACATCCTCATCAGGAAACCCATGAAGTGTGGGTTAGATGAGTGGACAGGGAGGTGGCTTGAGAGCTGGTTGAGTGACAGGGCTCAGAGGGTGATGATCAGCGGTGCAGGGTTGAGCAGGCCTGTAACCAGCAGTGTTCCCCAGGGGTCAGTACTGGGTCAGGTCTTATTTAACATATTCATCTATGACTGAGGTGAGGGGACAGAGTGGTACCCTCAGCAACTTTGCTAGTGATACAAAACTGTGAGATGTGACTGACACACCGGAGGGCTGTGCTGCCATCCAGGACAGGCTGTAGTGTTGGGCAGAGAGGAGTGATTTTGTGATTCTGTTAAAACTGCAAAGCAAGGAGAAATCATTTCTGATCCCACTGCAGTAAACGACTGAGTTTATTGCTGCAAACTTCAGCACAGACATTTTTTATGTGTCTTCAGTATTCTAAAGCAGCTCACTAGATACTGTTGCATTCAGAAGTTTCATGAAGTAGAGAAAGGTTTAAAAACAACTATGCAGAGCCTCATCCTCTGAGTTTTGCCTGGATCTGCTGAACTGAGCTACTGAACAGAGGAAAAGAGGGAAGCAAAGTACTGGACCAGGGAGCTTTGGGGTGAGGTGGGAGGAGATGCTTTGAAGATCCACATATTTTTGACAGCCTTGTTTCCTGAAAGCTCAACAGAACCTCAAAACTATCTGCTTGTAAGTAGTATTTAGCAAGGAGTTTACTTCACATCACTGAGTTGTTGCTCAACACAGTAAGGCAAGTCCCTATATTCTTGAAACTATTCTACTTCTCATGGCACTGAAAAGGATAGAAATGTTTAGGTATTTTATTTACCAACTGCTTTCAGAGCAATTTCTATTTTTTTTATCCCTCATGGTCCTATTTTCAAGTTCGTTTGCATGATCATAAGAACTTCAGAGCTTTTTATATAGCAAATAAAAAAGTTTAAAAGCAGATACTGTTATGACAGAATGATTCCAGGACTTTTATGAAACCTGTCAAATACTGGAAAACTTCAACCAAAATGTGAGGTCTACTCTTGCTAACATGTGAAGAAGAGCATTAAATAAATAAAGACAATTAAAATGAGTGAAATAGTATTAGACTAGATGACTTTCTAAAACAAGGCCTTTTTGATACTTTCTGGGTAACTGTTCAAGAACAACTTCTATATTAACTTCAGCTGCAGATGTGTACAAGTCAGCCCATCCTCTGCTGTTTCATTATTTGTTCATAAAGAGACATTCCTATCATAATACGATTATATGGCATTACCTTCAGAATCATGAGGAAATACTTCTCTATATGTGATACATAGCTAAATATGGTTAAATTGCAGAATCCAGTGTGATCACTGCTGTCAAGAGAGACTATGGCTTTTCAAGAGAGATATAATTCCTGAGAACCAGCATACTAGATCACAGAAAAATCACGTATCACCAACTCTCAGGGAGATATGAGCAGATAGGCTTCACAATTCTTCTTATTGTTTTCCCTCTTCCCTGTCAAAATCTCTGAAACAGTGGACTCTTTGAAACAGACTAGGGTCTGCCTTGGGATAAATTCCTTTAAGCAACACAGAAAAGAGAAATGAGACAGTAAGAAGAAAGAGTTTAAGACTTTCATAGCAAATATAGTGTGTGAAATGGAACCACAAGTGATATTTTGATTTTTCTTTGTTGTACCCATTAGCAGAGTTTCATTATGTCCCTAAACAATTTGATAAGAAGAAACAGAAATATGTGGAGTAAACCCAGCGGTTCCTTCCACCTCTCTTGCGCATCACTGTACACATTATTTGGAAGGCAAAATTAGTGTGTTAGAAGGATGCTATTACATACAGAACACTTCATAAATCACCTTTATCAAAACAGTACTCTTTTGCTTGTCATTCTCATATACTACTGATATTTCAAATTATAAAATTTCTTTTTTCATTTTTTTTTTTCCCCAGGCTGCTTCACTTAATTTGATTTTAAATCTGAATTTCTTAGTACCTACTGGATCATGCACAATAACCTACACAATTCAAAACTTCTATCACTGATCCCTTATGTTATCTGTACATCATCATTCACCCAATATTTAAAAGCAACACATCTGTCACAACAATCTTGTACTGGGCATAGTGTGACAAAAATATCAGAATTAAGCCTTTTTGAAAAAAGAAAATGAACAGAAGGTTGTAAAACAAAAATGCAGCAACTTTGTGGATAACAGATAAATTCTCTTTCAGTTTTTGAAGATTTGGAAATGTTAAATTAAACTTACCATACCGCCTGGGCAGTTATCATCTATGTCAGAAGAACTTTCAGTTTTCTTCTCAGCTGTTGGTGTACGTGTTTGTCTCTACCCTGAAAAGGCAGAGAGGTATGTCAGCCTGATGTTTAAGGAAGATACTCATCTTGGGTTCATTCTTTTTGCTTATTAGACCTTTATGGAGGCTTGTAATATGCTGTAATAAGTTGAGGAATACTAATATCTTAAGGAATGAACATGCTTCTGAGATAAATGAGTCAGTTTACACTCTACAGAATAGCTGTGTTTTGACTATCTGTAGATGTAAACTGAGCATTAATCATACAAATTATTTTGAGCTGTTAAAGAAAATGAAATTATAATTTTTTAGAAATTTTTTCATTATTTATGTTTTCGTATATAAAACCAAATAAGACTATTCTAACTTGGAAAATGTTTAAAGGATATTTTGAGTCTGTAAAAATGCCCTTTTTTCCAATCTACAGTCTTTTTTATATATTTTTTTTGTATTTGAACCAAATACATTGGTGTCATGAAAACTATTGTTTTCCAGTTGAAATTTCCTGTTTAGATAAAATACATTCTCTAGTGTGGAAAAAATTTCTTCAGGCTTAGTGCTGCAAGCATCTTTCTTTTTTTCTTTTAAAGAAAACTGAATGTCTGACACAACTATGACTCAAGAAACAGCGAGATAGTGTATTATGCCAGGGTACAGGACTGCCAGCAACTGCAAGACCATGAACAGCAGCCATATTTTATCTGTCTTGCCCTCAGTTGGAAAAAAACAGGAGAGACCTTCCCAGCAACTCTGTTCTCTCATACAAGTAATCTTGATAGAGTAAAATAAAGTTAGCTGAATACAAAGAAAATAGCCATTTTCAAAAGTGGGCTAGATAAATGACAAAGTATATTTTCAGTTCTTTATTTTCCTTGACATCATGCTAATTAGGTGAAAGGACCAAACAATTTAAGTTTTTACAGGGAAAATATCTACTTTGTATTACTCTAAATGTTAAAATCATTTATTGAATGAACTTCTCAAACCTGGTGATTTTTGTTGTATAGAGCTGTCAGAGTGATATTTAAAATGAGTGATTGTGGTCAGTGTATTAAAAAAAAATCAGGCATTTTAAGTAGCAGTATAGCAAGATTAAAGGCCAACCTTTTAGATATAATTGCACTTGAAAGACTGCCAATTAAGTTAAGAATTGCAACTCCAGTGGTTATTGCACATTTCGAGATCTGAAAATACAAGTTGATGGTAGGGGGTGGGGAAACAGTGTTAAGACAATGACCCCAGGGAGTGAAATTTGCAGATGCTGTACATTAGAACAAGCTAGTGATCCTAACATCCTTTTGAGATCTCTTGCCAGAACTGTATGTGGATAGAACATAAAGCTGCCTTTAAACAGCCTTTGTCCTTCCTTCTATTATGTGAAGAGTTGAATGAGGTTACATCTTTGTGTCAAGCTGCTCCATAACTTTGATCCTGTCATTTGTGGGTGCCTTCCTAGATGGACAGAATGACCAAGACATTGCAGTGCCTTTATAGAGCTTCTGCCTTCATTGGGGCAGATTTTTTGCTTCTCAGTACGCTATTGGAGACCAAGTTTGCTTTTATGTACAAATATGCAACCAAATAACCAAAGATAAATAGGGGTGATTACAATAAAAGTAATGCTTGCTTATAAAGGAGACTGGTATGTTGGCTACTGCTACCTAGGCATAAACAGCTATGCAACCCTGTTAAAAGCCAGTGCTAACATGTAGGATAAACCTCTCCCTTTCCCACAGACATTCCTTGTCACAGTAAATTTGTCTGTGACACAGACAACACCTAGTAGTCTACCAGAGATTTCAACATTAGCATTTCAGAATAATTAATCTTGTCGATAATCCAGAATTCTTTCCACTGAAATGGGGAGAATTTAATTGATAGCTTGAGGTTTCCATGCTCTGTGTTCCATAATGTAATTCATCTATATTCTCTTGGCCCCTTGGAACACATATCTCCTAGTGAGCATTCTTATTAGTGAATGACTAAATATCACCACTGCTTCGTACTCATTTATGCTACTATCAGGCGACCCACTTAATGCAGTTGTAAATAAGAACAGATAGTAGCTATAAAACTGAAGGGCAAATCCTCAAGGACAACATTACCTTTGACAAACTGGCAAAATACTTAAAAAGCTTGAAAAACTATAGTTGGAAATCCATAAAAATGAAATTGTTAGCTTTAGTGTTATTCTAAAAATATATTTTTCCTTCTGTATTGCATGAATCCTTTTTCCTTTGTATTCCTCTGTATTCTTTAAAGTGACATTTAGCTAATGTAACAAGAAGCCACAGCTGTTTGAGAGGGATGTCACACTACAGTCCATAATGTTTCTAACATATGAGAACTGAAGACCAAGGATGAGGAGTGATCTGCTGGGTCACCAGGTATTGTTCTTGGAATGTTCCAGAGACTCACTTCCTTGATGACTAAAGATTTAAAAAATTTTTTTTTCTAGCATAACTTTATCCTTACACATTTGTTTTCATGCCAACAATATGCTTTGACTTCTATAGCTCTTTTCCTCCTCAGTGATTACCCAATGATGTATTCAAAAAAACCCAAAACAATCATAGCCACTTTGTCTGGGGA
>VWZY01004681.1:4457-21297 GCA_013399075.1 Chloroceryle aenea
GTCTCTCTGAAGAGGCTCTGAACTCCCAATTGTATTTCTGTTGCCTCCTTTTTGATATTAAAAAAAGAGAGACAGACACACCACAGCAAGCAGAGACACTGTGTTGTTCTGCTCCTTCCTTTCCTACCCCCTGAAATATTCCTCAGGAATATTTCAATTCTCTCCCTGATATTCTCTTCACATGTCAGTGAAAACACAGCAGTAGTTAACAAGGTGACTTCTGTACATGTCAGTGAAAACACATCAGTAGTTAACAAGGTGACTTCTGTACCCACTACACACTTTTCTCCACGTGCACCTCACCTCAGCACAGCTCCTTGGAGCATCTCTCTGAAATGGCACACGCAGCTCCAGCCAGGAGTCTTCAATCATCTTCATTTTATGGAAGAGAATTTCCCTTCCACTTCTGAGAAATACCTGTCTTGCACTTGGTCTCACTGACTGCCACTACAGTTCAGCTCAGACTACTTCAATTTAGAACAGTTTTCTGGTTTTCCTTTATTTTCTGCCCCAAAATAAACAGCTTAAAATTCTTACTCCTCCTGGAGCTCTGACACGAGTCAGATCATCCTGATTTAGCGTGTTCTGACAGCTTACATTAACAGCCATAAGAGGATCCCAGGGGTCAGTGCTGGGTCCAGTCCTGTTCAACATCTCCATCCATGACCAGCACGAAGGCACAGAGCAGACCCTCAGCAAGCTGGCTGATGACCCACAAGCTGGGAGGAGTGGCTGACACACCAGGAGGCTCTGCAGACATCCAGCAAGACACGGAGAGCTGGGCTCAGAGAAACTTCATGAACTTCCATCAAGGGCAAGGGCAGGGTCCTGCACTCGGGGAGGAATAATCCCTGGCACCAGTACAGGGGAGGGGCTGACCTGCTGGGAAAAGGGCAGGGAGAGCTGGTGGGCAGCAGGGTGACCAGGAAGGCCAATGGCACCCTGGGGTGCATCAAGAATGTCCAGCAGGTCAAGGGAGGTTCTGCTCCCCCTCTACTGTGCCCTACTGAGGCCACACGTGGAGTCTTGTGTCCAGTTCTGGGCTCCCTGGTTCAAGAAGGACAGGGAAATACTGGGGAGGATACAGCAAAGGGCTACATAGACCACTAGGGAACTGGAACTCATCTCTCTCATGAGGAAAGGTTGAGGGAGTTGGCTCTTTTCAGTCTGGAGAAGACTGAGATGGGATATCAATGCTTATGAGTACTTAGAGGGTGGGTGTCAGGAGGACAGGACCAGTCTTTTCCCAGTGGTGCCCAGTGACAGGATGAGGGGGAATGGGCAGAAACTTGAACACAGAAGTTCCATCTAAACATGAGGAACTGCTTTGCCCTGAGGGTGCCAGAGCCTGGCCCAGGCTGCCCAGAGAGCTGGTGGAGTCTCCTGCTCTGGAGACTTTCCAGCCCCCCTGGCTCTGTTCCTGTGTGGGCTGCCCTGGGTGACCCTGCTCTGGCAGGGGGGTTGGACTCGATGCTCTCCAGAGCTCCCTTCCAAACCCCACCATGCTGTGATCCACAGCAACTGCCCAGACATGTACTCAAACCACCAGGCTGCTCAAGGACTGCTGCAAGTGTATCACAGTTTAAATGTGTACATCTGAGGTTAATCTGATTTAAATTACCTGTATGTTAACAGATGGAGTGTGCACAGTGGTGACAGCTGTGGCACCACCACCACTGGCATTAAAATAAACATCTCCCTCAAACAAGTTCTTACCCTCTTCTAGCCCATCCTCTCCTCAAGACATAGTCCCCTCTCTCCCTTTTCCCCAGTATTTATGTATCCCAAAGGTCACAAAATAAACTCCATGACATTCATGTGACAAGACACGACTGGATACCACTAAGTCTGCCAGGTAGTGAAATTACCAAGAGTATTCTTAAATTAGAAAGCTGGGACACCTTCTCGTTTGCCTAACAGGGAATGGAGCTCACAGGCATAAGCCACTTCTGTGCTGCAATTTTATTTTGTCCTCTTGGTACCAGAGGAAGAGGTTTTCCCTGGTAAGTCATAACACCAGCAGTTGCCATGAAGCAGCTGAACCATCTGGAAATTCACAAGCAGACAGAACAATCAAGGTGGGAGATGGTTTAGGGCTCTGTCAATTGACCTTCAGAAGCAGTTCCAGTCAGGAAATTTAACTGGAAGTACCAGTGGGGTGGAGAGGCACAAAACAGGTACACTCCCCAGAGTCTCTCCAAATACCCGTGCAGCTCTTCTGTGACAAGCTTTAAAGCTGTGGTTAAACTTCAAGTTATGCAAACACTGTTTGACTTCAGTAACAGAACACAGAAAAAAATCAGCTCCTGAGAAATAACAGCTGTAAGCAAAAGCAAAGGGAGGTAGAATCCTAAAAGGAAAGGATATGCTCATGGAAAAAGGGTTACTGTGAAATATTCTTTAGGGTTTGTACCCCAGATAATCCCCATCTTTCAAAAGTGTGTGAACAAAGGGCTTTAAGCTCATCCTTAAGAAGTCAGAGTATTGAGGATCAGGCTGCTCTGAGTCCTCAGGTATTACCAGGTCTGTCTTCTCCTTTCTCGGTCGTCTCACCAAGCTGCAACAACACTTAGCAAAGTGAGCAGCTCTACTCACTGTGCAAGCCCTCTACACACTTGGCATCTAGAAGTTCCGAAGTCCACCAGAAGATTACTCAACTGGAAGGTTTCAATTCCAACTTCCATCTGAAAAACCCTACTATAGGAAGATGAACCAAGGCAGTCCAGAGGACAAAGTAGCCCCGAAACACCAGTAGGCCTCACTCACCATTACGAGTGTGAGAGTGTGGAACCTGTTAATGGGGAACCAGAACTATCTGATGCTTTAAAACACCCAAGGCTGCGAGCACTGAGTTCTGCTGGACATACAGACCTTAGCAGCACACTCCCAATCCAACCACTCAACAGCAAAGCTGTTTGAGGGTTCTTCTTGAGGAAACCCAGTACCTCAGCCACCACACTCACGCGGTCCTTTGGAGTCAAAAGCCCAGGCAAGCCTGAGCTGGTGAGGACCAACCCCAGAGCTCTGCCTGCTCGACGACTTACCCGCACGAGCGCGTCATCTATGATGTGATCTCGTCTCACTTTGAGCCGCAAGTAGGGGTTGAGCTGCTGTCCTTGCACTAAGCTGTAGAGCACGGTTATGCGCCTTTCACTGTACATCCGGATCCTATTGTCATAATACAATCCCAGGTTCTTGGTAACAGCATTCAATATGAAGGGACAGGTCATAAAAGAGAATTTGTTTTCTGTTTCTACTTTGAAGAAAGTGTAGTCTTTGTCCATTTCTAGAACGTCGTTCAGTGGTTCGTTAATAAATTCTTCAAAAGGGATGAGTGGTTTCCTGCAATCTATTGTTTTAACACCGAGTTCAGTTTCCAGCGGGTCCACTCGGGGACCTTTTTTATTCCTTCTTTCCTCCCCCAACAGCTCTTGGAGAGTTAATTCACTTGATTCTGGGATGGGTTCTTCATCTTCCTCTTCGTTGTGATCCGTGTCCACATCCCCTCCTACGACATTTGCATAGTAAACCATTTTCAAGCACTTTGAAGCAGCAACAACAGCATCATCATCATTCACTAGGTTACGACTATTGAACTCATTGCTTATCACCTTGTAAGTAATGAGCTGCTGAAACGTTTCCATCATCCTCCGGATTTGGTCTGCTCTGTACTTAGACCACAACCTCACCAGTTTGGCTTGAGCAGCAAGGGGCAGTTTGCTCATCGCTTTGCAGAAGAGCGGCAGAGCCATTTCCAGGTACTCCGGGCTGTGAAGGTTGCCGTTCTCCATGACGATAATGAACAGGTTCAGGTAGTTGGGATCCCGAGAGTACACGTTATGGTAAGTCAAGTCACATTCCACGTTAGGTGACAAGTACACAAGTGCATTTAAAAAGGCAGTTTCTATTTTTTCATTAGAAAGTAATCTGTCGTAGACCCGTCTGACGGCTTCAATGTCCACAGACACTTCATCCGGGCCCAGTTTTTGGAGGTTATTATCTCCCTGTGGGGCATCGCCTCCTCTCGACGACGAAGAGGCCGCCGCGCCCGAATCCTCCTCCATAGCAGCAGCCGAACAGGCAGCTTTCTCCTTTTCATCCTCGTCCTTGTCTTCGTCCTTTCCTTGAAGGGACTTGAGCTCCTCCTTGGTGTGCTGCTTGGCTTTTCGGAAACTCTGCACCAGCGCTTCAGCGCTGGAAAACACTCTCCCGATCACCCGGATGAGGGGGGAGTAATCCTCCTTCTCTCGACATAACTCCAGAATTTCATAGATCTTGTCTTCTGTTAGGAAAGTCACATCTAGAAAAAGAGAGAGTGTTAATTTGAAGATAAAAATGGCAAAGGTCAAATACTTTACTTGCTCTACTCCAGAAATCCATCCATCGTGCCCTCACCAGCGCTCCCAGCGCCAGTGCCGTGTAAATTTGAGACATATTTTATCATTTCATCCCCAGGAATCCGTTTGATCCACTATGATTTGTGCAATGTTTCATTCACGGGGGTCAGTCGGGCCACACCTCCACTCTGCAGCCAGCTAACTGCAGTGGGTACTGCAGTGTCTAAGCAAGAGCAGCTACATCAACCCCTAAGGGGTCTGAACTTCACGACTCTGACGCGACGCCGTCTCCTGGCAAAGCTGCACGGTTAATGCTGAAGTCCTTGGATTATACACCAACTATCAACCTCTTTTCAAACAGAACACCTGCATATGGACTTCAGATGTTCTTGCCCCCTTAAAGCCAGATCTAGAAGGAAAGATTCAACAATTTGTTTTGTTGCCCATTATCAGGAACATAAGATTTTTTTATTCTGGATTTTTAACGCTCCCTACGACTGTTCCTACACTTGAAAAGCTTCCCCCAAACCACAGTACAGCCTCAGGAACTGACACCGCCTTCTAAACTACACACAGAGTTGGACACATGGGTTTGTTCTTTGTACATCTGGCCGTGCTGAGATAACCACCTGAGCTTCCCATGGAGGAACAAGCCCCTTTACACAACCCGCAGGGGCTCCAAATACCTGCATGTGCCCCCTGCTCCCCCAGGCCCTGATGGGAAACAAGTCACTTGGTGGTCCAGCTGTTACTTGAAATCTTTTCAGAAAACAGAAGAAAACATTATTTATTTATAGCATGCTATGCACATCAGGTGATGATTTAGAGGAGGATTACGATCAGACCCTGGAAAGATGCTCCAGTTTAAGCAGATTCTTCTGGACCAACACACAATTCACAGCTAGAACCGGATTGGTTTGGTAGCATCTCCAGAGCTGCAGACAGCACGCAGCACTGGATTCAGCAGCCACGACAGAACAATCACCTCTGCACAAGTGTGCCATTTAACAAGGCAGTTACAGGCTGAAGTGTTGGGGAACACGACTGCCCACGCTAACAGCCATCCCAAGCTGTCATTACACTGGATGTACAAGGGGAGCGATACAAAGACACAAAGCCTGCTGATTTTTGCAGAGCCCTGAGCCATTCTTAGAGCACATGTAACACGGGAAAGATTAAGCTCATGTCATGCTACTGAGATTGACTTCTGACCAATCTGAAGACAGTGAAAGAGCTTCAAAAACTCAAATCCATCCTGTTAAGAACCAGCAATGTTGAAACTGTTATGAAACGACCCCAGCTCAGTGCAACATCTCCTATTTTTATCTGATGCAGGGCATACTCAAGAAGCACACTGGCCTGAAAGATAGTTAGCTGCTGATACAGACACTGCTGGATGCCATAGCTCCTTAAAGTAAGGACCACAGCCTCGAGTTCACTGACTCTGGACTGCAGATGTTGCTCAGGGCACAAAAACGGTCAGAAAAAATAAATCATTAACCCCTTCAGATTTCCAGAGTTGCAACAGGAATTGCCCAGTCATTCTTTTCAAGGTTTTAGTATTGAAGGAACTAACCACGTGCTACTGCCAGTGAAGACATTGAATCACCAGTGTTGTGACAGCTTGAAGGTGTATCCTGTGACCATCCTCTGAGCTGCCCTAAGGGCCTGCCCCATTTGTACCTTACAGTAGTGAGAACAGCTAGAGAGAAAAATAAATTAAGTGAAGCTTTCTTTGAATTCAGGGCACTTTGAGCTGACTTGTGTCTGAGGAGGTGAGCTTTATACACACCTTCTCCTCTCACCCTTCCTATTGCAGCCCAGCCTCCGGCGACGTAAACTTAGCTGCTGTCAGCAACGCTCCGTGCCAAACCTCTGCCAAGCCAGCCTCTAGCAGGCTGGGAGAGTGACCCCGTGTGATCTAGCTTGCCAATGACACGCTTCCTGATCAGCAAATCCATCAATTACTCTTTTCATTAACTCCTACAGAAGCTCTGTGTGCTGGCTGCCTGGCCACCAGCCTCCTCTCTTTCAATGTACACCTCCTGGTGATCAGGGTTGCAAACAGTCCTGTATTGTTACGCTGCAAAATTAGAGCACTCTAGTGTGAAGAAAAGAGCAGCAATTGTTACACTGATCTGGAAATGTTTCTCTCTCTGGCTACGTTTATAAGCCTCTTTTTTATATAGTTACTGTTTCTGAACTGCCAGATATTACCAAGATGCTGACAATGGCCTCCAGATTCATTTTCCCCCTTAGAGTTTAGCATTACAGAAAAATAATTTAGATGCTTCTTTCTGAAGTGTAGCTCTTTCAGTTTATTTAGAACTTTCAATCCTATGTCAAGCACAAAAGCAAGCTGAACATTCTTTTCCTTGGCTTTCTTAAGCTTAACCACAGTTTGCTCAGTAACTGTTCCTGCAGATGGACCTTCAAGAACTTCAGAGGGCTAGACTTCTTGGCCATCATCAATTCCAGAGGTAACCGTGTCTCAGAACGGCTCTAGGAACACATTAATGCCCTCACAGAACAGACCTAGTGTGCCTCTTGCCCAACCAACACCAAACCTTCCCTGCCCTACTGGTTGCCTCTGTTTACTCAGCTCGTAACTAACTGGGGGACAAATTTATCCTTGCATCAGATAAAGAACAAACGGATGCAGTGGTTGGCTGGAGCATCTTGGGTGTCTCAGAACACAGCACTACGTTTCATTACTGACTCTGCAGGGCTTTTGGATTCTCTGCTGTAAACAGTTTCACCTTCCTCAGAGAAAACCAGTGAACCTGAACATCTGTGTTTACACCACTTGCTGCAGCGACACTTGGGAAAGGTCTGCTCAAAGGGTAACAGCTTTAATTTCATTTGACTTCAGATCTCTGTTTGCATCACGGGTTTTGGAGGCAACCAGAACGATTCCTGTAGCCTGTATTTCCTACTGCAGGGAGTTTGAAAAGCTAAGCAGAAGGCAGAAAAGACACACAGAACACTATTCCTTTTTCACACACTGGCTGAGAATTTTTTTTCTTGACCTTTTTTCATCTTGTTAGGTATGTTATAAACCCATCCTCTACAGTATCTCTTTTTTTCCATCTCTCAAGCTTCCTAACACAGAATCCGGAACTAAAGTATAACTTTAATAACTCATTAACCACAGAAGAGTTACAAAACCAGTGAAGCTAAAGCAGCTGTACAACAGCACTTAACTCGTCGTGTTTGCAAACCCAGTGAGCTCAGAAAGCAACACCCAGATGGATTTTAACAGACTGGATCTGCACTCAGGGTTCAGCATTAATCCAGCCACTTTGCAAATCCATAGGAAAATATCTGATTGCTCATTAGTGTATCCTACTGAAGTCATCAGCAGAACATCTCCCAGTCAGCAGAACATCCCCACAGCAGTCTGTAGGTTTATACTCGTGCCTATGAAATGTGGTTTATTGCAGGACAACACTAAAAATAACATCTTACCTTTAAAGTCATCTCTGGGGCCTTGCATATCCTTCTTGTTCATCTTTCTGTCAGTGCAGGAATTGTTGTGGGCACCTTTGGAATTGTTTTCTAGGTAAGCTGAGCTCGTTCCTTTCTTGGAGGGATGAGGATCACAGAGTTTTGCATTAATCTTATAAAGCTCGAGGGCCTTAATGGCTGCTGCATTGTTATCCATACGGAGAAAAGTTGGACAGGAAGCACAGAATTCATTCGTGCAGGCTTCATTTCCACAGCCCTCAGTTAACTGGTGGTAGTAGCGCTCTATTAGATGCTTTGCAGCTGCTCGCTTCCTGTAGCAAACATTCAAACAGGGAGCACAAGGATTAGTGGAGCTTCCCCGGACAAAGCTCATTCGAAAGCATCAGCACGGCAGGGATTAGTCAGGCACTGAAACACAACATTTCTGTGTCAGAGGGGACACAGCAGGACAGTTGTTTATTTATTTTTAAATGCAGGCTTCTCAGCTTGACAAACCCCAGTGGTTTTTAACACTCAATTTAATTTGCACGCCCTGTGTAAGAGGGAAGAAAATCTTCTTGATGCAGAGTTCTCAGCCTTCTGTTCTAGTGGTAGAGAGGGCACGATCTTGTTCAGTTCTGAACTACCTCAATTACTGCTGAGAAAGCAGTTTAGCTGCAAAGCAAGGCTGCAGGTGAAACAAGTGGATCTCACACAGGGGGCTGGGCCTGAGGAGCAGTGCTGAGGCATGGCTGGCACTAACAGAGGGAAAAGGCAGGAGATACAAACGAGCCAGGAATGTATTTCATTATAGTATCAACACTGTGCCAAATGGATATAAACTCTTTAAACACCTAAACCATTGTACTGGACGAGAGTCCAGATGATTATCATAATAGTCTCAATCTGCAGGAAAAAACATTCCTTGGTGAAACTGATGACACAACCACGATTACAGCTCAGGGCTGAGGAGATCTCAGCTTCCAAAGTTACACACTTCTCTAAAAAAAAAAGATCATCTGTTTGCCAAAACCTCCCCTTTCTCCTGCCACTCCACAAGCCAAGTATGTATTCTGAAGAGCTACAACTGTATGGTTACACAAGTCCATGTTCTCAGCACCACAGATATGCACTCAAGAAAACTTAACTGGCCAATGAATTAATAAGGTTACAGACTTCTACAGAAACATGGAAATGGTAAAGAAACTGAAATGTAGCTGCAAGTAACTGGGGCAGAAGCAGCTGCATGCAGCAGCAAGAGCATCGTGTTTTACCCCATGTTGGAAAGAGAGCCCTCAGCCTTCATTTCAGTGAAGAAAATGAGTTATTGATGAGAAACACCAACTATGAAACATTCTGATCAGGTGTAATGGCAAGCTTTTAACCTAACATTAGTGACAGAGTACCAGATATCTATATATCAAGTACTGCAGTGATATAGTACTACATACATAGAGTACTATAAAAAGATTAAGAGCACAGAAAGCAAGATTTTAATCAGAAATTGGGGCTTTTAGCTTCAAGTTGCCTTTTGTGCTGTTGATGACTGCACAGAACCAGTATGTGAGAACTGAAGTGCCAGACCCACTGGTACTACTCAGCACTGGCTGCACTTGACTGGTAATATTGGCTGGTTCAGTATCAGAGTTTTGATGCAGTTGCTTCAGAAGGGGAAAAGTCTTGGGGTTCTGGAAGTGTGTGATTGAGCAGTAGTGCCTTTGCTCCTTCCTCTTCACCTCAGGATTACAGAGAAGAAAATCATTCCTTCAAAGAAACCCATTACCTCCACATCTACCCGACCTTCAAAATGCCCCAGCTAGACCTCAGGTAGAGTTCTAACCTCTCCAGTTCTCCCATGGAGCCTTTGGAACACCTGCCCTCTCTCCACATACATGTCAAAACAGAAGGGTTTTTGGTCTTGTCTTTCATACTTGAGCTTTTAGCACACACCAGTGTTTGAACACAGTTAGTGCAGTACACGATTTCACAGAACCAGCTAATGGTTTTGGTTGGAAGAGAGCCTGAAGATCATCCAGTCCAACCAGTAACCCAGCACTGCCAGGGCACCACTAAACCACGTCCCTCAGCACCACATTTCAATGGGTGCCACAGGCACCTGCTTCCGAGTGCCAGGATTCCACTCTTCAATCATTCTCAACTTTCAGCCACCCCAGACCCTCAGATTTAGCATGTGAAACGCTGTCAGCTGTAGGCAGGTAAGCAGGTCAAGTGATAACCTGCCTTTTGAAGATGAAATGTTTATACCTGAGCTATGGTCACCAGTCTCTCCAACACGCTCCTGACTTATTTAGTATTCTTCTTGCACTCTCTCCTGGGCATTACCTTGGTGCCTTCACGAAACCTCTTTCCAGCTCAAGTAGAAACTCACTGCTCCTTTAATTGTCTGCAGTCTCCACCTAGATCATAGCTTCTTTTTTTTTGCTCTAGGTTTTTTTACCTACGTAATACACCTACAAATGCTCTCTGGATTATTACTGCCAGCTGTTTTAAATGTATGTGTACACACCAGGGGGATGTGTGCCTTGGTTTACCTAAAGTGGTGGGGAGCTGTCATCAAGATAAATATCCTGGTTGGGAAAAGCTGACCAGCTCCCTAAGAAGAGAGAAGGGACTTTTTCAAGCAGGAGAACTTGTGAAGATTAAAGCAGCACAGACACCTTGCTGGCTCAGGTAATATCTAGTTTGGATAACGTCCTGTCAGTGTATAAACACTGATATATTAACAACACGTTTTAGCATCATTAAACAACACTGTAATAAGGTCATAGGTGAGATGCCAGGAGACAAAGTTAAGCTTAGACTTGTCTCTCAAAACTTCTGAGAGACTCAAGAAATTATTTATTTGTTTTTTTTCCTCCCAATATTGAACTCCCAATTACTTGTCAAGCTGTGCCACGCCTGCAGTAATACTGTTTGTACAAACATCTGCACTGACTCACGGCCACCGACTCGCCAAGCTCGGGGCAATTCTCCTGGAGGTGGAAGGTCTGACTGAGAGGAACAGTTTTAATCAAGCACAGAAGCAAACATTACAATGCACAACAGGATTAGAATCCCCCCTCCTCTTCCCAGTGGCTATTCCACAGACGTCTGACACGGGCCCAGATTAATTATTTAAACAGGCAAGGTGGAGCCTTGCCGTGAGGATACGGACATAAGAAGGTGGAATGGAATTTACTGAGTGCTTCACCAGAGCTACCCTTCCTGAGCTGCCCCCATCAAAGTGCTGAGAGAATGCAGCCCTGAGGAAGTGGATGGGTGATTTTAGAGAGCAGGAGATATTCACGGTACTTGTGGAGTCTTTGTTTGACACCAGCCAAGATGATTGTCTTGGATACATCTGCTCCTGGAAAAGCCCACCCTCTGCTCTGGTAAGACCCCCACCCAGAGGCCGAGTCCAGCTCTGGAGCCCTCAACACAAGGAGGACAGGGATCTGTTGGAGCAGGTCCAGAGGAGGCCACGAGGATGATCAGGGGCTGGAGCAGCTCTCCTGTGAGGATGGGCTGAGGGGGTTTGATCTGTTCAGCCTGGAGAAGAGAAGGCTCCTGGGAGACCTCAGAGCAGCCTCCCAGTATCTGAAGGGGGCCACAGGAAAGCTGGGCAGGGACTGGTTATATGGGAATGTGGTGACAGGACAAGGGGCAATGGTTTGAAACTAGAGCAGGGCAGATTTAGATTGGGCATTAGATGAAGCTCTTCACTCTGAGGGTGGTGAGACCCTGGGACAGGGTGCCCAGAGCAGCTGTGGACACCTCACCCTGGGAGTGTTCCAGGCCAGGCTGGATGGGGCTCTGAGCAGCCTGGTCCAGTGGGAGGTGTCCCTGCCATGGCAGGGGGTGGAACTGGGGGATCCAACCCAAACTGTTCTCATTCTGTGATCTTTCCATCCAATATGTAAAAAGCACTAGTCCAACTGACAACACCCAGAGTGGACTACAGCCAGATTCCCCCGTTGGATTGGATCAGGGAAACAAGAGAGCACAGCTCAGCTTGCTGCAGGGACCACAGAGCACAGTGCAGCAGGGGCTGCGACCGGAGCAGAAGAGACGAGACTGCGGCAGAGATTCTGCCCTGCAATGTCTGTCTCAACACAGGCCCACAGAGCAACAGCCAGGCACCTCAGGCCTGGACCCCTGCAACCTGTACTCCTAAGAAAGCAGCCAGACAGCACTTCTGTAATAAATCACATCAGAGAGGAAAAAGCAAACTCATCCCAGGAGAAATGCTCCTCCTAGAGCAAGAAAAGGCTTCACTGCACTCAACTGCTAAAGCACACAGGAGAAGTACTCCGTGTTTCTTTCCCTTCCCTTTCAAGGGTAGGTGCATGGTCAGGTGTCAAACTGGATCACCTCGGCTTTGCTCCTCCCCACACTGGGCAGCTAGGGCAGAGAAGTCCTTGAGCAATTCACACTCTGTCCCCAGCCTGCAAAATAGCCTGAAACTGGCATTCAGCCCAGTGTGCAAAATGCTAGGGCACTCGGGGGGAGGTGTGGAAGAGAGTTTAAGGTCAAAGCCAAGGTTTGTTACAGCACAGATCTTCTGAGGCCCCAGGCAGCACCCCAGCCACCGGGCTATGCCCCCTCTATTATTCTGGAACCTGTGCTGTGAGCCAGAAGAGCAGGGTTCGTGGTTTCCCTATGTGAGTTCTACGGTTTGAATAACTAGAAAAGCATCTTTGTTTGCTAACTGACATGAGAATAAAGCCTCAAATACCTTATTTCTTTTTTTGAAATAGCCCTCTCCTTCCTACAGCTCTTCCGAGTTCGAAATGAACACTGCAGCCTGTCACAGTCTTGCTTCCAGCTAATGAAGACAGACCAAAGCAAGGCTCAGAACTGTGGGGAACATGCTCCATGAATGCTGGTTAGTGACAGACAGGGTTTTCTGTATCTAGAAGTAACTAGTATATAAATTGGTCAAATTAAATCATATTTTCCCCACCCCCTCCTCAGTTCAGCAACCCCTCTGCCACAACAGCTCTTAGCAGGTATCGTGCCTTGGTACTGAAGCATCTTCAAACCATGCAAGATGTTAGTGAGTGGCAGGTAGAAATGACACCCCTACTGTCAAGCCTGAATATAGGCCTGAAGATTTCTGACACTGTATTATGCTACCATCTGCTGGTTCCTGTTAAATCCAACCTCTGAAATTTCCCTTCAACCCACTCACCCCTAAAAAAAACCCAAAACCCAAACCAAACAGAATCATCACCATTTCCAGAGAGGCTTGAGAGTCTTTTCCAGAGGAAAATATTCAGTTGATATTCTCTAAGGTAATTCCACAGTTCTCCTCAGCTCTTTTTTTTTAAGCCCATGCAAGAATAACTGTTACATACGTTCAGATTAATATTAAACAGGACACACCAAATTCACCCCTCGTTTACTTACATTCGGCTAGTTTCAATGTTTTCAGAGTGAGGTTCTCCTGGTGATCTGCAAATACAGACAACAAAACCTTTTAAGAGCTGCTCGTTATTTTAATTCACTGCAGCACAAAGGGTTAGGAAAGGTGGGAAGTGAGGACAGTGCATTATTGTCACTAAAAGCATCAACTTCTATGCACCTGCACACCTCAAACTCTAGAATTTAAACCCTAAAACAGGACAACATAATTAAGGCAACTTCCCCTAAGGAGGACAGCACTTTCCCCCAGCTTCCACAGCAGCAGCCCGTGGAGAAGGGCTGGGCTGGCAGTATTTCTGTCCTCAGGTTGCACAGGGCAGCATCTGGGCTAATCCTTCGTCACCGCCGCTGTCCCCAGAGGTACGCGCGGTTTATCGGAGGGCGGCTCTTACACCCAGCTCTCTGCACTCTGAAGAAGCATCAGCTCTGAGTGGGTCTCCACAGAATCTAAATTTCTGCTTGAATTTATGGCCATAATCTCAGCAGCAGCTTTCTGCTTCCACCTCTGGGCCAACAGGTCAGCCAGTAAGATTCAGAACTCCGTCTTGTTGTCCAACGTGTGTTCAGCTTGTGACATAATTTACAGAGCAATTTAAGGTATATAGTTCCATAATGAGTAGGCTAAATTATAGCTGGTTAGCTCCTCCTTATTTCCATCTTCTGCCTTATGCCAGCACTGATTCAACACATTAAAAAAAGTTAACAGATTTTCTTTTTTTTAAACTCCTTCCAGGACTCTCCCATACCCAGGGAGTTTCTAGCCAGATGAAGCAGGAGACAAGGCAGTAGAAATGCAGCAGCTGCCACTTCCATACCTTGAAATCACACCCTGAAGAACCTTACCTGAGGTTTTGGTATGGGTTTTGGTAGAGCTGACCACACTGGATATACTGCACAAGGAGGGGAAATAGAGCACGACTGCTATGGTAAGGCTGGGGCTTACATGACCAAAAATGTCTGTCTTTCATGACAGAGCTTTCTCAAACCTGCAAACAGAACTTGGTTTGGAAGTTCCAATAGAATTTGCTTGGGGATTTGAGTGAGAGCCCAGCAGGCCTTGCCATAGCTTTGCTGGGAAAATCTTTGTTTATAGGAGTGGCATTTCTGAATTAATATAGGACTATCTACATGATTCTAAATGCTCTCAGAAATCTCCACCTGTAGCCTGAAACATTTCCCTTTTCCCTGTGTTTTACTGTGCTCTTTACTGGGTGGGCCCTCCTACTGAAGCCTGGACTGCTCTCTGAAGTCGCTGCTAAAAATCTCAGTTCTTTACTCACAGACCAGATTTTAGCAACATTCTGGATTCTACCAAACTGCCCCAGTGCCTAGAAAGCATTTCTGGCAGACAGCTTTGAATTCCTAGGCTAGCTGGACACTGACAGACCATGCAGAACATGGCAAGTTACTTGTTTATATTTCACAAAGTTGATAAAATTCAACTGACACTAGGGATGGAATTCTGAACTCACTACCCAACTCACTTCATACTCTTGCTTAAAATGCAAGTACCCTCTGACTGGAAAACTGCCATAACTGCCTGATCTTAGAAGTTGGTCTCTCTTTATTCCCTCCAAATGATCTTTCCCTTAGTCAAAGAATCATGGAATTAATTGTCAGGAAGGGACCTTAAAGATCCTCCAGTTCCAACCCCCCTGCCATGCCAGGGACACCTCCCACTGGAGCAGTTTTGCTCAGAGCTCATCCAGCCTCTCCTTAAAACCTTCCAGGGATGGGGCTTCCACCACCTCTCTGGTCAACTTGTTCCTGTGTCTCAACACCCTCCTGGTGAAGAAATTCTTCCTGATATCCAACCTGAATTGACCCATCTCTAGTTTGAATCCATTCCCTCCAGTCCTGTCACTGCCTGACAGCCTAAACAAACATCAGAGCTCAGGACTGACAAAAACTCACTTCTCTTCAACTCCAGTGACCAAAACAAGTCACTAAATACTTATGGAGGTTCTTTTCTCTCTGCTTTTTCCCTTCCTAATTGTTCATCTAAGCAGGTGAGTACTCCAAGCCATACAACCCCAGGAGCAGTGGGAAGGAGAATGTTTATACATGTACTGGTTGGCTCCTCTGTTCACACCCAGGGCTTCAGAAACTGATCTCCAAGAGCTTGGGAAGTTTGTGGTGGTTGCTATCTTTATTTTAATGGTAGGAAACAGACCACAGAGAAGCTCTGGGCAGGAGTAGTGCTTTTAGCTGCTATAAAAATCCAAGTGAAATAGGGGTGTTGCTACCAAACCATCAGGAGTATTAATCACTTTGAGCCTTCAAGATACAGAGTGGTATGAAAAATTACAGAAAGAGCAGATTGGCATCTAAAGGTGGGGTGTGAAAAGGTGTAGCCTGCTGATCTGCAGTACAGATACAAAACCACACCTGTCAGTATATCCAAAATCTTTTCTATCCTCATTATTGGTGCGAGTTCTAGCTGGGCTTTGAGCAGACCGTGCAGTTCAGTACATGCTATGCTGGAAAACCAGGTTTCTTCTACAAGACAAACAATGCAAGAGAGGGCAGAGTGTCAGGAGAATTCAGAAAAAATAAAGCCTAGATGAGTGAAAAAGGTTTGGTCCTCTAAAGAAAGTGGCAGCTAGAGAAAAGAAGGATCAGATCCCTTTGGCTTATGGCTTTCTATAGCATGAGCGGGCCTGCTGTAACGACTTGCAGAACCATTAATGCACTGGTAACTGGACTGTAAAGGGTTTCAAATGGCAATATAAGCACCAAATAAAACGAGCTTTTATCACTCATTAAAACAATGGGGCAGATCAATCTCATTACAGGACTCCTAGCTGTTGCTCGAGACGCTATTTGTTCTGCAATCCCCAGTTGTTTACAGAGGAGATGGCTCGTTACTCCTCTGAGCAGGCAACAGCACTGAAACAACAGCTACACAGCACGGCATTCATCACGCCTCACATCTGAAACAAGAGTTCTGTTCAGAGAAAATCTCAGGAGCAAATGCTCTTAGGAACTTCAGCGTTGAGTGAGATCGTGATACCGATCACAAGACGGCGACTAATCTGAACCCTGCAGCATGAGCCAGCAAATTCTCACCGTGGCTCACTTCCAGCCACGGGGAGCAGCAACTCCAGCCTGCGAGCCACTCCTCTCACCTCCCCTGCACCTGCCTAGCAGAGAAAGGGGAAGGTGTGTGAGCCTGCAACATCACCGAGCCTCCTAAGCAAAGGCTGACAGAAAAAGAGATAATAATAATAGAATCTAATTGCTTGCATAAGTAGGCAAAACTTTCTATACAGAACTTCAGTATGAAAATAATCACCAAAGGCTTTTAAGTGCCAATGCTGCTCTTAAGAGGGGCATCACAGAGCACCACAGTACTCCTGCTATAAAAAGCAGGCAGGGACAAGTGAAGTGAGCTTTGCAATCACTCAGGAAGAGAGCAAGTCAACTTTGCCAGCTGCCCTATCTTAAACAAACAATATACCTTAGTACTATTTATAAAACTAACTTCTAGCCATGCGAATGAAGTAGTTTAAAAACAAACATTACAGGAGAAATGACCCTGAGAAGCAGCACAATACACTTCACACTTACCTTTTACAAGCTGTGGCCATTCGGTGACATCAGGGTGATCACAATTGAGTCACTGATTAAAA
>VWZY01004681.1:40039-50965 GCA_013399075.1 Chloroceryle aenea
CCTCAGAGGGAAGAGCTTCATCTAATGCTCAATCTAAATCTGCCCTGCTCTAGTTTCAAACCCTTGCCTCTCATCCTATCACTGCCTGATAAGGGTCCCTCCCAGCCCTCCTGTAGCCCCTTAAAGCGCTGTAAGGTTCCTTCAAGGTGTCCTCAGAGCCTTCTCATCCGAAGGCTTCCTTGGCTCCAACCCCCTGATCATCTTCCTGATCCTCCTCCGGGTCAGTCTGGACCCGCAGGTCCATGTCCTTACGTTGGGGACCCCAGTGATACTCCCGGTGGGATCTNATAAGGGTCCCTCCCAGCTCTCCTGTAGCCCCTGAAAGCGCTGTAAGGTTCCTTCAAGGTGTCCTCAGAGCCTTCTCATCCGAAGGCTTCCTTGGCTCCAACCCCCTGATCATCTTCCTGATCCTCCTCCGGGTCAGTCTGGACCCGCAGGTCCATGTCCTTACGTTGGGGACCCCAGTGCTACTCCCGGTGGGATCTCATGGAGAGGANAGAGGAGAGCAGAGGCAGAACTCGCCTCGCAACCTGCTGCTCACGCTTCCCTGCCTGCAGCCCAGGAGGCCATTGTCTTTGGGGCTGTGAGCGCCCGTTGCCAGCTCACGTCTGGCTTGTCACCCACCAGCACCCCTGGGGCGTCTCACAGCGCTGCTCTCGCTTCACCCATCGCCCGGCCTGCACGGGCCCGTATGGGTGCTGTACACAGACGCGCTGTGATGCACTGCACGGGTGTGCACGTACACACGTGTGCATGTGCACACACGTATGCGTGTATATGCACATGCACATGCACACACACGGTGCTTGCAGCCGAGCAGACCCATCCGCAGGCCCCAGAGCAGCCTGCCTGGGGTTTGCCGCATTCAGGCTGTCCAGGGTTCTGGGGCTGCCCGGCCTGGGGAGCGCAGGAAGGGCAGCAGCCAGGGACCCCCACAGGGGACCCCGTGCTGGGGCCGCTGCTGCTGCCACAAGAGCACCAGCAGCACCAGGCCTGCTCTGAGTGGGAGCAGCAGTTGGTGTGGGCAGCTCTCCCTCCCCAGCTCAGCTCTGCCCACCCCCTGCCCTGGCTGCAGGCAGCAGCTGCTGGCACAGGCAGGGGCTGCTCCCAGCAGGGAGAACCCCCCATGGGCAGTCAGTACTCTGAAGCTCTCAAAATCATGATACTGCAGCCAGAGCTTTGTCCTGAGCCAGGAAATAGGTGTTTAAGGTCTTTAAGGAGGACACAGTGAAGGTTTTAGCACAAATTTGGAAGACCTGAGGTGTACGTTACAGGGTAAATAGTTGGTAAGACCAATGATTGGCTTAAACTGCGTTGTTACAGATCAGCCTGGCACTCACAGAGACAACAGTGGGCAGATACAGAACTGAAATATTAAGAGTGAACAAAGCCTCCTGTAGTTCAGTGTGGTCTGAAAGCCGGGTACATTTGCTGTGCTCAGATGGACATTGGTATTCATCTAAAAATAATCACTGGAATGAACACGGACTTCTGCATCTGGAGGCTCTCTCCCACACAGTAGCGAAACCTGCCAACTTTCATGTATTAAAATTTCAGATTCAGGGCAAAGTTTATTGTGTCGTGAACTTTCCTGTTACCTCAGAAATCATAACGTTGAGAAAAATACATCTGAAAGATCCACTCTCTTTGCTGCTTTGTCCTTCACATCCCTCACCAGTTTCAGCTCTGGCCATCACAGTTTTACCTCTGCACGCTTGGATGGTGCTCCTAGAGCCCCTTCTGGAATATATCCCAGTCAATCATTGCATGGAAACTGTCTCCATATCTTTCATCAGGATATTTTGTCATCTTTTTACATCCTTATAGCAAGAGGGACCAGAACTGCTCAGAACACCCAAGGTAGGGACACCATGGATTTATATGATCATCATTATCATCTTTTTTACCCCTCTTTCTTTCCAAATCGTTGCAGACACTTGGCCTGGGGTTGGGGTTTTTTGGCTCTTGCAGAGCATCAAGTGCATTCTGGTTTCTTTTTTCTTTTTTTCTTTCTTTTCCCCCGTGGAACTATCAACTGCAACCCCAAGATCTTGGTGGTGGTCAGTAATGGGCAGCTCATGGCCCATCGCTGCTCTGAGGTGTATTGCTCAGAGATGTCACAGATGTTCCTCTGGAGCAAGCAGTGCAAATCGTGAGGACTGGTGGATCCAGTGAGGTGGCTGCTGGGGTTTATGTCTTGCACTGGCCGGACGCAGAGGTGTGGGAAGGAGACTTCTCTGAGGAGGACTTCCTTCTGTTCTGGGGAGCTGTGGGACAACTCACGTTGTCTGGGGACACGCAGAGAGTGGCATGGGAAGGGATCTACTCCAGGAAATTGCTCTGTAGCCGTGGTGTACGGATGGCCAAGCCGCGTGATGGATTTCACTAGGGGTAAATTGCTCTTCTGGGGGAAGTACTAAATCACTTTCAGGTTTTGTATCGTGTGCTTGCAACTTTTGGGGTTTTTACACTAAAGTAGCAGGAGCAGCCGTGGACGAACTGGTGTGCCCGGGCTCCTTCTGCTACAAAGGGGACAATTGCACTTTCCTGCCTCGCTGAGGTGTGTTACATACTCTGAAGTGCTCAGATATTACAGCACAGAAATGCTTTTGCTGCCTTGAGTGCTTTTGGCTACTTTACACTGGTATAGCCAGCTGCTGGGAAGCAACTGGATCTGCCTGGCTGAGCAGACTCCGAATTCGGAGAAATCTGATTGGAATTCCCAGTGGGAAAGCTACCACTCCCTCCCTGCTTCCTCGCTAATCCCTGCTGCAGCTCCAGTGCCTGGGCGTGTGCTGCAGTTGAGAACAAGTGGTTAGAGAGTATTTTGCAGGGATCCCCTCCACTGGGATGGCTCCAGTGAGGTGCTTCAGTTGTGTGACTGGAGTAATTAATGCTTGGTAAAAAAAAAAAGTCAAAATCAACTATTGTAGCTAATAACCTGGTCGCTAAGGAGAAGCCCTGCGGCAAATCTAATTTTAGCATCCCAACATTTGGAAAGAAGGGTCTTTTTTTTTAGCTGCTGAAGGGAAAAAAATGCAACTTGCCTCATACACAAGTTGGATGGAATAGGCAGCGGTTTCCAGCGGGAGAAAAAGGACTTTAAAAATAGAATCCCAAGCCTCATTCACTATGTACTTGTGATGCTGGAGAAATGCCACTGTGAGCCAAGTCTCCTGCATCTAAATTTCAGGAGATGTTGATGTCTTACTTCAGAGCTTTGTAGAAAACAGTTTCCTCTGGAGATGTTTTCATGATCACACACGGAACGCTGCGTGTGTCCTGTTCTTGTTTCCTGTGAAAACTCCAATACAAATGCCCTGATAATACTTGTTTCATTATTATTATTTTCTGGTGTGGATTCCAAATAATTATATGAGTGAAAATGAGATTGTGAAGCTCTGTAAGTGTAACCCCGTAGATGAGAGCATCTTTTTTTGTGAACAATCTACCTTAGTTAATCCTCTTTAGACAGAAGGAGCACGCTGAAGGTTTGTGAGCTTTTGGGAGCCAAGCCAAATGCTTTGACTTGCTGATAGCTGAAGGCTTTATGCCTCTCTTTGCAGATAAAAAGATAAGGAAGGGGAAAAGATCATCATCAATATAATGAAACTGACATTCTGAGCTGGAGCTTAGTCTGGGCAACTGGGAGATAAAAAAATACCCGTAGCGACTGGGTGATGATGGTGGACAGTGCTGCTCCGTCCTCTCCTCTGTTCCTCTCTCTTTCCCTGGCAGAGATTTGGAGGTGGGGTTAACAATCTTGACTCAAATCGCCTCATTTTCGACACAGACAAGGAGGACTTGAGCTCTGCAGGCTGTCTGGAGGGGACTGCAAGCCAGTCGGCTTAGGACAGGGTAATCCTTATCGGAGGGAGGCGGTGACGCTGAGGGGTGGTGGAGCTGCATGGCCAGGCCTTGGCAGGCAACGAGATGCTCTGAGCTCGAGCCCTGCCTGTGGGAGAAGGCAGGTCACAGCTGAAGTGAGCACTGCTTCTCCTCTCTTTCCTGCCATGGTGAGGAGGTAACTCATTTAAAGTGCTTAGTAACGTCCTCTCAAAATCTTCAAACCCATTCAGCCCCTTCTGGCCACTCCACCCTTTGCCACTTAGGGTAAATGTGACCCTCCTTCTACTGACAGCTGTGGTAAAGCCCTTAGTGGAGGGTCAGATATGAGCGAAGCAAGTGGAAATAGGGAAACAAGCTCTTCACTTTTCCAAGTCCTCCGGAGGTGGCCCAGATGTGATTCCCTCCACCCCCCATATGATTTATTCAGGTGAAACCAGTCTGAGCTTTTGTTATTGGCGTGTGGGAATAGCAAGGGGACTGTTGAAACTCTACCAAAGTGCTGCTCTTTTTATTCACAAACCAGAAACGTGAGTTTGGAAAATACAAAAGCAAAATGCAGGCAGTGGCTAGGAAAGTTTTCTTCATTCCTTCACTAAACTGGACATTGGCTTCTGTCAGCTATGCCTCCAGTTAACTTAAATTCCCAAGGTGATGAGTGCTCAGTGGACATACTGCCAAAAGCAGTTTTCAGTATTTCATTCTAGCATCTGAGCTGCTTACCTTCTGTTCTCCATTTTACCCCGAAGGACTGAAATTTCCTTTTTTTTTTTTTCCATGGGCATTTCTGAAGGGCTGTGCATGCTCCTAAGTCTTGAAAAAAACACTCGTTCTCCTCCTTCCTGACATGAAGGGACCAAGTTATCTCTTGGTTAAGGTGTGATGTGAAGGTTCATGTTGTCTTGAAGCAGTTCCCATTTCTGGCACAAAGGCTGGTCGTGATGGAGCGCGGATGTTTCGGTTCCTCCCTGTGGGCTGAGGGAGATTTCCTGCTGTGTTTTGCTGAACTGAGCCTGTGCAGGGAGAATCTTGTTTCCCTGAATGCTTCACCCGGCACAGGGGCCTCTGGAAAGAAACAGGGTGAAAGGAGAAGCAGCTCACGTGCACCCCTTCGTCTCTGAGTTGTGTGGACCCACGTTCTGCCAGCATTGCACTTACCAGCTCCACTCATCCCGAGGGAGCAGATATGGACATCCCGAGGGAGCAGATACGGACAGTTCTGGTTTTCCCCTCGGGACCAGGGCTTTGTGCTTTGCTGCAGGTCTCCACAATATTTTCCAGATGAACTGGAAATACTCTTATTTTTCAGCCATTCTTCATTCTGGTTCTGTGCCACGAGGATGCCAGCACTGCAGGGATTTCCAACCCATTTTCTTACTGCCTTTTTGCTCTCTGCTGTGCTGTATCCCACCCTTCTCTACAGCCACAGCCTGGCCCTGGCTCCTGACACGGTGTCTGCTTTCAGACAGAGGTCTCGAGCAGTTGCTGTGGTTGTGGAAGATGCTTAGGAGCAGTTTACTCCGAGATTTCATGGGGACATCTCGGAGTGTCCTGCAGCACGTGGCACAGCTGGAGCTGCCTTACACCACAGAGCTGCCCAGGTTTGGGTTAACTGTTGTTTCGGTCCCTAAAGAGGAGCCTGACTGACAGCTGGTTTTCTGACCACATGCTTACATTATTTTTTCCAAGATAAATATAGAAGTCGGACTTGCTGAGCAGAGCAAAATGACTTTGTGCAATTAATGTGACATGCTTAATAATGCTTGGAAGGGTGCAGGCATCTGCATCTATCGGCCTGCTGTGGCTGAAAAAGAAATGACAATCCGACAGGCAACCCCAGCACAAACACAGCACGTGTTTCTCTAAAACAAGGGCCTGCACAATGCCCAGTTGGTAATACTGCTTTTGAGATGAGACACTCTATTTTTCCAAGAGAAACTCGTGTCCTGCCAGAAACTCACTTTACCCTTGGGTTATACTGCAGCCTGCCAAATTCAATCTACAATTATTATTTACTCCCTCCCCCCCACTTTGGCGTTTTAATGTCATAATTATTCCTATTTAAACAGCTAGTTCCTTGAATACAAAGCATTCTCTGGTTATTAGCACCACAGTGGCACCCTGGTGAAATTAGGCCCAACCATTTTTCCAGTCAAGAAATGATTTTTCAGAGGCCGCCAGGATATAATTGAAAAGCTGGAGTAATTATCCTACAGCATGCAGCTCTCCACACCCGGGGTTTTATACAGCTGCATTTGTGACACTCTTGTCTGGGGAGGTTTCCATTTCCAGTGAGGGCACTGGCAAAGGGGGTCTGCTTGAAGACAAAACCTTATTTAGCTTGAGAAGGAAAGACATCAGCCCCAGCTCCAGCCTCTTGGCTCAGGCTCTGGAAGGTGTTAGAAGAGCAGCTCAGCTGCCCTCCTGTCCTCAGCAGCAATACTCATTGGACCCTAGCTCTTGCTGCTGCAGAGGCTGCTAAACCAGGTTCAACCTTCTGTGGCTGTTGGGACCAGCCCTGCCGTATGCTCTTACCCAAAAGGTAGAATATACAAGTCACAATATTTTTTCATCAGTTCATAAACACCATCTGCTTGGCTGGGTGCCCCAGGCGGGAAAACACTGAAGTAAGAGGGGACAGGGGAGAAGAAGAAGAGTTTCAGCTCCTCCCATGACTTGTTCCAGTGAACTGCCTGGGTTTCCTATTAGGTGGAAATTGAATTCCTGTGTTTTGGGTCTCCTGCCTCATCTCCAAGGAGCGTCAGAGGAGGGGGCAGAAGGACAAGGACGTGGGAGGCAGCGACCACTGAGGAGCATACCTGGGGAGAAGGGGGTGAAATGTTGATGAATTACCAGAGTGGGGATGAATTATGTTTGAACCCAGAGATTAAAAGTATTACAGCTTATTTGTCTCCTGAGACAGCTGCTATCCCCAGTCTGAGCTCACCACAGAAGCTCAGGATTGGGAGATGCCATACAGAGATCTCCTGGAGGATGTAGTGATTTGCTTGAGGTCCTGGCAGAGCGTGTTGCAGGCTCATCTGGCCCATGCTCCTGCACTGCCTTGCTATGGAAACTGCTATCTAATCCCCACCCCAGTCCCATGTGACACTGGCACGTGGCCATGTCACAGCTCTTGACCCCAGAGCTGAAATACACTCTGGACTAGTAATAGCCATACTGCCCAAGAGATCATCCAGGCCAGGATGTACCCAGCAAACTCAGTCAATAAACCCAGAGCATCTATCCCATCCATGTCAATCCACCACTGCTCAAATATAGATCTACCCTAAGAGGTCTTCTTTGCATTTGTACTTTTACTCTCACAGTTTTGCCATCTTAATTTTGCATCTTGCAATGTTAGAAAAGAGTACTTTCCGCCTGTCATGCTGAAGAAATACAGATATTTTTGCTGAGAATGTGAAAGTGACAGAGGAAAAATGCAGTTGAAATGTGTGGGAGTTTTGCCTGAATAAGTACCGAGAGGTTTGGCCCTAGGGATGGAAATAGACCTTGGAGTTTTACCAAGGTGCTTCAGAGCTCCTTGTTCCCATTGCTTTTCTCTTTCAGATACGATGACTGGAGCTGTCTGGATGCAGAACTCATTTGAACTAAAAATACGTATCTTTTAAACAGGATCCTCATTCTCTAGTCTCTCAGAAAGTCTGCTTAGGTGTTAAGCAGTGTATTGCTGCGGTGCTGATTTTCTGGGCTGGTGGTTAATCTGTGTGAACTCTGAAATACCGATTTGATTTTCCTTATCTAGAAAAGGTCAAGCTTGTGAATCGTGTCAACACCGTTATTGTGTTGCTAAAGATCAGACAAGCTCCTTTGAACTCGTTTCTTTACTAACCTACAGTGATAATTTATTGCAGGCACTTAAAAAATAAACCCCAGCTACTTCACACTGTTTAGAGACATTGAAGAAGAAACATAGTGCTCTTTGTGCTCAGGAGAATCAGATTCCAACTGATACAATAGGTGTTAATTGTGACTGCTCCTCAGGTTTGCCTCTGTAAGCCTACGAATTCCCTGACAGCCTTGCAATTATGGAAAGAAATATTAAAAAAAATATATANCCCAGGGGTTATTCTGTAACCCTGAAAGGCTTTGGCAAGTGAGTGCCTGTATGCATTTCCACAAGTGACATCTCGCCTGGCATTCTCACCATTCTGGAGAGGATATTGAAATGTAATGCACTGATATTGAAATGTAGTGCACTGATATTGAAATGTAGTGCACTGGTATTGAAATGTAGTGCACTGATATTGAAATGTAATGCACTCTCACACGTCTAAGTTGGTCAAAATTGATGTCATTACTGACATAAAGGCACTGCAAAGCTGGGCGAGCACTCACGAGGCGTAACTTCAAGGCTAAGGCCCTTACACGAAGTGGATTCTGGGACAGCAGACATCATGGTGTAGTCTCCCAGTAGCCTCCCAGTAATCTTCCAGTAGTCTCTCAGTAGTCTCCCAGTAGCCTCCCAGTTTTCAGTTCCTTGTTCTTACCGGATGAGTGAGACTGGGTGTTTGTCTATCTATTATTTAGGACAGACTGTTATTTACCTGTAACCACCATAAAGGAGGTAAAAAGGTACAGTAAGTTTTTAATTGGTGTGCTGTTGGAGCCAGAGTCATAAGAATGGCATCTCTGGGACTCAGTCACCAGTGTGAACTTCAGAGTGGGACTGGGAAAGTTTCCTTCAAGGCCCCGATTACCCTCTCGAGCTCAGAGGGGTCAGCTGGGAACTGCTGACGAGTCTGTCCCTCAGAGGGGGGAAGTGTGGTGGGGTGTGTTGTGTAGAATGGGAGTTCATCAGCCATTCAGGTGTCATGGAATTGTCAGGGTTGGAAGGGATCTTACAGCTCACCCAGTTCCACCCCCCTGCCATGGCAGGGACACCTCCCACTGGAGCAGGTATCCACACTGATGTTTCTGAGGCTTGACAGGGGACAAACCTGGACGTGCAGCTGCCTGAGATCCAAGTAAAGTGCAGAGTAGAAGCACTTGGGGAACGGCAGCAAAGTCCACACCTCCAAGTGAGGCTTCTAACTCCTTAGCCAGCTGGACAGGCTGTNGCAGAAGCAGCCCCGGCTGCTGCGAGCAAGCACGTCCTGAAACAGCGTGAGGTTCCAGCAGGAGACTTCCCATTTGGGGGTCAGACTCCTGAGGGAATGTCAAAGGGCCCCCTCATGTCTTCTGCACCGAGTCACCCTGGCTGCAGAGTTACACACCGAGCAGGGATGGGATTTTCAGTGCATTCAATACTGACCTAATATCTTTCTTATTGGTGTCATGCAGAACAGAAGCAGGCCAGAGGTAACCATTTACTGCAGCTATTTAAGTAAATGGTGCAAATAACACCTCCTGGGTGAAACCTGGGGGAAATCCAAGGGTGTTGGGGTGGATGCCTGAGCTACTGGGAGGGAGGGGGTCACCGAGAAGGACTTTCCTTCTCAGCTCTCCTGGTCTTTGAGAACGTTTTGTTCTCAAAGATTTTAACCAAGTTTCTCCTGGATAAACCAAGTGGCTTTTCCCAACTCAATCATTTAATCTATGGTGCCAAAACTGAATGGCCTTTAAATCTTTCACTGCAGTGATTGAACACGACAGGGATTAAGTCCTTGTCCAATAGCAGCTCACCTGGGTGCGTTGTGGGTTACATGCAAAGCACAAAGCCAAATGCTCTTAAGCACCCAAGCACACTGCTGTTTCAAAATGTGGCAAGCCCTGTCATGTCTGTGATTGGGAAGCAGTTCTTTTGAACTGCTGAAGACAGGGCGCAACAAAAAAGCCACAGAAAGAAAGTCTTCAGAGCAAAAAAAAAGTCAGTTGTGAGCAAAGGTTAGGACAGAAATGGAAGGGTTTGTCCTAAGTACTTTTACCTACAGCTAGATCGTACGGTTTCGATAGACTGATGAGGGGCCTAGCCTAATGGAAGAGATTTACAAATCCATAGTGTCCTCGAGTGTCCAGGCAAAAGGCTGAATTATGCACACAAGGCAAATCAAACAGAGTTTGACACAAACCCCATTAACTAATAAAAACATTCTTCTGGTTGCCAAGTCGCCTAAAAATCTCCCAGGAAATGTCAGAAAGAAGGTGCCCGTGTGAGCCATGGAGCCTTTAATTATATCAGCACACAATGGAGTTATTCTGGCAGGGTTTTACCTTGGTATGTTTGGTGCCTCGTCATCATTTTATGTGGGTCTTAAGGTTAACATACAGTTCATGGATGATTTCAACCCCGTTCTGGAGGCAGCAGCCTTTGTGTCTTCATTGGCCTTTTGCTATGATGCTAATTCCTACAGCAACCCTCTGCTTCACACGGCTGTATCTTCCATAGCATCTCCAGCAGGTCAACTGGTAGCACTACTGCACTTTGCAGGTTAGCAATATAGAAAGGTTGAGGTTAAAAAAAAAAAGAAATAAGTTTGTTCATTTATTGAGAGAAAAGGCCATTTCAAGAAAAATAAATTGTCCATTGATGGGTTTCGCTTTTAGCTGGGAACCCCTCTGGGAAGTGTGATTGTATCCCTCTGAAAGTGTGATGCTTTTATTTTTGTCTCCCCAGAAAAATAAAACAAAAATGTTTTCCTGCCATGTGCTTGAATGTAAGAAGAACACATTCAGGGGTTTTGCACCGGGTCTGAAATCTCTTCTCTTGAGATGAAGACAACTTGATCAGTGGAGCAGAGTGCTTGGTGGCTTGTGTCTCCTGATGCATACTCTCCCTTCAGGGGTTACGTGCTGCTGTTGTTTTCCTCCAAACCTGTCCCCCTGCCCCTTTTTTCTCTCCCGATCTTTGCCATTCCCTGCTCTAGCTGCTGCTGGAAATTGCTAAGGCTGCTCATGGCCCAGCGAGGTGTATAAACCAGGATCCTACAGCAGGCCTGGGGAGGACAGAGGGTGCTGGGGGGGAGCATGTGTGGCAGGCAGGGTGCTGAGATGGAAGACAGCTTAATTTCTCTGATATGGCCTTTTAGACAGTCCTGTTGTCATAGAATCATAGAATCATAGAATGGCAGGGGCCTCTGGGGATCACGGAGTCCAAGCCCCCTGCCAGAGCAGGGGCAC
>VWZY01004681.1:59282-77944 GCA_013399075.1 Chloroceryle aenea
GGGCAGGGACGGAGGGGCGGGGGGGGCACCTGGTGCCTGGCCAAGGCCAAACCACCACACATCCTCTCACACAAAGGAATACCCATTGCATTTTAAATTCAAGTCATAGAAGACTTCAGAACCCTTGCTGCTTTGGAAGGGACAGAACGTGTCTAAAACCATGCTCAAACTAAGGAGGTGGAACATTTCTGAAATTACTGAATAGTGGTGTGTGCTTTATACCCTCTTCTTGGTCACAAACCTGTCCCTAGGTTAGGCGACTGACCCACCTCGAGCCCCTCAAGCAGAGACAGAAGGACTTCTGCTTGGCATCTCCAAAAGTGGTAAAGAACTCCTGCTTCTATAAAACCCCCGAGAGTAACACACTGGGCCTAGACATTTTAACACAGAGTGTCCTGGAAGAAGTGGGATATGGAGCACATGCCAAAATGGTCCCATTTTTTCTCATATCTTCAAACAAATCCCCAAAAGATTCATTTTTTAGCCAACCCACTAAGAAGAAATGTAATGAATGTATCTGTTCTCCCCGTGTGCTTCAGGTATAGTGAGAACACAGGAAAACCACCAGTGAAAGCAACAAACTGAGCCTGAGCTGCCATGTGTGATGATAGAGGGGTGAAAGTGGGACTGGTTTGGGAAGTATGGTCTGTCTGTGCTCGTCTCTAGGAGCAAAGACACCACCTCCAGCTTTCAGCTGGCCAACGGCCTCTCCTGCTGCCCTGGCTGCTTCCTGGGTTACCCACAGCTCTTCTGCTTTGTCCAGATGGTGACGTTTTCTCTCGGTGGCTTTTGTCAGTTCAATCATCTTTCCTGAAAAGCACCGTCCGCAGAACTTCTCTCTTTTTTCCCCTGCTAGTTTCCAAGTGGGAGCATCACTCTGGAAATCTGGCTGTTCAGGAACCGAGCTGAGCTGTGGGGCTGGTTTTCATCCTTGTGCTCTCAAACTCTGTCTCTTTTTGTCTCCCTGGGGCCACATTTGGCTTCTCCCAGCTTTTTCCTATTTGCTGGTGCAGTAGAGCAGGAACTGCTGCTCCATAACCAGCCACTCCTGCATCGGTCCCGACAACCTCTCCGGGCCAGGGGGAAGGGCTGGCTCCAGCAGCGAACGCTCTGAGGAATGCTGGAGCAAGGTGGGTAAAAAGAATCTCTTCTGAAGTGAAAACGTTTGGTTTTGCCCAGCTCAAAGCCTGCTTTATGTCCTGCAGCTTACGCTGGAAGATGAGCTCTGTTAAAATCAAATCACCACTTTATTTTTAGCACTTAGCATATTCTTTTTTTTTTTTTTCAGGGACATTTCTGTTCCTTTTTAATTTGTGGAACTCCTGTCTTGGTTGCCCCTGGTGGGAAGGAGCTGCGCCAGGCAGTCGTGTGCTGTGGGATTGCCTTTCATTGTCAGCAGATGCCCTCCTGCTTGTGAGAGGTGGAAAATGATGAAGAGGACTCACTTTCTTTGGTGCCGTTCATTATTTCGAACACCTTTATCTTCTCCCTTCTCTGAAGAGCACAGGTTTTGTTTTTACTATTCATCCAGCAGCGTTTCACGCCTCTAATTATTGCCATGTCATTTCTAAACCCATTTGATTTCTGCTTTGTCCTTCTCAAGGTGTCCACAGCTGATCATGGTGAGCTAGGCTGGGGTAAAATCAAAAGGATTTTCAGTATCACTTCTCTGTTCCATTCTTTTTCCTTCCTTTTCTTAGCCCTGCAAAGCATCTCTGACAAAATTCCTGCAGTGACATCCAGTTGTTTTTCCGACTCTTGACCGTTGAGTTTCGAAGCCAGATGACATAGTTCACATTCTTCCTCTCAGAAGGCACCATTTTCTGCCTGAAAACGCTGCATTCATCTCTGATGGCATCTTGCTTTGCTCCTGTCACATCCGAGCTCGTCTCTTGGTTTCCTGAAAACTTTTTTGCCTTCCACCACCCTCACTCTCTTGTTTATTTATCCATTTCCAAGCCTCAGCAAAACATCTTTTGTCCCTTGGCTGCCCCAGACTCTTGTACCTGCATTTTATCCCTCTCCAGCCCCAAAGCCTGAGCTTATCTGTACTTGCTACAAGATAATTGCAGTTATCTTGTACTTTCTTGTTTTGTCCCTTTAAAAACCCTTTAACCCCCAGGTCAGATGGAGGCATTGCCATGATTTGTTAGCAGGTCTGAAAGTCTTTGACCTGAGCAGCCTGTGCTTGGGGCAAACCCACTTCATCGGCTGGGATAAACCGCTGCGGCTCACTCAGAAGTGCAGGTGCCCGTCATGCAGGCTGCAGCAAATAATAATAATAACTGGTGGATCATTGGTGGGGTTTTCTCTTTCGTTAGGCATACAGACCTACAAACAAGGGGAGCAGCATGGCTTTGCATGTCGTGGTTACAGCAGCCACCACGGGGCAAACCGGCTGAGCAGGACAGAAGATTCCAAACTTGTTTTTTAAACATCAAAATGCTTATCTGGGAATGGTTTAAGTGATTCTCATCACCAGAAAAAACGTTAACAGATTAAAAACTGTAATTGTGTGTTTTTAAAACGTTTGGAAACAACCAAACAAAAACTGAAACCCCAGTTCCTGAATTGCCAGGTTCTGACCTGGGGACTCTGTTTCCAGGGCAACAGCTGATACCATAAACAAGGATGAAAGTACACGAGGGAATTCCCTCTTCTGGTTCGGGTGAGAGCTGTGTCCTTCTGTTCCTGCAAGGAACTGAGGTGTATTTTGCAGGGAAGAGTGTTTACCACGCGTCTCCGCACGCAGTACGGAGAGCCCTTGCAGCGTGTTTGGTACCTGGTATTTGCCAAGAGATGGAGCTGCAGCCTCAGACACCTATCAAATCTGACCTCCGTGAATCAGGGGTGAGAGAACAAAACCCTTGGCAGCAAAAGCCAGTAGCCTCTCCTGCTGGGGCTGCTACTCTTCCCCTGGTGCCGATGGGCTCGAGCTGGGCGCCTGGCCAGGCCTGCCCAATCTGTTGCAATTGATTTCATTAAGCTGCGGTTCAGAAAAGCCAAGAAACAAACTACATTAATCCTGGTGGATCCTGGCCTCTGCTGAGATAATGTTATAGCAAATGCTCAGCCTTCCCACAGATGAGCAGTAACAGGATGAAAACAGCTGCCCTCCTTGACTTGCCTTCAGATGTCCCCTCCCTACCCACACCAGTTGGGCTGCACAGCTCTGACTCAGCAGGTGATTTTCTGGGGCTCCCTTCACAACTTAGGCGTTGCTCAAAACCTCATCTCACTTTCTAGGCACCTCCAGTGTGAGACAGCAAAGGCATTCCCAAACTGCTGGAGACTGCTTGTCAATCAAGTGTCAATGTCCTGGCCCACATGGATTTACCGGCTTAGCCCTGGAAGCCATAAACCTGTGTTAGCACAGAGCAAAGCCAAGTATTTCTGGAGCAGAGCGTGGGTTCAGCTCCAGGTTAATGCAGTGATCCGGCACCTCTGAGCCAGCTCCCACAGTGGGCAGAGCAGGTCTGGGTTTGTCTGCACCTGCCCGAAACAACCTGGGATTGCCTGGAGCTACTTTGGGATTAGGTACAAGCACGGGGAGCCTGCTGAGCAAATCGGGCTCCCACTCCTATCCGAGCCCTGGGAGACTCCCAAAATAGATCATAGCTCCTGCAAACCAAGTCATTCCAGCCTCTGGGTCTCCCTGAAACACAGAGGAGCTGGGAGAGGGCAAGAAGGAACCTACCCAAGTGCCCTCTTGCACCCCTGAACAGTCCGGGCATTTCTCTGCTTTAACAACCCTGTTCTGCTTCATTTGCTTCCTTCAAAACCCTCGTGCTTGCCGATCCTTCTGGTGAGACCCAGCAGCTTATTGCAGGATAAATCCTCCCGCAGCTGTGGTCCCAGATGAGGGAGGAAGGGAGAGGAGGAGGCAAGCGAAGCGAGGTGAGTCTGCCTCTGCCTTTGGTTTGCAGTACAAACCTCAGGGCTGTGCAAACCACTTTTGAACCTTTCTTCCAAGCAAGACTGAATTCTCTGTATGTCAGTAAGAGAAAGAGTCAAAACTAAAGAGATGAGAAGAAAGCCCACAGGGCTATTTGTTAAACAGGATTAAGAGAAGTTCTTTTTCCTGCCATTTCTTCATGGGAAGAGGCTGATGTACGTAACTCCAGCAGAAATATCTTGGCTGGGAATACTGACCAGAGCGGGGGGTTCAGATACGTTTCGGGGTGAGGATCAGGCAGTGTGGGTCTAGTTGGCATTTCTTTTTGCATGCTAGAGGCAGCTCTCTGCTTGCTAATTTCTGAAATTCCTGTTCTCCTCCCTAATTTTGGGCTGCGATCGGCCGTGGCTGACCTGAAAATTTAGCATGACAACCCCAAGCTCTTTTTGGAGTTTTATGGTGCAATACCTTTTAATCTGACTTGCAAGTGAAAAGCCTGTTTGTCAACCAGATTGTGGTTTGGTGGCTGGCTAGGGAAGGAAATCCAAAAAGAGTATGAGGGAGAAATGGACTGTTAGCCAGGCTTGTAGGTGGCAGGTGGCTGGCCAGAATACATGTGCCTTTTGGCCATGTGTGGATCCAAAACAGCGTAACACACCTCGCCCCTTGCCGTGGTGTCAAAAGAAAGAAGAATTTGAGTGAAGAGAAAAAAGAAATTCTATCTGCTGAAAACTTGACATCAGATAATAACTTCTTGAAATACCCATGGGTTTGGGTTTGGTTTTGGTTTTTTTCAGTTGGGTAAATAAACTTAGACCCTTAGACTTAAGGACTTCTGACACATGGACCTAGAGCTTTCCACTGGAGCACTGATGCTCAGTTTTCATAGCCATGTCCTGGGTCCAACAAGGCACTGTGCAGGTCTTCTAGCTTGGGCACTGGGCTCTGGTTCAGCTGTAATTTGCTCGTTCTGCACTTCTGAGACCCACACCACTGGTTAGAAACTGTAGCTCTAGGTAAGTCCTGGTAAAAATGAACATAGAATCATAGAACTGTCAGGGTTGGAAGGGAGCTCAAAGATCACCCAGTTCCAATCCCCCTGCCAATGGCAGGGACACCTCCCACTAGAGCAGGGTGCTCAAAGCCCCATCCAGCCTGGGATTAAAACCTTCCAGGGATGGGGTTTCCACCACCTCTCTGGGCAACCTGTTCCAGTGTCTCCCCACCCTCCTGGGGAAGAAATTCTTCCCAATGTCTGACCTGAATTGACCCACCTCTAGTTTGAATCCATTCCCTCCAGTCCTGCCACTGCCCCACAGCCTCACAAGTGTCTCCCCAGCCCCCTGAAGATGCTGGAAGGCCACAAGAAGTCTGTGCCTCAGCCTCCCTGTGCTGGTAAATGGAAACTTCAGTAACAGATAAACATAATGCTCTGTTTTGCCATAGCTCGAAGATCTGCTTTATACAAAATAACCCCAATGTTTTCTTACTCTCCCTGTTAAGAACAGAGAAGCAGATAAGTGACTCAATGTGGAGCTCACCAGATTTGACAGAAACCTCTCAGGGCCTTCACTTAGCATCGGAGAGATGTATATCAGCTGATGAAGATACAGCTTGTTTGGCATATCTGCTCTGTGAAAGACCTGGAGAAATTTGGTCCTATCTCCTGTGCACATTTATCTGAGTTTTTAGGGAGTAGATCCATGCACTGGAGAGCAGACAAACCACATAGACATGAGCTGAGCTGTGGTTTAATTAAGCAACTGAGAGCAATGTTTCTGCACAGCACAGGTGGCTGATGTTCCACACGCTGGAATGATGTGCACGTACTTTGTGTGTTAGATAAAGTGGCTCTATTAAAGTGCTATAATTAAGTAACCACCTTTTGCTGGAGAAGATCTATTTTCTACTTGTTTTCCCTCAGCACAAAGCTCAGTTGCCCCCCAAGGCCACGTTAGAAATTGCGGATGCTTTGCACGGAGCTGGATGGTTCTGGCAGGCAAATCATGCCAACTGTCACCAGAAGAGGTAGGCTTTGGTGGCTACTTCTGGAGTTAATTCTTGAGACCAGACAAAATGTTGAACCACTATTTAAATAACAGCTTTTCCCCCTGTCTGGCAGGAGCTCCACGTTAAGCTGATGTAAAGCAGTGTGTATCAGGTCCAGCAGACATCTTATGGACATCCCAGTTTCGCTCCTCTGCTAATCCATGTGGCTTAGACTTTAGGAGTTTTAGAAGCCATTGGAAGCTGGGACTACTGGAGCCCCTGCTCCTTCCTGTGGTTCCTCGTTTGTGCAGCAGTGACTCAGTGTCAGTAATAAAGGGTTATAATGGGGTCAAAATCCACCCCAGTATGTGAAAAATAACTTCAGTGCCTATTGTTGGTGGGTGTCATAGATGGGATTGAAGAGTGGGAAAAGAAAACCTCACCACACTTGGGCTGTTAAGGTGGAAGTGCTAGTGGAGGAGCTCAGAGTGACTGGACGAGGGGTGGCAATGGTCCATGTGCTTCCCTACAGCTGGCCAGGCATTTTCCAGTGAAGCACGTTTCTGATAAAAATATGGTTCTTTGAACCCAGGGTATTTCATGGACACGTCTCCAGGCTGATGCTCTTTCAGTATCCACAGGCAGGGGTCTCCCAGCCATAGCAAGGCTTGGAGGCCCTGCAAGACTTTCTGGCTGTGGCCAAGGGGAAGAAAACTCCACTGTGTGAGCTGGTTTGATGGCTGCACAGCACTCACTGGTACAGTTGAAATGACCAACAACAGGGGAATGTTTTTAACAGGATGCAGGAGCTGCTGGTGTCCCAGCTGGTGACAGTTTAGCCTTGGAGGAGGGGTATGGGAAATACCCAGACAGCTGGGGCTGACAGTGGATGGACTAAGATCCCTCCTGCCTCACGGCTGTCAGATTGTTTACATCAGAAACTTTTCTGGCTTCCTTTAAAAGCCTTTGCTACTTCTTTATCATTCCAAGGGTGTATTTGAAGTGGGTATTGTAGTTTACATCACAAAAGGTCAGTTACCACTGGCTCACAGCTAAGACATCAGAAAATCCTGCTAACAGTAAAAAAATGTCTGTGTGGGCATGGAAACCTCATTCCTGCCTTGGCTTTCTGGCCATTCCTTCAGGACAAGATGAATAATGTCTTGTAGGGTAATGTGTGTAAGAGCAGTTTGCCCTTTGAGGGGCTTGGGATGAAGGTACCAGCTCTTGGGAGATTTGGGCTCAGCCCCATTATTCCCATGTGCTTGGGATGAGCATCTTGCAAGGCCTGCAGGGATCACCTTTCCTCTCTGACCTTTTCCTCTGACATTTGTTATCCTCACTGCTGTTAGGTTTGAGACACCATCATATACAGCCTCCAATTCGTTCTCCAGCAGAGTGGGTTGGCTGAGATGTGTCCCACCAGGGCTGACAACAGGCTCTGGAACAGAGACACGAAGACCTTCAGCTTCTGGAGCTGTCATCTGTGGTACTTCTCACAAGCAGCACACTCAGCTCTTCCGTGCTCCTGGCTCAAGCTGTTCCCTGCGAGCCTCCTGCACTGGGTTGATATGGCAACAGGCTGCCAGGTTCTGATCAGGAGCAGTGCTGCAGCACTCTGTTCTAATGTTTTACGTTGTTAATTCAAGATATCTGGAGAACTTTCTTCACTGTTTCCCTTACATCTCCAGACCTTCAAGGTCGATCTATTTTTCTTCTTACAAAGCCATTCGGTTATTGCCTTTCCTGCTGCATTCCCTGCTGGAGCATTTCCTCCAGGGTGACATACACCCCTGTGCAGAGCTACAGGCAAAGCCTGGCTGTTCTGGGTGTGTATTTTAGCAATGCCAAGTGCCTGCAGTTCCTGGACAATGAACCTGTTGGAACGCCTACCTCCAGTGGGTATCTGCCTGGTTTCCCACCAGCTCAGGCTTCTGGACAGTGGTCCTGAGGCAGCCCTGCCTTCCTGACAGCTTTGAGTTTGATACTCTTACAAAGTGAGGTAAGAGTCCGAGGCTCCCTGGCATGGATGGAGCCAGGGAACACCGCAGGGGGTGCCTGTTGGTTGGGCACCTGAGATACATCCATGCCTGTAAGGGCTGGGGCACAGGTTTGAGCACTGTTCTGTGGTTTCCCACACTGTTTGGCCACGACCAGAGAGCAGCACCGGGGGGACAGCAGCACGAGCTGAGAACGCCTCCAGACAGGCAGTTTGGATACAACCACCCTGTGTTTGGGAGGAGAGGAGTTTGCCACGCAGGGGCGAGCTGGGGTCTGCCCTTTGTCCTCAGCATCAGAGCAAAGCCCCTGGCCTGTCCTGTTTTAATAGTGCAGACAAACTAGGAGGTGACTGCTGAGTGATGAAATGTGGTCCCACAGCAGGACAGGTGATGCAAAGCAGTCCTGTTCAGTGGCTCAGGGCTGGCTGCCTCTAGGGCAGCCCCGTGGCACAGCTGGGCATCCTGTGCTGCCCTCTGGCTCCGTGACTGTTGGGGAGTTGCTATTACTGCTATTGCTATTGTTATGATGATGATGATGATGTGTGACTTCTTGAGCTTTCAGTCTGATCTGGAGGCTCCGCAGCAATTCTTTAATGGCAGGAAATTGAGGATGCAAGTTTCACGCCCAGGGCTGTGGCATCGAAGTCTGCAGGAGCACAGGAAGGTCAAGAGCAGGCTGGGGGTCATGCTGGAGGGTGGTAGGGGCTGGACAGATGCAAGGCTGGTGTGACCACTCCCAAACTGCTCATAGCTTGCTGCTCCTGGAGCCTGCTGTCAGAAACCAGGAGCGGACAAACATTTATCCAGTGTGGAAGATCCACAGAGGCCAGGACTGAACGGAGTTGAGAGCAGAGAAACCCTCAGGGTTTAAATGAGCAGCCGTGAAACCCCAGCCCTGCATCTTCACATGTCCTCAGGGCCTTGAAGGCTGCTGCTCGGGCTGCAGAGCTGTGCTGTCTGTCCCCAGGATTCCTCCCAGGCGTGCTGGAGTCTTCCTTGAAGACTGACAACTGCCCTGACCTGCCTTCCAGGAGCTCCCTGGGTCTCCCGGGGCTGTGACTATCAGCAAACACAGGCAGCAGCAAGCAGCTCTTTTCTCCGTTTCCTCCCCGAGACCGATGGGCGTTGAGTGTCCAAGTGCTGCCCCTTCTCCTGCACCCCAGCAGCATTAGTGAGACCTCACAGTGAGTCCTCCCTGCGTGACTTTCATCACCACACTCAGCTCAATTCAGTGTGCAAGAAAATATGTGAAAATGCCTTTTTTTTTTCCTAAAAGAACATAAATGTTTTCAAATAATTTGGGAATTATAAGAAACTNGAAGCTGACACCAGCACAGCTCCTGGTACCTGCTGTTTCTTCTCAAGTGAGGTCAAGAAGGAAAGGGGGAGTGTCTGTCATTCCTTTAGGACCCTCTGTGCACATGGGCCCCATAGGTTAAAGGGAGAAAAAGCAGCTTGGATGTCAACCACAGACCCTCACTCTGAAGGAGAGAGGATTATAAGTAATTATTTCTTTAAGGGATGAGGAAACAAATTTGGGACCATAACAGTCATCTTGGTTCAGCAGACCAAGGCTTCAGGGATGTGGCTTTTCAGGATGATGACTTCGACAGTCCTGGTGAAATTTCTCCTTTTCATTAAAACGAAGCCATTTTCAGAACATGTTACATGCATCTTAAATAAGAACTATTCTAGGAGCTTGCAAAGCTAAATCTGAACTAATTATCCTTAAGCTTAAATAAGTGATCCACTGCTCCAAGAAGTCAAGAGAGACAGTAAACCTTTCCATTTTATAGAGCAGTATCCTTCATCTTCTTTTAACTGATGGCAAAGACAGTTCTTGTGTTGTCCACACCAGCACTTTCCAGTTGGTGCTGTGCTAAATGGCTGGACTTTAGTGGTCTGGTCTCCAGAGGTCCCTCCCAACCCCACCACTCTGTGGTAATTTAGAATGACAAAGCATGAGCAGAACAGTTGCTGTTGCCTTGCTGTTGCAATCCCATGGGTATCCTCTGGGCTATACCTGTGCTAGGACATCACCTTAGCACGGAGGAGCTACCAATGTGTACTTTCATTACTCACCCAAGAACTGTTTGATGGTCAGCTTCATTCCCACATCTGAAGAGCTGGAGCTGATGGGAGGTGACCCCAGAACCAGTTATGAATGGTAACATTGCTGCATTCCCCAGTACAATCTGTTGCTTTAGTGTCACGCTCTTTTCTAAATAAAGAGAGGAGTGTTTTGAAAAGCATGCTGAGTATGTTGGTTACCATGAGGTCTGGTGTTAAAAATGCATCTTCAGGGAGAGGCCAGGCTCTCCCATTGCAATGACAATGTCTTTTAAAAAGATCTTAAATGGCTTCTTTAGTTTTTTAAAGAAACAACACTTTTTCTGAGCCATAGAAGTAACATTTCTTGAAGGGCACAGTAAGAGCAGCCATGCAGTCGTTAAGAGAGACATATTAGTTACACTAATTGTGAAACTGATAGGCAACCATGCAGCCTGCAGGGAGTTACACATCCAGACAGGAATAAACATCTGAAGCTTACTCCTCTTCCTGGATTTCAAGGGAAAAAGGGAAAGAGAGGTGAGATATTTTGGTTACATGCTACTCAAAGCTGACCTTTATTCCCATGGCCGAGGGTAGGATCTACAGGACTCTCCAGTCTTGGACCAAGAGATGTTCTACAAATGTGGCATCTCACACTTACTTTGAACTTCGTGGGATTTCCTGAAGGAAAACTTAACCTAATTTGTACCAACTTGTTCCATTTTATTTATTTTTTATTTAAAAAAGGTTTTTGTTTGTTTGTTTGTTCATTTCCTGCGTTTATTTTACGGCCTTGCATTGAGCAAATATAACTCAATTCCTTCTCATTGTTTTACTGATGAGAGATTGCTGTTTAAATAGAAACCATCTTCCTACTGTCAGTGAAAGGTGAGCAGTGTTAAAAAGGACTTGTCCTGGAAATAGCTCCAGCCCAAGACAGGGGAATTGCCTTAGATTCCTAGTCATCGTGAGCTGATATTTCATTACTCGAGTGTGCAAGCTCTTTGAGAAGAGACTGTTCCTAAGAATACCTGCAGTGCTTTGCCAGTCCCGTCCCAGCTGTGGTGGGGATCTGTGTTAACCATACCTAGGCATGGTTCTGGAGACACCTCCAGAGCTGCAAAGCCAAGAGAACATCCAGGCACATCATCCACGTGAGCTCAGACTCCTGAGTGGAAATGGAGGGCGAGAAGGGAGCAGCCCCCGTTGGTTTGTTGTGCACAGATAGCCACAGCTCACACTCGTGCACGGGCTTTTGCCTTCAGCTTGGTAGCCTTTTTCCCCGTGCAGCTCTGTGTCACTCTGCATCACGTGCCACAAAAGCTGTTGCAAAGCACACAGGCTGCTACCACGGGAGTGTTTCCCCACCTAAGCACCATCTGCTTACGAGCGCTGGAAGTGAATCCACCAGAACTGCTTGGAAGCAGCAGAAGTGAGATCCAGAAACATCATCAGAGGGGACTGCTGGATGTTTCTGCTTTTCCTGGTGAAAAGATGCCATCCTCCTGGCCTAAGGAGAATGGGACCCTGTCTATTCCAGGTATTTTTTGTTAAAAAGTGTTGGGTCTTCTTAGAAGCTGCTAGAATCAAATCAAATGCCCATCTATCTGTTATATCGCTCTAAGAAAGAGTCGACCCTGCCTGTTTACTGGGGAGAGTTTGAAGATGTGAAGTGGATGTTTAATAGTGGCTGAGAGATCAGTGAGACTTTCCTGAACCTGCCAAATTCAAACAGAGTAACCTTTAATGAGGCCTTCTCCCTTCCCTCCTTTCCTTTCCCTTCCCTTCTTTCCCTTCCCTTCNACCCTGTGCCTTGGGAGAATGCAACAACGAAGGTGTCACGGGTGGGACTCGTGTCAGGCTACTACTTGTGGGACAAGGTCTTCTTGGAATGGTGAACTGAGACCCAGTGTGAGGATGGATAGTGCTAGGAATTAAAAATAAAAGGAAGCTTTGAGCTTTCCCTTCAACCTGCCAGCCTCCTGAGTGCTTATCATCAGTTGAGTGGCTCGGAACTCTAGAGTAGAGAGTGAGCCTGTTACAACCCCAGCATATATACCTCGTTCCTGGATGTAACTGAGATCCCACGGGAGCACAGCCACCTCGCAGAGATCCTCAGAGCTCACTCCTTTCACACCACAGCTCGGAGAGGCTGGGCAAGGGTTTCTCTCTGGGAGCTGCCAGTCGTGAGAGGAGTGGAGGAAGAGTGGAGAGCCCCTATTCACACCACGGTTCAGAAGTCCAGCATTTTACCCTTCCTGGTGTTGCTATGGGTTTCCTTCTTGGCCGCCATCAGAGGAGGGTATTTATTGCTTCTGGTTTTCTCTGGCCCTTTGGTGAAGTTACTGCTGCTCCAGGAATGAGCAGAGCCTGCCATTTCTTAGTCTCTGGTCACCAGATCATAGTGCTCAGTCTTTACAAAGCTGCTACCATCAAAGGAAAGACCAGAACATCTTGTTTCAGCGTAAGAAGGAGAATCAACCCTGCCTAGCTGGTGGGAAACCTTGCAGAGGTGAAGAAGTAAATGACAAGAAGGACAGAAAAATCTCCCCAGGCTGGTTTTTTGGACTTTTTTTTTTTTTTCTGGTGCTAACTTGAAGATTTTGACTGCTTGGCAGAAGTGCTGTTGCTGGTTTGCTAAATCTGAATGCACACCCAAACACACGCAACACGCACCCAGCTCTTTGGGGCTCAGTTACTCAGCCTCCTCCCTGGTGCAGGGCTGCTCCTGCTTGTTACAAACTCCAGCTTTTGCCGAGCAGATGCGTGGAGATTGCTTCATAGCAAGGGAATTTCGTTCTGCCTGTGCAAAATCTTGTCTTTAATTTTGCTTTCTTAACCCCTTTGTTCAGTTCTTTTTGTCTTGTGAGTCCCAGTCAGGTTTCCCCAGTTGGTACTGGGGTGAGAGGGGCTTCCAGACACCCCTGTGGCAGCTCCAGCACTGTGTCCTACACCACGTGAGGCTGTGGCTCTGCCTGTCCCAGCTCTCCCAGTCAGTGCTGCGAGCTGGGTGTTTACTCTTCTGAGTAAACTGGTGATTCATGTGAATGTGCTCAGCTATGTGGGAAGAGTCGCAGAGGAATAATGTGAAAATGAAGTGTTTGGGTTTTTGGGTTTTTGTTGGCTTTTTTTTCCCTAAATAATCTTTAGCAAAGTTTTACTTTGATTCCTTTGGAAATCTTCAATTTCCTTCTCTGAAGGACAAACAGAAAGCCAAATGGGTTTATTCCCCCCCAAACTCAAAGTTATGGCTTCATGTTCCATTTCAGGTGAGAAGCTCCCTGCCAAGTTAAGAAAATAAACATGAGTTTTTAGACTGGACCCCGTTTCAGTCTTTCTTTCCTTCACAGTCCCTCTCTCCCCCAGTGTCTCCAAGGTCTTCCTCTCTCCCCATCCCTCTGCCTCTCCCAAGTCCCTTGATTCCCATCTGCTTCTTGAACATTGCAGCCCGCTTTGTGATGTACCTTGCTGCAGACCTTTCTCAGCTTGTTTCTCATCTTTCCTGAGACATCCCTGGGGGTTTTCCTTTCGCTTGGGTTTTGACAAACAGCAGGGCAGTGGGTGGTCTCATGTGACTGCTTCACATGGGCACCCCTGGGAAAAGACTGGTCCCGTCCTCTTGTCACCTACCCCTTAGGTATTTGTGACCATTGGTGAGTCCTCTGGCACTGGCAGCACCACGCTGCCCAGGTCCTCCGCCGGGGACCCCGCTGCCTCCCTGCTTCTCCTCAGCATCAGGGACCATCTGCCACTCGCTTCGTCCCCTGAGAGCCATGCATCTCTGGGGGGCTGCTGGGCGTGAGGGTGCTCAGCTGTGGGAGGGACCCACAGGGTGGCAGTCGCCCATGTGGGGCACGCACGAGGCTTCCTCTTCTGCTCCTGGGATTTACAGCCGGGCCGGACCACTCCAGCTTCCTGCTCTGAGTTTTGTGAGGCTTTACTTGGTTTTGTGAGGGGAAGGGTATAAGTTCCTTGCAGAGTCATGTGCTTGGCAAGGCCGTCTCCTCTCTTTGAACAGCTATTTATTTTGGACCATGTCTCCTTAGGCAGCAGGGACATGCGAAGAGGGAAAAAAGGATTCCTGGAAAAGGGAGGAGAAGCTGAGGCATGGGAGTACCAGCCTGGAAATCCCTGCTGGGGTTGAGATGGGGGAAGCTGAGCCTCGGAGTGGGAGGACAGGGAGTGCGGGGATGTCCAGAAAGGAAAGAGTGGATGATGGGGGCTCTGCAGTGGGAGCAAGACGGCCTGAGCAGGGGGCAAAGCTGGGCTTAGCTGATGGTACCACAAGATGAACAAAGCACATTCAGGTACTTAGGAGGAAAGGCTGAGAGCCCTGGGGCTGTTTNCTGAACAAAGCACATTCAGGTACTCTGCACTTCTTCTTCCTCTAGCTGAGAGGGAGTGCTGCTTGCACTGCTGTATTTCTATGCCAGAAGGATCAGCCCGGCTGGGTGAGCAGCCCGATTTCCCCACAGCAGGATGCGCTTAGGATCAAGCCAGGGGCTGGAGCAGCTGCCTTAGGAGGAAAGGCTGAGAGCCCTGGGGCTCNTGATTGTGAAGCAATTTCCCTTTTTGTTTGCTTTTTTTTTTTAAAGTTCCACAACGATCAGCAGGAGCTGATAGTCTTAAATAGTTCTTGTGTTATCAACATGGCAAAAAAGTGTCAGCAGAGTCAAATGATACATACGAGGTGTATCCCTGGTGCCCAGAGCGAGTCTCGCACACACACCTTGGCACTGTGGAAATAAAGGGGAAACTGGGGAGAAGAGCTCTTGCAAAATCACTGAACCACTGCCATACATTCAGAGGGCTGCTGACCCCAGCAGAGGTCCGATGTGGTGTCTGCATCCTGCATGGCCACCTTTGACCTCGGAGAGCTGTAGCGTTAATGCCTCGGAGAAGCCAACAAAGTGCACAGCTTGCCACATGGCAGGCCCAGTGCTTTGCTTGAAGGAGCAAATTGAATTTTTCCTCGTGTAAAGCTCTTTTTTTTATTAGTTCTTTTCTGTGTGTTTTGGTTTTTAATTTTTTTTTTTTTGAAGGGGAAATTTGTCAAGTGTACACTATTGTGCCATTTCTATGGGACATCAGACACATGCTGCACTCCGTTTGGAGAGGCTCCCTGGTGCCTGGAGTCACACAGCCTTCCCTGCCAGTTGCTGCTGGTAATTCTGCTGGGGCATTTCACTGTCAAACAAGCCCTATTGTAAATAGAATTCATCAAAGGGGAGGCAGCGGGGAAGCCGTTGGAGTGCGGGGTGGGAGGGGTGAAGGACTGAGATGCTCAACAAGACACATGGATAGAAGCACCAAGTGCTCAGCTGCTGCTTGCCACCATCCCATGCCTCCCCTGCAACCTCTAGAACCTGAACAAGAGATACAAAGTAAGAGGTGCAAACCTAGTGAATTTTATCAATTGCTAATTGACAAGTCGTTATTGTACAGGCTTAACTGTGCCTATCCAACGGGAATGGTGTGTAGCTAACGGGGGTGGTGGGAGAGCCCCTCTGCCTCTGCTGAGGGTGGGCAGCGGTTGCAGGGGTGCTGGGATGCAGGGATGCTGGGCAAGCCGGGAGCCCGTTCCTCCTCCCAGGGACTTTCCCAGCAGATGTCACTGTTCACCCGTCAGATAAAACCACTCCCAGGCAATAAAGGGCCCTTGGAAAAAGCCACCGCAGGCTCTTAAAAAATGAAATACGCCGCCTCGGAAGAACATTTCCACTCGGGAATAAGAGTGAGATGGGTTTATTTTTATAAAGGTGGCAGGGGATGGAAATTTGCCATAAACCGGGGGGGAGCGTTCCTGCGGGAGCTGTGCCCTCAGCAGCCCCCCAGCCCCCACCCTCCCTGGCACAGGACTTTGGGGTGGGTGACAGGGGTGGATGGGCATGGCTGGGGGTGGAGGAGGCAAGCTTTAGCTGGTCTCACTGATGTTCCTGCACTGCAGGCTTTAGTAGGATTTAACCATGAGTAATAATTTAGTGATTTAATCATGGTGTAATTTGGTGGGATTAAACCGTGACTAGCTCTGCCCACACTTTATTTATTCAATCTATAGGTCCTTATGATGTTATACAGACACAAAACTCGTGTTAAATACCAGAGGAGATCACCATTCCTTCCTCCCCCCCACCCCAGTGCATAAGTTAGCCACGAGCAATTCAAAACCAGACAATTTCTACTCAAACCAAGTGACATCCTGATTCTTTTGGAGCGATTTTCATGGGTGATCCTCATGCTGCAGAAGGGCTATAGGAGGGCTTTGTTTTCCATGCAGTATGGTATAGCTGTGCCTGGCACGCAACCCAAGTACCACTGCAGAGATATGCAGATACCACGATGAAGAAGCTGAGACTCCGATGAGAGGCGAGCAGGAATGCTGCACTGCACACAGGAGACGATGGGTGCTGGGGAACTTGCTGGCCTGATGATGGGGATGTAGGTGGGATAATGGGTGCCTTCAGCGTGGGACAGCAGGAACGGCCACGACTGTAGGGTTGGAAATGGCATCCTTGGTGATTTTGTGTTTCAAAGCAGGTGAGGAAGCGTGCAGGAAGAGGGAAGTCAGCATCTTGTTGCTGGGATAGCATTAGCCCAGAACGTGCTGACACTGGTAAGGGCGTGCAGCGTGGGCTGGGAAGGGGCAAAGCTGTGTGCTGCCCTGCTGAGCTCAGCCCCCTGGCATGCAGGTCTCTCCTGACATGACAAAACGCCTCGAGGAAGGACTTCTTCACCTCAAAGTGTGTTCAGGTTTGTTTTTTTATTTTATTCCATTCCAAAATCCTGGCTTTTCCTGCCAGCCTAACCTTGCTCGTCTGCTCACCCCACGGAAACACTTGCGCTTTCCATCAGGCTCCGACTGGGAAGAAGTTTAGGCTATTTCCCCTGTTGTCCTATGGAAATCTGATGCTGACTCCTCACTCTTGATCTGATTGAGTTTCCAGACTGAATTAGTCATAGGCATTTAGCCTTGTGCCAGCATTGTCTTTTGGGGTGAGGAGCTCCTCTGCCCTCCAGCAGGCTCTTCTAAGAAAGCAGTGGCACCCTCCTCTGCCTCTCCCACGCAGGATAAACAGTCCCAGCTCTCTGGGTCTCTGCTTGCCAGGCTGTATCCCCATCACTGACCCTCCTGGCAGCCCCACATGGGATCTGGGTGTTTCATGTTCCTCCTCGTGCAGGGGAGCGAGCAGAAGCAGGGTGTTGTGCTGGGTCAGGTTCACTGCAAGCTTGTAAATTAGTTTTACCAGGAATTTTTATTTATTCCTCTAAGGAGCTAATAATGATGGGAAAGGTTAAGCTGTTGCTGATGTCCAAGTGTCAAACTGTCTGTACTCAGACTGAAGGCCATTGCTAAGATACCCACTGAGATTGCCCCAGATCTGGTTGCCTTGAGGAATCTCACCAGTGTGAATTCCTCTCAGCTCCCCTTATGGACCCACTTCAGTCTCCCCTCCAAACTATGTTTCATCTGCTCAGCCTGTCCTGATGGTTCAGCTTAGTTCCTGACATTGTGAAAGATCAGTGAGGGTGACTCTGTGTGGCAGATGAGATGTTGAAAACATACCATGGGTGGCATTTTTTTTCTGTTGTTAGTGAAGCCTCAATTTCCAAAAACCCAACTAGTTTAAGCAGAAGAGTCATCGTGTACCCAAACCCCTCAGAGCCAGGGTTCAGCCACAGGGCTGGGCTCCTGTCACAGGCTCTGACCTTCCCTCTAACTCATGTGGTGTTTCCATTAATGGCAGGAGTGGGAAGAGTTTGGCTGAGTAGCTATTCAAGGGAGATTGTTGCAGGGCTGGGGAGGAGATGTCCATGAGATACTGCTGAAGGGGAAGGGGCCGAAATGGGAGGGAGACTGAGTCTCTGCAAGGTGATGGCAGGAGGAGCAGGAAGATGCTCTGGGTGAGCCTGGGGTTCGGGGTGACTCCCCTCCCACACATGCCTCTGTGGATAGTGGGAGCACTGCTAACATCAGCCACGTGTGGGAGCAAAGAGCCCAAGCCAGTGTACCCATCAGCAGCCTGGGTGAGCCACTTCAAAGGTCAGCTTCTTGGAAAGTGGCTGGGTATTTTCCCAAGGCTCTGGAGTGATAAGGCTCTCCCTCATCACTTGAGTCAGATTGCCACACTTGCTGGCTCTCAGCTCAGCCGAGAGCCATTATAAATTGCCCCTCATCAAATGCAAAATGCTCGACTGGCAGAGTCAGGGAAGACATATTCTGTTCCTTGGGACTAAAGTACACTGCAGCAAATAGATCAGCCCCTGGAGAGCACCTCGCCTGGGAGAGGAATCTATCAGCGTCGAGGGCGTAAATTAGGCATGGAGCAGAGGAGAGGGGAAGCTCTGTGTCTGCACATCACACTGGTGCATACTGGTGCACACTGGTGCACAGGCAGCGCTGGGCAGAGTTCAGCTCCCCAAAGAGACTGGACGGTGATTTGCTGTTGGTCACTGCAGCTCCAGTGTCACCCAAAACAGAGCATCACAAACACAGGCATTAGCGACGTCCTCAGATCAGGTGTAAATAGCATTGGACTAAAGGCGTAAGTGGGTTCAGCTCCAAAGTTTAGTGATCTGTAGTTAGATGTCAGTATGAGGACATCCAGCTGTGAACCAGGAGTCTAAGCCATCCTCTGCTCACTGGAGTTTAAGGGCTTCGTTGAGTCCCCTCAGTACAGGTGTCTGAGATGCCTTCGCTGGCAGAGGTGGCACGGGACCAGTGGGAG
>VWZY01004682.1:19922-42726 GCA_013399075.1 Chloroceryle aenea
CGGCAGCAGAAGATGCGGGCGCAGGGATGGGTTTTGATCATGATCTTCCCCTCTTTCTGCGCCTTGGTGGTGAAGTAGAGCCGCCCCTTCATCGCCTTGCGTCTGCCAGGAAGCCGGGCGAGGGTCATTTGGGAAGCAGCAGACAGACAGACTGGGTCCCTCGACACGGTGGGTGGGAATCGTACACCCACCCACAGAGGCAATGGGACCTGCATGCACTCACCTCTCTGCATCCAGCTTCATCAGCTTGCGCACGTCGAAGCAAAACTGAACATTGGTGACAGTACAGCTGGGATAAGCCTCGCTGTGGGCACAGGGAGATGGTGGCACCAGGAGCCGGGGGACAGGGACAGCCCCTGCAGCCTGCCTGCCAACTGCCTGGTGAGGCTGCAGCACACTGCTACTCACTGGAAATGCTTTATGATAAGCGAAGGGTCTGTGATTTCCTTGGGGATGTGGGTAACCATCAGTGTCCGGGCAACCTAGGGGAGGAGAAAGGACAGAGGGGGTGGGTGGGAAGGATATCTCACTGCCACCCTGCTCGCCCAGCCGCCAGGAAGGCAGAAGCAAGCCAGGTCACTGAGTGCCATCCCTGACGCTGGTCAGCAAAGACCTCCTCCTGAATGTCCACCACGTCCAGACCCTGGGGGCGTAGCCAGATGCTGCCACCTCCCAGACAGATGGACATAGCAGAGCTTCAATCTCAAAAGACAAGCAGAAAGAGAGGGAGATTTGCCTCTGGGCTGCCAGGCTTTCTGCAGAAGCTGTAGAAAAACAGCCATCTCTTTCCCTGTCTGCCCAGTCCCAGGCTGTTTCTACCTACTGGGACTCTACCTACTGTCTCTCCCTACCTACTGGGACCATACTCTCTGTAAAGCACAAAGTTGTCCATCAGCGCTGAATAAGACAGAGCTGGAGGAGTGGTGGTTGCTCACCTTCTCATTCTCTCTATATTCAAGGTGGACAGAGTGGTGAGCCATGCAGAGGATGGTGAGGATGAAATAGATGAGGGCAAAGATGCTGTGCAGCCACAGGAGACGGTCCCTGGAGGGTGGGAAGAGATCAGTGAGTGCTGCGGCAGGCGTGTGACATGTGGACCAGCCCGGTGCTCAATGACTTGTGGCCACCCCCACCACCTAGCAGGACCCCTTTGAGGCAGCTGCCAGACCCCCACTCCAGGTTTGAGAGGGGCAGTGTCCAGTGTTGGCTGAGATACTACAGAGATGAGGCTGCCCAGCACCCCTGAGAGCACTTCTGCTGGCAGCAGGATGCTGCAAGCAGTGTGCTGCTCACATGGCCCCACTCCTGTCCCCAGCATGGGGCAGCGGTGAGCGCTGTGCTTGGGTGTTCCCAGCAGTGCCCACTGCAGCAGCAGCACTCACAGCCCTGGACACAGGAGCCACATACTGTGTTGGGATGTTGGCGATGGTTGTCCGGCCAAAGTGGGTGGGATTGTGTCCTGCAGGGGAAGAGGAGAAGAAAGCGGTTACAGGAATCCAGTGTAGTGTGCATGTTCATGCTTACAGGGTTAGTGTCTCTGGTCTTTACTCCCTTCTTTTCCATCTCCCAGGTCCCCAACAAGCCCCCACTGGCCTAAAGCTCTCTGACTCGCATTCCACAGCCGATGGTGGATTGCTGCTCACATGGGGGCTCCTGACAGAGGGGTTCTTCTGCCCCGTCTTGTGGCATGGTGCTCACCCCAAGGCTGGGGAAGCTTGCACCATACTCTTGAGCCATCCCTTGACGGGGCAACCACATACCCAGGAGGTCCCCCGAGAAGTTGACAGGCAGGATGACAGCCACGGAGAGCACACAGACCAGCATCAGCAGGACTAGGAGGTGTCGCTGGAAGGAGAGGTAGGTGGTGGCATCGATCCCACACTTGCTCTGAATCTCCTCATCCCTGGTGAAGAGGTGGGTCAAGGTAAGTGCTGATTATGCCTTCCCACCACCTCCCGCCCCAGGGACACTGGCTGCTCTGGCCTCACACAACCCACACCAGATCATGGCATTTCACCTGTGGCACGTGGGATTCGGGCACAGAGGGAATGAGGGACACAAGCAGCCCTCAGGCTGCCATCCTGTTACAGGACTGGCTTGTGCCAGAAGAGGATGAAGCCCTTTTCTTTGGGATAGGATCCAGGGGCCAGAGGAAACACAGAGGTGAGCCCTCTGCTCTCTCTCTGGTGAGGAGCCTCTGCCACTGGTCCCAGCAGCTCCCACCACTTATGGGCACCAGCTCCCCAGGGGAGGTGAGTGGTGGGGCACAGCCGTGATTCTGAGGACACACACTTACTTCATCTGGTAGATAGAAATGAGCCAGGAGCAGAATCCCTAGAAGTGAAAAGAGTCAGGATGAGCCAGGGGTGACCACCACCCTGGCGACGAGCCAGGGCAGGATGCACACTGGAGGCACATGCAGAGGTGGTGAGGTGTCTTCGGGGGGATGGACAAATGGGGGCAGGGCCTAAGGCAAAGAGGCAATGCTTAGCCCAGTGGCTCGGCTGGAGTGGTTAGCTCTCCTGACACATTATTGCCTTCTCCAGCATGTGTTTTGTATATTCAACGTCCATTAGCCCTACAAACCCTCAAGCAAACAGGAAGGTTTCCTGTTCTTGATGTGTAAAGAAAAATCCAGTACTTGCTTTTATGCTCTCTATAAATTTCTCCTCAAAAACACTCTTCTCCCCCTCTTAGTGTATTTTATATCTAACCTGGTGGAGTTTAGATTTTCCTCATTTGGGAACAGCTTGGCTTTTAAAAGGATGTCTTCTTATTTCTAATAATCTCCCTTAATCTGGTCTTTAGTCATGCTGGCTTTCCCTGTGGTCCTTCTCAATTGTTTTTTGATAAGCAATATAGAATTGCCCAGAGAATCCGGTAGTGAGCCTTTAAATAGGCCTCCTGCCACCTGAAATAATTTTGCTTCTTTACCTGTCCTGCTTAGTTTTTTAATAAGCCATGCAATTTTTTTCATAGTCACACTAGTGAATGATTTCTTGAGCTTTTGCTGCCAAAATGAGAAAGAAACAGACAGCAAAATGTGTCCGTCTTGTGCTTGTTTCCAGCAAAGTCTGGTGCCTGGTATGGTAGAGAAAATAGAAAATGACTTTAAAGCCCCCACAGCCCAGCACACTGGCAGAGGTGGGTGGAGGTGTGATCCAGGGGACTCTGTCCTGCTGAGACCAGAAAGGTCCCCATGGGTGCGCAGCAAGGCTCCAGCCACACATCTGACTAGGGCCCTGCAGCTGGCAGGGATGGCCACGCAGCTGGGAGATGCTCACCCTGGTGGGAGCATCCCCTCCAAGTTGCCATTCAAGGTAGGTGCCTCAAAACAAGCCAGGAAGAAAACTCTTCAGCCTTCCCAGGAACACCATGCTGCTAAAAGGTGTTAAGTAGGAAACCCTGTGCTGCAGGGTTTAATTTCTCCCGTTTAACTTCTAACCTGGGTGTCTGGTGAAGGGCAGGGTGGGCTGGGCCAGGATGAGCCCAGACAAGGCTCCTGCTGACACAGCCACTGGCACTCACCACATCCTTGTTGTCAACATCCAGGGGGCTGCTCTCTGATGGGGACTTCTCCTTCTCACTCTGCTCTCCGTAGAAAAGCGATGTCAAACTTTGCAGTGAGGAGAGAACCAGAGGGGTGAGGTAGGAGAGAAGCATCAGATGGGAGAGGATCAGCACCCTTGGAGAAGTGTCTCCTAGGAGGGCAGCCCAGGAAATGCCTCCCCCCTCTCTGCATCCTGCACTGAGGCTTGACCAGTGACTACCGTTGGGCTCAGGGCAGGGGCTGCATCTTGCTGCCTCTGCACTAGCAAGTCCCTGCAGCTTCTCTGTGGCCCTGTGCCACAGTGGGGTAGCTCATGGAGAATTTGCCTTAGATCCAGGACAAGGGACTGATGAACCAGACTTTTTTCTATTCTGCTATGTTTCAGCTCTCTCTGGTATGACAGTAAAAAGGAACATACACAATCAAAGCCTGCTTTTAAGTACCAGTTGCCTTTTTGATCTCCCTGGTGAAGAGAAACATTGCCCATCCATTGCCAGACTCAGCTCCAGAACCTGAAGCCAAGAGGAGCTGGAGACAAGATAAGGCAGGAGGGGGCCATTTACTGACTTTGCTCCCGTGGGCTACCCAGCCTTGCAGAGACCCCTCCTGTGTGCACCTGCCCCCACAAACAAACACGCTTTGCCATGCTCTGGCAGTCAGAGAGCTGCAGGCAGCACAACCTGCCTGGAAATCTGCTCTGGGCTCTATTTTCACCAGGACACCAGAATCTTTTGTGGCATTCTGCACCTAGTCCAAAGGCTGGGCCAAGCAAGCTGCCCTGGTGACATGAGGACCAGTGTTATTGCTGCGTGTCTCCCTCAGCCTCCCCAGCCAGCCAGCCCTGCTCATCCCAAGAGAGCAGCAGAGGGAAAGGCAGTGACTCAGTCTCCATTTGAAAGGACATCTTGGGCCTCTGTCCTTCCCTGGCACCGAGAGCACCACCAGACAGTGCCTGCGAGCGGGAATCAAAGCCGGCCCAGGCTTTCTCTCTCCCTGCAGAATGGTGCCTGTGTCCCCATGGGCAAGGGCAGCCAGGCCATTCCCAGTGGGAAGGAGGGACAGGAACACATGCTGAGCTTCTTCATGGGCCACCCCACAATGTCATATCCCCTGCCAGCCCTCCTGGAGAGTCCAGAGCCACCACCTGCAGTGGCCTCATGTCCTCCTCACCTATCATTGTCCATCAGCAGCGCCAGGCGCCCATAGTCCCAAGCTGCCTTCCGAAGGCAGGAGAAGACCAGAAGGAGAAGCTGGATGAAAAGAGGAGAGGTGAAGGGTTTTGCTGTGGGGTCTTGCTCCATGGGGTCTCCTCACAACCCTCCTTTTTGCTTTCTCACTTTTGAGCCCAAGTTCATGCAAAACTCTTACCTCAAACCAATCTCCTCCTGACCCATGATCTCACCACTGCTGCCCATGATGATGTGGGCAAAGCTCCTGGTGCCCACACTCCCCCCTGTTCCCCCAGTCAGCCAGGTGCACCAGCATGCAGGCTGCACTCAGATGTGACTGCAGCGCACCCATAACCAGCACACCCACCTGTGCTCACGGCCAGTTTCTGACACCACAGGTGAGGGCTGTGGTGCCCATAGACATGGCACCCTCCTGGTCCACTCACCAGCCAGAGGATGAAGTTGATGGCAAGCACGGTGGGCACACCGCCGAACGGCAGCCCTTCCAGGACGGTGCTGCGGGAGCGGGCACTGAAGCATTGCTCCTCTGTACTGTTCACCAGGGCATCCAGAAAGCTGAGCACGTCCAGGGAGGTGGGGCCAGCATCATCGGGTGCTGGCTCTACTGAGTACACGCTCTCCATCGATGCCGTCACAGGGCCTCACCCTGCAACACAAGGGTAGGGGTGCAGATGGAAAAACCTTTGCCTCAAACATGCCCATGGCTCTTCCAGGTCCTCCAAAAAGGTCTGAGTAGCTGACTAAGGGCAGGAAGGGGAGAGGACTGGCTGGTGATCTTGGAGATTCCCCACTCCCGGTATCTCCCATGGAAGAGCCGTGGCACACAGGGCAGGAGGTGTTGCTGAAGAAATGTCACAGCTACCTCATACCCTTTCCCCACCCCATTAAACCCCATGCTATTTGGCTGTGTCTTGTACCTGAGACAGGTCGCTCACCACCTCAGCAACTCAGTCCTGGAAGCTGGGCTGAGTCATGGTCATCCTGGTGAGGTCAGCAGGCAGGAAGAAGGAGCCAAAGCATTTGCTTGAGTTTCTGAGAATAAGAGCAATGATGACCTTAACAACTGGGCTGCAGGGGCTGTGCTTGCTTTGCTTCCCACAGCCAGATACCTACTGTGTGTGGAACATCCCTAAGCCCTCCCTTCTCCTCCAGCATCACGATCTGTGTGACTCGGGAATTGTGGGGCATCCCTTCCATCTTTCCACCAGAGTAGAACTGCTCCTCCCAAGACACCTTGATGTCTTCAGAAGAATCAGCTTCTCCAAACACCAAAAGCCAGGCTTCCTCCACTTCCCAGGAGCCAATACCACAGCCTACTGTCCTCACTGCTAGGAAACACTTAAAGGCCATTCATGGCAAAGATGGTGGCTTGTTTCCAAAACCTTCCCTACCGCTACGCTTTAGGCAGAAGAGGATTCTCTCCAAACCTGCAGTGCCTGGGAGCCCTGGAAGCAAGCACCCTACAGCAGCCAGCATGGCTGTTACTCATGGGGGTGCCACACACCTGCATGTCAGGATGGTGCTGGATGGTGACTGCACTCACCAGGACAGAAAAAGAAAGCACGGGAAATGCTGATGAACACAGGGTGAGGACAACAGGGCCAGAGTCTCTTCTCCCTGTGCGCCCACCATGCCCCTGTGCCTTGCAGCCCCCACCAGCACTGTTAGCCATCTGCTTCTTGTGCTTGGAGAGCTGCGTGGCCTTCGGAGGACAGCTATGAATGGTGAGACCATCACCAGGGTGAGATGCACCTTGGGACACCAGGGAGTCTTCAAGGGGCTCTAACAACAGTCCATTAATAGGTTGTTAGAAGATTTTCAAAATGGTAGCCAGGCTGGAATCCTTCCAAAAAGGCTCCAAGTTAGGATGTCTATCACTTTTTCGGTAGATAAATTCAGAGGGCTGAAGACCCTGCTTAGGAGAAGACTAAGACTACCAGTGTTGGGGAGAACAAATAGACAAAGAAGCATTGTCTTTGGAGGCCTCGAGTAATGAAATGCAATTTTGAATTTGGCCCAGTCCTGAGCAAGGGCTTTTATCAGATGACCTCCAAGGGGACCCTTCCATCGATGTCCCTATGCTTGGCGACTTGTGCTCCTGACAAGAACATCTTCTGGCCTGCCTGGAGTTTATAAGAAGTTATAGAAGTACTTTGCCCTGAAGACATGCTGAGCAGAGTCTGTTGTGACCAGTATACTGTAGCCAGTTCAAAAGCCACATGAAACCTCATCATGCTTAGTAACATGTACTCCTGTCAGCTTTGTATTGAAGCCACTGAGCATTCATTCCCCTCCCCCCTTTTCACCTATGTTCCAGCCACAACTGGCACTCTGCTGCAGCCCCTGCAGTCACCCAGTAACAGCTGATCCCTGCTGCAGGATGCTCACAGCCCATATGGACAGGACAGAGAAAGAGGAGCAGGAGCCATGGTCCAATTAAACATGGGAGGAAGAAGCAATCGAAGAGAGCCAGCACCTCCAGGGACCTGGAGCTGCGGAGTGTTTATGGATGTCTTTCCCATCAAGACCAAACAGGATCAACTCTTCTTCAACACCAAAGGAAACCTGATTGAGAGGTCCTTGGGGAGCACAGAGACAGCATGCACAAAACAGCCTGGCTTAGAAAGGGGATCTTCCTGAGCTCTACATGGATTTGCTTTTGTTGGGAAACATTTACTTCTGCTGTGTCAGTGTGACAGACAGCAGACAACAGGAGCACATGGTTTATGTGCACTGCTGTGCCTCAGCCTCTCTCAGACCGTGCAGCTTCCTGCGTGAGGAGATTAGTCCTGCCCTAACGCTCCTGAGCAGCCCAGAGGCATCCACCCTACGGATGAGCAGAGCAGGTAGGACAGGGGTGCCAGAGCCTGAGATGACAGAGATTACATGCCTGAGACAGTGACTGTCTTAGACCTCTTCATCCAGGGAAAGACTGAGGAAGAGAAAGGTTTTCAAATACAGAACTGACACAGAAGGGAAAAAGAAAAAAAAAAAAAGACCCTGACAGCCTGACAAATACAACCAGGTGGACACCAGGGATTCCCAAGGGATTCTCAACCCAAGCTCTCAAGAGGGTTGAAGAACTTAAGAACTAGTCTTGGTGCCTGCAGTTTCCAAATTAAACACAGCGAGATGGTAACTCGTTATTTTCTTCATCTGTCATGCATAAATGCTATTCCAGAGAAAAATTTCCACTGGAAGCCAAAGAATGGCTGGGATGCTTGGACCAAAGCTATGAACCCAGCAGAGTCTGAGGCTCACCCTACTCCAGGGTTAGGCTGTCATCTGGCTACCTGCACAGAAGCCTTGAAGAGATATCAGAAGCTACTGAACTAGAGGCATCAGGATCTCCAGGACACGCAGACCTATGGCTGTCCCTCTCACTGTGCACATGATGCAGTGTCACCTGGGGCACAGGCTTCAGTGCCTGCGACAGACCTGCCCATGCTGACTACAGCATCTTCAGTTCTCCTCAGAGATCCCTAGCCATATTACATACTGATCTGACCACTCTTACAGTGTCTGGAGACAAAGCCCAAGCTGGGACAGCTGACTGTTAGTGTGGCTCTCAAAGGAACAGCCAGGTCTCCTGAGATACGCTGAAACTGCTCCAGAGGGCATCTCAGTACGCTTGGACTGAAGTACCATCCCTGCAGCCAGGTGGGAAGTGAGGGATGGCCTTCCCTGTAGTGCCCTCAGTCATGGACTGCTTCCCAGATGGGGTTGGGACTCCTGTGCCTTGAGGCCCAGCATGGCCCCGTCAGGATACCAACCCCTGAAGAGTCAACTCCAACAAGAAGAGGCCTATGGGAAATGAGTGGGCCACTCTGCCAATTTGCCTTGGCCCACACCTGGCTCCTGCTTGCCATCAGGGCTACTGCAATGCCACCTGGGCTACTGGGACCTCTGGCCAGCGTCAGCCCTTTCCTATGGAGATGTTCTCAATCTGTTCTCCCCATGTGCATGTTTCCCTCCCTCCCCTCCACCTGGAAGCAGCAAAGCCATCGCCATCTGGCATTTTCAGCTGCTAAATAATGTATTGCCTTTTTGTTAACAAAGAGAGTGTGTTTCTGACCAAGGGAGCTGTTAGACCAGCAAATAAACAAGGAGACTCTCAGCACCCTCTTAGTCCCCTCTTTACCACTCCACTACCCAGTGGTAAGATCATGCAGCTTGTCTCTAGGCACTGTCTTCACACATGCAGGAGGAGCATCCTGCCAGAGGATGACAGGGTGAGAGGGATTTTCACAGGGATGGGTAAGGCTCGTCTTTCCCTATCAAGTCCTTGTTGCTGCCCCCTTCCCCTAGTAGTGGAGATTTTGCTCCTGGTGGCCAAAAGCAATGAGTTTCTCCTGGACATGGTGCCAGCATCTCCTGCTCCAAGCTCTCCCGTCCACAAGCCTCCCAAATGCAAGCCTTCACCCACCCAACCCAAACAGCTCCTGCCTCTCTACCCATCATTGCTGTTTCACTGCCAGAGTCTTGCACAGAGACATTGCAGGAGCAGAAGATACCTGAAGCTACCAGTCCATGTCTGTCCCCTCTTAGGCACTTCCAACTCCATTGCCCAAAGGAGCCATCATGTCATGCTCAGGCCTGTAACACAGCCCTTGTGGTGCATCACAGATCCTCTGGAGCTCATTTTCCTGCCTTTTCCCCATTCCCTTCACCCCCAGATACCCACTGAAACCTACCTCCAAATACCCAAACTGTTACTTTTCTAGACCATTTGTTCCAGCTTATGTCACCTTTTATGGTGCTGCTCTTAGAAAACGTTATGCAAATTATATAGCTGCAGCACTACCATTAAAATAACTATCGGGAACAACCAGCTAAAAGTAAATCATGTGAATGTTCTAGGAACAGCACATGCAGCAGAAACAGCAAGAGGAGATTTCTGCTCACACGGACCAGGAACAGCTTGAACACAGACCTGCAGGACGCATTCTACCTCCCTCCAGCTGGAAGAGGTACCTTACTTACAGAGAGTACGAGATCACATGGACACTGTAGGTCAGACTAAAAGTCACTGTTACAACACTTAAGCTAAATTTTCACATCAGACGTGAGATTTTGCAGTACTCTGGTGACAGCACTCTGTGTTCATGTTCTAAAGGTCCAAACAAACCCCACAGCACTGCCAGACCAGTTTCTGCTCCCAGTTACACCACTGCCATTGTACTCTTCCCAATCTCTAAGGGACAGGGGTGGCAATATTGTGGTGAATAACAGAGGTAGGTGTGCACCTTCACTTCCAGAAGGTGTTGGGAAAGCTTTTCATTAGCAGTGCACGAAGCAGTGCATGAAGCAATGCCTCCAGATGCCAACCAGAGACTGCTGTCCTGAGGGAGTGACAGCAATGGGCAAGTCAGGAAAGACAGGAGTGGACAGGGCTGCTGCTGGGAAAACGAACAGTAACACAGAGGCAGAAATCACAACATATGGTCTACCCAATCTAGGTCTTACTTAAGAGGAAAGATGCTAAAATAGCATCAGAAGATATGTAAAGCAATAGAGAAAGGCAATTCTGCTTTCTCCTCTTTGAAATGGCTGTGAATGGGCAGTAAATCTGCAAGATTTGCCATTGAAAATTATCAGCTGGCTAATTTCTATAAAGCACTTCCAGTGCATAAGGTTTGCCTTGAATATTCAGTGCCCTGTTTGTTTTGTTGATACACCAACATATGCTTCTCCTCTCCGGTTGGGTGGGCATTAATCCAGAGAATCAGATTTCCAATTAAAAATAAGGCATATCTTTTATGTGAACACAATTTTTCAAAACGTGTCTTTCCCTTGAAGCTCGCTGCCAGCAAACTCATTTGCTCGGGGATTCACAGACAGCTGGAGCAGCAAAACACCAAAACAAAGTCTTGGGAGTGCTCAAATGACTAAGCCGGGCTTCTTGGCATGGCTGCGCTCACTCAGCCTGGGCAGCCTGCTCTGGCAGGGAGGGTATTATTCATTTCAGCTGGCAGGGGGGCAGCGGGGGCACAGGGCTGCTGATGGGGCTGTCCATGGCCACGTGAAGCCAAGCAGGCTGAGAAGACAGACCGTGTCACCTAAACAGCAAGTGTGCCTGCTACCTGCCTGCCTCTGAACCCTTCTTCCTTTGAAAGCTGTGGCCAGGCAGTGGGAGGGGAGAGTGAGGACCACTGTAATGGATCAGGTTTGAGCACTGGTGTGCCCCAAACCAGCCAGGGAGGTGAACTCCCAGCATCCCTCTTTGTGGGACTGCAGAGACTGACCTTGTGGGACTGCAGTGATGGGGAGGCCAGGAAACTGGAGCCACTTCCACTGACTCAGCATGGCTAATGAACAACCTTGGGCTGGGAAAAGCCTCATCGACACCCTGCGCCAAGCTCAGCACACGCCCCTGCGCAGGCAGTTTTGGCACCAAAGGGCATGGTGACCTCTCTGTCCCTGCAGCTTGGTGCATGGGACAACAGGCACACCATGGGCCACATCAATCCCCGAGAGGATGAACACAGAGGGGACAGGACTGTAGACACATGCCTCCAAAACCCTGTGGGGGTCTAAGGCATTCACCACTGTCTCTCCCTTCACCCTTCCCTCTTAGAGTCATGGCATCTGGGTCCAAAAAGCAAAGAGAGGTTCAGGCTGCTGGTAGTCTGTTGGGTAAGCAGGAGTGGGGCAGCAGCATTCCTGGACAGGGATCTTTGCACTACCTTCACCATCTTCAGGGCAGGCACTTTCACAGGAGACCAGTGCCACTATGATAGCATCTAACTCCCCAGATCCACAGACTCATGGAGAGTGAAACTCTAATCAATGTTTGGTTTATATTTCAATATCCCGCTGTGCACACAGTGTACTTGGACCCTCACACCACACTTTGTGTGAACAAAGCACCAAGCAAATGTGAGCTAATTGGGCTGCAACTCGCCGGGGCAGAAGCCCATCATTATTCTGGTCATACACCTTTGCCCTCTGATAATACTTAAACCAGTGCTCTCCATCACAAAGGATTAGCCAGGCCAGGCCCAGCCCACGTGCAGCGCAGGGAGCTGCTGGGCTGCTGGTGGGTGATGGCTGAGAGCAGAGAGACAGGTAAAGGGGCTTACAACAAAGGTGAGGATGGACATTTAGCAGGGCCTGTAGTGACAGGTCAAGGGGTAACTATTTTAAACTAAAAGAGGGGAGATTTAGACCAGATATAAGGAAGAAATTGTTATAAAGAGTGTGGTGAAACACTGGACCAGGTTGCCTAAGGAGGTGGTAGATGCCCATTGACATAACCAGGTGGATAGATGATGGTAGAGAAGTGAATGTGGTTTATCTTCATCTCAGTAAGGCATTGGACACTGTCTCCCACAGCACCCTTCTGTCTACACTGAGGCAGTGTGGTCTGCACGATCGGGTAGTGAGGTGGATTGGGAACCGGATGAAGGAAAGAAGCCAGAGAACTGTAGACAATGGGATGGAGGCTAGCTGGAGGCCTGTAACCAGTGGGGTNGTATCAGTATAGGCTGGGGACCGACTCGTTGGAAGGCAGCAAAGGGGAAAAGGACCCGAGGGTCCTAGCTGATGGGAGGCTGAGGTCCCTTCCCAACCCTTAACATTCTGTGATTCTCTGATTCATTCCTGGAAACATCCCAGGTCAGGTCAGATGGGGCTCTGAGCAACCTGATCTAGCTGAGGATGTCCCTGCTCACTGTAGGGGGGTTGGCCTAGATGACCTTTAAAGGTCCCTTCCAACCCAAACTTGTCTCTGATTCTACGAAAAGCCAGGGCTGACTGCTGGGACAGATACACAGGTTGCTCACAAGTGGGAAAGAGGCAGGCAGCCATGCTGGGGCACTCAGTTAACATGCACACATGCATACACACGTGCCTTCAGGAGAACAGTATTTCAGGAAAACAGCAGAAAGACCCCTGGGTACCATCAGATCCCTGCTCCGAGCTGGAATGCCGAATGTTGTTCACAGTTCCCAGAGCAACCCTTGCAAATTAATTAATGCTGATACGTGCAGATAAGGACAATCGCCCTCACTCTGAGGGCCACTTCAGTAGCTGGCTCTAGGAAAGGGCTTCAGCTTTCCTGCAGAGGGTACCCGTGGGTTGCACATCACCTGCCAGCTCCCAGACCACAGCATGCTATGCCCATGCCCAGCCAGCCCAGCAGCAGCAGCTCCCACCTGGCATGGAAGGCCAGTGAAGGCACCTCTCAGCAAGGCTGAAAAGGCAGTGGGACAGCAGGCACTTGCAGGCACATTGTTTCTTCCTGCACCCAGGTAACTGTGCTCAAACAGAGAAGGATTTTAAGGCCTCTGTGAAGGAAAGCACCACCACTTGCTGGGAGACACACTCTCATGGAAATCTGCATGAAATCCAGGAGCAGCTGTGCCATGGTCAAGAACCATCCTGAAGCTGTCACTGCAGGTCATGGGCATTTTTTACAGTGCCACAAGGCATCAGGAGCACTGTAGTCCATGAAGATGTGGGAAAAGGCAGGATGGGGATTGGGGAAAAAGCAGCTCTTTCCTCACTAAGTCTCCTCCACTGTTTGGGAAATATGGAGCTGAGGGAGGTGGAGAAAAGAGTGGGAGGTTTATCTGCTGCTTTTTATAAAGCCACCTGCTGCACACTCTGCCAGCCACGGGAGCAGCCAGCACAGCTACAGCCATCACCAGTGCATGAGGGGAACCTCACCCCAGGGCAGAGGCAAGGAGAGGACTTGGGCTGTGCTTGAGAGGGATGCAGACCAGGAAGCCAAATACCACACTGCTTGGACCAGGCAGCTCTGGTGGCTTTGCACCCTGGCATCCTGACTGGCTGGGATGGCATGGCACACTTGGGGATGGCAGGGACCTCACTGCTGAGCTGGTGGAGAAAGCAGGCACAATTCAGGTCTCCTGCATGGTTGCTCTCGGCTGCTCAGCTCCAGCCAGCTCTCCTTGTGGCTGATGCCTGCAAGCCTACTGTGTGATGGGGTTCCAAGTGTGGGCATGTAGCAGGCTAGCAGGGGTCTCACCCCCATCCTTCTGGGCCCAACTCTGCTCCACTCCTGTGTCAGTCCATAGCTGCCTGACAGGGATCTGGGGATGCCCTGCCACCAAGCACCCTCATCCTATGGCCTTGCAGGGGCCAGTATAAGGTGGGCAGCATCATGCTTGTCCCACTGATACTCTCCTCCTTGGGCCACCCATGCATATCCCTCCACAATGCTCTGGGGAAAGACTTGGTGACAGCCTCCCCTCCTCTGCTCATCCCCACCTTTGAGAAGCCACAATGTCCCCTACAGCTGATTCTGCTGCAGGAGCAAAGAAACACTCCTGCCGTGCCCAGCTCCCCTCTCTGCAAGCAGAAAAGCTTCTTCCTGAGAGCAATGGGTTAAAGTGTGAGATATATACACATGTAAAATAAGATTTCAGAGCATCTGCAGAGCTAGAACATTTCTATCGCCTGTGCTCAGTGCCAGGAGCAGAGAGAGGTTTGGGTTGCAGCAGAAGCCCACGAGCACTCTGCATGCCAATCCTGGCCCCAACGAGGCTTTCCTCCCACCTTTGTCCAGCTTCCAAATAGATCTGGGTAACACTGGATGACCAGAATGAATCATGCCACCCTGGGAGACCGAGCTGGAAGCTCAGTGAAGGTGCTGGCACCTGCAGGTTGCCCAAGCAGGGATGGCCCCAGCAGATGCCGCACTACATCCGACTGTGACATGGGGATTAGCTCTCACCATACCAGTTTGAGTCAATAGTGCATCAAAGGGAAGGGAAAGCCTTTGCTGGTGACCACAGGGGCCTGCAAGGAGAGGACGAGGAGAGAAGGTGATCCTTAAGGCCTGGCTTTCCCTGGGGATGCATCCATAGAGGATACACCAAATCACCACCTGTCCCCCAGTGCTCAAGCAAATTTGGTCCTTGAAAAGGAGGAGGGAAGAGACTGAACTCATCTCAGAGTCTTGACACCAGATTGTATTGTCTTAGCCTGGGCTGTGGGCCAGCCACCTGCTCTCCTATCAAATCCTGCCCCCACGCAGGGCCATCCCAGTATTGCTTTTGGCTGGGACAATGAAGGGAGCATGCTGTTGGTCTCCCCCAGTCGCTGAGGCACACATCCAGCTGCCTCTGCAGCCCACGCAGCCTTTAGGGGAGATCAGAGGAAAGCTGCTGCTGTGGCTGGGCAAGGAGATGGCTCTCCCAGGTGCACATGGAGCTGCAGACATGCGGCTCTGTAACGCACCAATTGCTCCAGCCTGCTCCCAGCACAGTGATGCTCGTGCATGCCAACAGGACAGGTTGTCCCCATCACTCCCATCGCCCTCTGTGAATTCCCTTTCTGCAGGACTTCCAAGCACAGCCACAGCCACCTATCTGCTGCAGGGAGAACAGAGCAGAGCAGAGCAGAGCAGACAGCCCATCACACCCACCAGCTTGTTCTTGTCTCCTCCACAGAGAGGACCTGGGGAGTCAAATGGCCCTGGAATGTCACAGGTAAGAGGGAAATCACAGGGCTGTTGGGATAGGCATGCCAGTGCATTCCAAGTTGGGGAAGCAAGGACAAGATGCATGACAAGGACTGGGGCTCGGGATCCCTCCCAACACACACCTACCATAGGCAGATAGCCCAGCACACTGGGGTGAGCACAGGCAGCCAACATGAAGCCTCTGCTGTGCCAGTGCTGCAGGCTGGCACTGCCTGCACCCACCATGGTGCCTTCCTGTCCCAGTCTGGCCATGCCCAACACCCAGCAGCTGCCCATGGCCAGCACAAGGGGAATTTGGCATGATGGATGTGACAGAGGAAAACACAAGAAATGGTTTCTTTCCCTTTAGGCAGAGAAGGAAGTGTCACATCTGGACATGTACAGCAGCCAGGCTGGGAAAGGGACAAGGCATCCAGAGAAGAGAAGCCATGGGCTGGGAGGCACAGCATTGCCCAGAGGACATGGTAAGGCAGATGGCAGATTTGGCAGCAGAATAGTCACGGAGTGACCTGCAAGCTCTGCCCACTGCAAGAGCAGGCGATGCCACACTGCACAGGGGCTGTCAGCTCGCCTGGCAGGTTTGGGGGGTGAGGGGGCTGCATCCTTTCAAACATGCCACATTGAGCAGCCAGCATCAGAGATGTTTTGTGGGCAAGTCAGCCTTGGAAAAAGGCTGAGATCAGCACGGAAATGGAAAAAAAGATCAGGATGGCAAGTTTTAGGGACAAGGAGGCAAAGAGGTTGTCCCTGGTTTCTCTGCACAAGCCTTGCTTCCCTGAATACAGGGTTACGTAGCCAGGCTGGTGCTCAAGGATGGGCTGGCAGACCCTGCACCACTCTGCCCATGCTGTCAGCAGCACAGGGTCCCCAGTCAGCCAGTCCCTGTCCTCTACAGCACCACTACTGACGTGGAAGAGAAAAGGAAATTAAATATGAGGCACTGCAGCAGATGGCTGCAAAAGAAACGTCCCCAAGACCATGCCCCCTTGTCCTTACAGGGCACTCTGAACACAGCCAGTGCTGGTACCAGAAATACAGCTGGCCAAAGAGATCTGGGGGCCCAGGCAAGGAGAGCAGTGTTCCAGCAACAGCCACTGCAAGCCCCTCTACAGCCCAGCAGCTATTGAGGCACTGCCACAATTAGCAGGAATCAGACAGGCACTGTGTCCATTTTGGGAGAGATGCTCAGGGATGCAGCACTGATACGGATGTTTTTTCACAGTGGCTGGGTGTCCTGGCCCAGCCCCAGCCCAGGCTGCTGCTTTCACCTGGTTTCAGCTATGGTTTTCTCCTTGCCTGCACACCTCTCCCCCCACCAGCACATCCCAAACCTGCCACCATGAACACTGCTTTTGCCAGGCTGGGTTGGCCCTGCCATGCGTGCCCCAAGATTCCATACTCTGCCTCTGTGGTGCCAGCAAGGCATTTACTAAACAAGTGAGGGTCTCCACCTCCTAATCCACTATGTGGTTGATATAAGGGGCAGTCTGGGGTATGCTGAGCTGCGTAGCTACATCCCTGCTCTGGGCAGCATCTCCCCATCTGGAAACACAAAGAGCCTCCAGCCAGTTTGAGAAAAAACAAAGTGAGAGTGCAGGGGACCTCAGCACAGCTGCCACCAACCAGTCTGGCTTCCCAGGGCAACAAAACCTTCCAGCAAAGCATGAGGTCGTCCTGTCCTTAAACACTTCTCTGCTTCACCAGTGCCAGGGCTGCACCTACACTTACTAGAGACAAAAAACTGTGCAACCAGAGATGCTGCAGAGGCTCTGTCTGGCTCATCCTGACATCCTGTGCTGACCACAGCACTGGGAGGCTCAACAGAGCTCTGCACAGGCAGATAAACCCTCCTCCAGAGCTTCAGGGATCAATATCTAAGTGACGATGAATTCTGCGCTGTTGCCTCTTTCCTAGGCACAGGAATACCTGAAGGATGCACCAGTCTCCAAATCCTGCCCAGCTGTTTTCCATGCTTCTCCTAGCAACACAACTCAGTCACAGGGCACACAAATGCCATGTTGGAGGGAGGAGACCAAAGATGGACCAAAAGCCAGGTGTGAGGAGATACAGGAAGGCACCAGGAAGGCTCCTCAGATGCTCCCCATGGCATGGAGAGACCCTGTGCTAAATGAGCTGCAGGACCAGCCCAAACTCAAGAGCAGACTCCAGCAATGCCACTAGTGCTGTACTGAGCACCAGACTGGCCACACTCACAGGCGTGGCTGCAAAACCCAGCTACCTGGATAAGCCCTGTTCGATGTTGGAACAAGATATCATCCTGTTGACACAAATGCCATCCCCACTTCCCACCCCTCAGCCAAGGTGAGCTCCTGGGAATAGAGATTTCTCCAGGGAGTGGGCAGCCAGCCTGCAGCACTGACAGCAGCTTTGGACCCAAAGCTCAGCAGGGCCCATCACCTGTCTGCACACACCTCTGTGCACCCCAGGGGACGGGGAGGACACTGCACTGGCACAGCAGGCTCCCACGGGCATCCAAGGAGGTGGAGGGACACCCTGGAGCGTCACTCTCAGCTGGGACTCTAAAGGCTACAGATGTACATAAACTTACTCTGCTGCCAGGATATTTCCCATGAAAAATTGCAAGCCCGAAGCAATGCAGAGTCAAATCCCTTCTCTGCTGAAAACAACCTGCAACATGCCTTCCATGAGGGCCAGAAATTCACCCCCCTGTTACAGAGGGAAAGAAAACACCGAAGTTTGACTCTGTGAAGGGGCTATCCAAATAAATAGCAGGTCCCTCACACATGGCTGCCAGGATAAAGGAACCCTGACACCTGAAGATTACCCCCAAAGCATGTAAAGCTGTAGCTGTGAGAGTGTACATATGCACTCAAGACAGGGCTTAGGGCACGGTCAGAGCTTCCACAAGTCAAAGAGTTTTGCCTGGCTAGGTTTACCCAGCCCAGTGTGTGGGGTATCAGAGGACTCTATTTGCAGACACATCCACCCCTCGCCTTTACTGAAAGGACTGAAGGAGCCACTCTCGGGAGCTGGCCCAGCCACTGTTACCAGCAGTGTTCACTTTGGTTGGTAGGTTTTGGTTGTTTGTTACTGAACAAGGAAGAATTTGATGACATTTCATGGATGAAAACACAATAAATTAAAAACTTGGCTGAAAGTCATCCCTCCAAATTAAACAAAGTTATCCCAGCTATTCCTCCAAATTAAACTTGATGAAAACATCCCAACAGATAAATCCAGCAACACTGCCTGATGAGAAGATTAGCATCAGTGCAGTATGACAGGAAAAAGCAATAAAGAGGACTGGGAACCAGAACAAATAAAAGAATTACGACTTCTGGAAACACATACCTGACTTAAAAATAATCAGATTTTGTCTAAAGACTTTTTAAATTAAAAGGCAGCCAATTTAAAACTGGAAACTCTAACAACCTACATGCTAAGGCCTCAGATCACTCATCTTTAACAGTAAGTCAGTAGAAATTCATGCAGGATGTCCTTGCTGCCAGATCCTCTCAGTGGCTGAGCACCTGGAGCTAAAGCCCGAAGAACTGCAAAAGTGGCTCAGACAGCAGCAACCTTTTTGTAAGCGGTGGTGGGGCAGGGGAGGAATGTTACAATTAGTTCAGGGCACTGGCTAGTTTAGTCAGAGTTCAGAAAATTACTATGGGTTAACCCCGGAGAGCCTGGTTCCTTTTCTAAGCCCAGTGAAGATCAAGTGTGAGAGGATAAACGCTGTGAATTCTGAGTTCAGAAATAATCGGGTTATATCACTGGTTAAATTTTACATCTTCTGGAATAGAATTCTGTTCCTATAGTCTTACAGCAATACAATGTAATAGAGTAATATGGTACTGCTAAATTCATTACATCTACAAACAATACTTCCATGAACTTGTTTCTGTTGTGGACCCATACATTTTAAGGAGTTTTATTTAACCAACTAGAAACAATTTTTTAAAAGCTTGCTTTCTGCATTTGGAGTTGTCATTTTCCACTGACATACAGCTGGACCAAACTTACCATAAATCATGAAGTGATTGATGTCTAATAAAGAAATGTGTCACTCACCATTTTCTAATGCAAGAAATATGGACATTAAACATGGCATGGGCCATCTTGCTGCATGAGTTGCTGCATGAGTAGTAAAAAAAACACTTTGGCTTGGCCAACACAGTGTCCCCAGGTCCTGTCTCAGGGTACATGGGCTCACTTGGGCTGACAGCTCGGAGCTGCTCCCCAGCTATCCCTCCACACCTGAGGTTTGCCCTAACTCCCCCAGCTCCACCTTCTCTGAATTTCAGTCTCTCCCAACCCATCCAATGCAGCACATCAAGGGGCTCGTTCTCCCTATCTCCATCACCCCCTGCCCTCAACTAACAGTAAAGTGCTCCCCACTGAAGCAAGGCTAGAGCTCCTTCATCTCCTGTTAGGACCTCAAAATTACACAATGATGCATTTTCCGACCTCTTACAACCTGCCAACTTGGGGGTGCAGTGGAGCTTGGCTCATTCAGTTCCTGCCTCTCTCCTGGCTCACCCACAATCTGCCGCTGACAAGACACAAGAGGTTGATGCTGGGATTAGGGGAATCGAGCTATCCAAAGCTTTCACGTGTTCCCACTGAACAGGAGCACTGAGCCTCTGGGCCCTGGTACTCCATTTTAACACCTCTTTATCTGAGATCAAACTGTGACAGTTTAGAAGCCCCTCCTTCCAGTTTCAGTTAGGAAGGTGATTTCTCAGCTGAAGAGGTTTTCTCTTCAACCCTTAGGATGGCTGCAGCTCTTACACCAGTACAGCCATCTATCGGGAGAGGGCTGTACCAGGACAGTGGCCTCAGCTAACCACCGAGATGAGCCAGCCTGGTGAAGAGGTGTGATGTGATGGCTGAACTGCCAGGGTGGCAAGGGTGACACAGGGGCCATGGACTGGGTGAGGGGAGCCCATGCTCTCCACCAGGCTACTCCACCCCACCTCCCCCTGCCTCTGCAGAAAGGTCCTGTGGGACCTGCCATGCCCAGTCACATGCATTCACCAGCAACAATAGTGGCCCAGGCCATGGGAAAGGCTGCATGGCTACCTGGCCAGGGCTGTCCCATTGTTGCTGTAATGGTGTGAGCAAACTGCTGCCATTGTCCCCCGCTAATAACAAGGTGTGATAACAGCTTAATTACCAGTCCCAGCTACATGTGAAGCAATAACTTCAAGACAGCTTTTAAATATGTTTGGGCACCCTGAAGTGCAGTTAGATGCCAGGTGGGACTCTCAAAAGCTCTAAGACTTCTCATTGTTTAGGGATCTGATAGCTGGTTAGGGACTGAATGTAATCAAACCATAGCTGAAGGAAATTAGGACTGGAGCTCCTTCTGAAAGCAAAGCTTCTCAAAGCAAACCTGCTTTTGTTCTGAGCACAGTGCATCAGCAACGCAACGGTTTCTTCAAACTTAGGACTAAGTACACAAAATATATTTACTGCAGTTACAGCAGGTAAGAGCTGTTTCACCAAATGCTGAAGTGACAGTGGCCGAAGGCTTTGGAGTTCATGGGATTCACAGACGAGTCAGCGTTTGCACAGCACACTGATGTTTGCCGATGAGTTTAGGGGAGTGATTAGTTTAATAACAGTTGAATTCACCTGTGGGTCTTAGAAACATTTCTCCCTCTCCTTGCTGCTTTAGGAAAGCTCTCACAATCTATTAAGATGAGAGTATTTTCTACAAGGAGCATTTTACAGCAGTGACGATCCTCCTTCTACAGCTCTGCAGATGGAGGCTCTGAAGCTGTACTGAAATCTGACTTACTTTCCCTTGGGCCAGAAGTCTCCCTGTGGAAGAAGGTCAGTATTTACTCACAAGGGCCTACACATGCCCCTAAGCATCATCTCCCAACAAGCACTGCGATTGCTGTCCCCATTTGTAGGGCAACTGTCGGAAGCCACGAAACCAGGGATGAATCAGTTAACCTCAGGGAAAGCTTTGTAAGAAGAGAGCTACAGAGCCATTCAAGTGTTATCTAGGAGAAAAAAAGAGAAAAAAAAGCAAAAAAAAAAAAAGCTGAAAGGCATTCAGTCTGAGTTGCAGAAGCCTGGATGCTGCCATGGGAAGAAGGCAGAGGTTTAAGCTTACAGGGAAGCGGGAAGAGCCCATATGTGCCATGGAGTCAGAAGCTGCAGGGGTGCCAGTGGCCTCCCTGCTTTTATTTATTACTTACTTGTTTGCCAACGGCTGTTTGCCAGGCCAGTTAAGACAAATCCTTCCTGAAAGAGCTGCTTCTACTTCCCTTTCCATCTGCTGCCCAGCCTTGACCACCACTCTGCAGGGCTGCAGGGAAAGCAGGGAGGCCAAGGTTCAGGTTTGCTTTCAGGGCCAGCTTTTCTGCCTTCTGCTTTTTCCACACTTTCTCTTCTCTCCCCTCTGAATAAATACCACAAACCACTTCAGCAGAACCTTTCATCGGAAACATGTGCCATCTCTGCTGCTCAGGCAGGCAGCCTGACTTATCACACAGCATCTTAAAACCCCAACATGGGGCAAGGTGCTTTCTCACACCTTGTTTGCCCACCCAGCTTTCCCCTCACCTCCTGCTTCCCCCTGAACGGGGAGAAGACAGGCATGTACATCAGTCCTGGAGATGGTGGTTAAACAGTTAAAAGCACAAACACATTCATGCAGAAATAACATCTGCCAGACAGACAAAGGTCTCTCTCTCTTTCTCCTAGATAGCACCAGTTCTGTTCAGGAGGTTTCTAAATTGTAAGCCCACTGTGCAGCACTGCTTCTGCTAGAGAGGATGGAGAAGCAAGCAAGGAAGAAGACAGCGCCTGGGTCCACGGACAAATCTAAATGAAGTCATAAACTGAGGAAAAAAACAGCTCAGCCTGAGCATTAGATCAGCCTGACCTGACAGCCCTTTCCGAGACATCAGTCTCCCAAAGATGGAGAAAGAAATGGGAAGAAGTTCCCTCTCCCCTGCTAGTACAAGACGTTTATAACAGCATTTCTGACACCATCAGGTGTGTTTCCCAGAGGGAGGGTTCTGTGGCCAGGATGACGTGGGGACCGAGCACAAGCCAAGGCATGACACAGCGATGGGATGACATTTTATCTCACATCAGAGGACAACAGTGGAGGCCAGTGAAAAGGACACGAAAGGGCTGGGGCTCGCTCCCTGCTTCCGCCGCTGACTTACTCCAGCAGCCCAGGGAAGCCCCTGCTCCTTCCTGGGCCTCAGGCGCCCATCAGGCCGGCGGAGAGAAGCGGTGGTTAAAGCCCCTTTGGTACATGCTCCAGAATGACGACAGGAAAACAGCGTCTAAGCAGAGCTAAGTACCCAGAAAGCTCCCGCAACAACAAACCAAAGCCATCCCTGCATCCCCGACCCGCAGAGTCGCCCCGGCGAGCTCTACCCGGGTGCTGCCGAGGCGGTGCTGGAGCAGCCACCCCCGGGGTCGCGCGAGTTGCCGTGAGCATCCCCGGCGCGGTCCCAAAGCAGAGCCCACCCAGGAGGCGCAGCTTAGATGGGGGCAGCCAGGATTAGCCCCACGCACGGGGCGGATTCCTCCCCAGCCCGGTCGCCCCACCGGCAGGACATTCCCCTCGACCCGCCCTGCGCCCCAGGAACCCCTCGCTTA
>VWZY01004683.1:17539-37968 GCA_013399075.1 Chloroceryle aenea
TGACCAACCTGATCTCATTCTATGACCAGGTGATCTGCCTAGTAGAGGAGGGAAAGGCTGTGGACATTGTCTATCTGAACTTCAGTAAAGCCTTTGACACCATCTCCCACAGCATTTTCCTAGAGATCCTGGCAGCTCATGGCATAGACAGGTGGACTCTTCACTGGGTTGAAAACCGTCTGTCAGGCCAGGCCCAGACAGTCATAGTAAATGGAATTAAATCCACTTGTCGACTGGTCACTGGTGAGTCCCTTAGGGTTCAGTTTTGGCACTGGTCTTGTTCAATATCTTTATCAATGATCTAGATTGAGTACTTCCTCAGCAAGTTGTAAATGACACTAAATTGGGTGGAAGTGTCAATCTGTTCAAGGGTAGGAAGGCTCTGCAGAGGGATCTGGACAGGTTGAATCAATGAGCCAAGGCCAGCTGTATGAGGCTGAACAAGGCCAACTGCCAGATCCTGCACTTCAGTCACAACAACCCCAGGCAATGCTACAGGCTTGGGGAAGAGTGTCTGGAAAGCTGCATGGTGGAAAAGGACCTGGGGGGGCTGTTTACACCTGGATGAATATGGGTCAGTGTGCCTCGGTGGCCAGGAAGGGCAATGGCATCCTGGCCTCTGTCAGAAATAGCGTGGCCAGCAGGAGAAGATAACAGATTGTGCCTCAGTCGTCGGCACTTATGAGGACGCAGTTTGAGTATTGTGTTCAGTTTTGGGCCCCTCACCACAAGAAAGACGCTGAGGTGCTGGAACAAGTTCAGAGAAGGGCAACCAAGCTGGTGAAGGGGCTGGAGAATAATTCCTATAAGGAGAGGCTGAGGTAATTGGGATGGTTTAGTTTGGAGAAGAGGAAGAAGAAGGGAGACCTTATTGCTCTCTACAGCTACCTGGAAAGAGGTTGTAGTGAGATGGGTGCAGCCTTTTCTCTCAAGTAAATAACAACGGGACTAGAGGAAATGGCCTGAAGTTGCACCAGGGAAGGTTTAGATTAGATAGTAGGAAGAATTTCTTTACTAAAAGAGTAGTCAGGCACTGGAATGGGCTGACCGGGATGGTGGTGGAGTCACCATCCCTGGAGGTATTCAAAAACTGTGTACATGAGGCACTTCAGGACAGGCTCTAGTGGGATAGTGAAGTGTTGTTTGTTGCTTGGGGTTTTTTTTTGGTTGGTTGGCTGGCTGGTTTGTATGTTTTTTTGTTTGTTGTTATTTGTTTGTTTGTTTTCTAGGGGGGGCATTGACAGTTGGACACGGTGATCTTAGAGGTCTTTTCTAACCATGATGATTCTGTGATTCTGTTGTAGAAATGGTAAGTTGCTGCATCATTTGAATGCAGAAAGAAAAAGATTACTGTGTCAGCCTGACCATAACAGTCCCATGGATTGCTTGTATATCAGGACCCCTGACATTTACTTACCATATGCTTTTATATGCAATATTCATAACATTCTGAAAAATGCTCCAACAACTCATTGTAATGATAAATCATCAACCAATTTTTACAGGTGGTTTCCTGCTTAATCCAGCAAAGCTGGCAGAACGGTTCAAGAGGGGAGAAGAGCCACAGACCTTCCAGATCCCTCAGCTTTATACCAAATATGATGTATATGGGATGGAATACTTTGTTCATCAGTTTATTGTTACCTGCCCTGTCTGCTCCTCCCTGCAGGTGCAGCCTTTCACCTTCCTGCATCCCTCAATGTGGTACACAAGATCCAACAGTGGCCTTGATCTGCACACCAGTCCTTGGTAGTAACTCTAAACATGCTAGAAGCAAACTGTCTTGAAAACAGGCTGCTGACTTCAGAAAGTGCAGTTAGTTAGAAGAACTGAGATGAAAAGTAAAATCACTGAACAGAATTACTTCTGTTCTCCCTCAAATCAGGACATAGTGACTAATAACTTAGCCCTGACTAAGGTCTTTGTGTCAGTATATTACACATCCATAGACTCAACAGGACTTGAATACAAAAATTACCTGTGCAAAGTCGTCTAAATAGTAGAACTATAAGTGGTACTTAGAAGTTTTTCCCTGGGCTTCTGTAGATAGTTAACACCCAAAGACCGTGTGGGTAAAATGATGTAACACTGTTTTGGCACTCCTTTAATGCAGTACTATATAGCCTGAGTGCAGCACTGTGCCTTTATACACTTCCAATTATATATTACAATGGTGTGTTGGCAATAGAAAGCAAAAGTTCTTAAATTATTGTAAACAAAGATGATTGAAGACACACTCACCACAACACTTTGCTATGGCTTCTGCTTCAGTAGACTTGTTATATATTGTTTTCTTGATGTTTTTTGTTTGTTTGTTTTGAGGGGGATATTAGTCTCAAAATATTCAGCCAGAGTTGGATAGGTCAAGGTAATTTTTAAACCTAAAGTAGGAGTTGTATTCTGCATACTTAGAATTCATGGAAACTCAGGCAGTGGGGATGTCTGACTTGAGACTGCCTGTGTAAGAAGGGACTGTCTGACATGAGGGTACCAGCTGATAGGTATTGAGCTGACGACAAATTCACGTGAATGAGTTACAGTAAATGGATATGCCACTGTCTCTCCCTGTGAGCAATCTGAGTTGATTAGTAGGAATATTGAACGCAGGAGTCTCTGCTTCTTTCAGAGTCATGCATGGTAGACTACTCCCAGGTCAATCAGAAGGGCCCTGAGCTTGGTGGGAAGCTTTCAGAAGAGTTATCTTTCTACATGGTAAATGGCTTTTTTGAGGGAAGCAATTAACAGCAATCACTTCAAGAACACTGCAAAATTGGAAAACCTTGTATAATTTGCTATGAAAATCAGGGTTCTTCTTTGGGAAGAGGGACAAATAATGATTTTTTCAGAATACAACTTAACATTTAGCTCCTGCTGCTATTTTGTATCTTGTTAGGCTCACTGGGAAACTGATATATGAGAAAATAGCATTTCACATTTAAACAAACATTACCTGACAAAATATTCAGGCATTATGCTTTTGTAGGAAGTCTTCCCCTTCCTTACTTCTCAGCCTGCCCCAGGAGAATATATCAAAGTGTATTAATAAATTAACTATGTTAAGTAGAATACACAGCTGACACTGCCATCAGATTGGTTTTCTTACTGGCACTACAGAGGTATCCTCATAAAACTGAAAATTCTAATAGTAATAAAAGTTATGTTATTGAAGTGCTCTAGATTTCTTTTATACTAGAGAGAATTTCTTCAGAGTTCCCTGTGAATGTAGAGGCAATTGTTTATTCATGGGCTCATAAACTACATATTGCTGATACAAAGTAATAATTTGTGATTTGGCTTTCAACGGGGAATTGTTAAAGAGCTTCCCTGCCCCTGTCCCCCCATTTTTGGGTATGAAATTAGGGTTGTGTACACAGTGTCTAATGCATAATTATCTGTGTCCATATACTGAGGATTTTGTAGAAGTGTCTAGCTCTAAACCTGACCTGTGTTAGTAATCACAGCAACACTTGGTGTAATCTTTATACTAGTATTTTCACCATTATCTTCTAAGCCAGTTCAAAGGATACAAAACAATGGGAATTCAGGCCTTTTAGCTAAGCAGTGAGCTCAACATGGAATCCTTTGGGATTAATACACCTTCCTAATTAGCTCAGCAAAGGATCTGTTTTAAACTAGCACACTTCATCAAAAGAAAAGACAAACTTAATTGTTATAGTGTTAAAAACAATGAACAGTATTGATCTAAGCCTGTTAGAAGCGTGAAACAAAACTTCTGCTCTTCAAAAATATTAATCACTTCAAAAATATTGAACTCACAACCTTGTTATTTGACCTTTCTGGAGAAAAAATAGAAATTAATGCACATATTAATCTAGATCAATTAAAATGTTTTATTTTAAAAGGAACTCTTATGACTTAATTTGAAATATGCTATGAGAATGAGGTTGTGTGTGATGTTTTGCACAGTTTTGAGTAAATTACATTAAGATACTGGAGTGAATATCTGCAGGAGAACTTGCTGGACAATCACAAGCAGACCAATATGATCAGGTGAATGCCACTTTATTAGCTACAAGGTGCAGTTTATATAATCATCTCCTCTATGTTTATGCTACTTGTAACATTATCATTGCCTAATTAATGTAAGCTCACTCTTAACTGGTTATTATATAGCAAGCAAACAGAAAGTGAATAATGGTGTATGGCGGCGTACGGCGGCATACAGCAGTGGTACGCAGTGTACAGTGGTCTCTTATCTCTCATGTGCTTCTCAGCATTTGGGACTTGCCAGCTCCGTTCAGTTACACCCTTCTTTTCGCCTCCAAGTGTCCCTGACTGAGGCTTAGGCTTCTTCTGCTAAATAGGCTGGACTGCACACATGTCCATTCCTTGCTCATAAATTCTCAACAAATATCTACTAGTATTTGCTGTAATGTCTAAAACATTGTAAGAGACATTTATTCCTGTAGTAGAAGAAGACTCAACCAACACTGTGTAACTCTGTAGTAATTGTGCTGTACCTATTGCTATTAATGGACCTTGTATCAGTTTGTACTAGCTTAGCTATATAAGGTCTAAGGACTAAGCTAAGGCCTTGCCTATACGTGTCTGGTCTTATTTTAGCTATTCTTATCTAAAACAGACAAAATGTGCAAGAGTTAGGTGGCTAGAGATTAAATTGCTTTAACTAGCTTTATACAGTAAGACAGTTTTACCCTGAAGAACTTAGACCATATACTGTGAACATAAAAAAAGCCAAAGTTTTGGGTGTAACAAATGTTAGATATACCCTCAGAATAGCCATCACACTTCTTCTTTCAGCAGATCCCTTCAAATATTTCTCCTGTTCACAAGAAAAACATTGGTTTGCAGGACAATTTGCTAGGAAAGGTGAACATCTGAAGCTGTTGTGATGGCTGAATTTTGCCAGAGCACATGTGCTTGCCAGAAATGGTTGATAATGCTTTAAACCATGACTGTTGCTGAAATGAAATTGCAAAACTGCATGGCCACTGAAGTGTCCTGACAAAAATGGGAAAAGTGAGTCTTCTGGGTAATCTTCTGACTTCTTCTGATCCAATCGCTCATCTTCGTCACCTGGTCTTTTGGGGATTTTTTTTCTGTATTCCTGAGGCAGCTGCGAGTGGCTAAACATATTGGATTTTACTGTTACCAAAGAGAGAAATACAGGAAGACAGGGGTCCTGTGGGAGAAGGGCAGGTGGCAATGGGCAGAGCTAGGGTTTACTTTATTAGATTTTCAAAGTCATGAAAGACTGAGCAGGAAAGAAGAAAATAATTGCCTTTGCTTGAGCAGATGGATTAAATCACATTGCCTTACTCCCATGTTTCTCAGATAGGAAAACGGAATCCTGGACAACACTGATAGCTTTGTAGCACCAATCCTAGCCAAAACACACACTGAGGGATATTTGCTGTGTGCAGAGGAGCACCCTGTGCCCAAAGCAAAATATATCCCCCCTGCCCCAGGCATGCACACCAATGAGTGTCTTCTAGAGAGACCTGAGACTAAGGACTGGTGATGTGAGACACCTGAAACGGATGGCAGAGCAGGAAGGATGTTATAGTCATGTTCTGACCTCTTTTCTTACGGAATTTCAAAGAATACTTATTCTGAACAAAGTTATTTCAGATTTCATGAGATTTCCTTTCTCAGCAGTCCCTAAAGAAATATATGCTGGCCAGTAATCCAGGACTGACACAGATGTGTTGGCAACCAACCTGAGCTGGTAGATCAGAGATTTTCATGCAAGTTCCTCCTTTTACCCTTGGACAGCTCTGTTACCCACAACAGACAATCCTGTACCAGAGGTGCAGCCTGAAAACTGAACACCTGCCTACTCTCTGTCCACAGAGGACTTCAGAGCAACGACCTGTCCCTTTTAGCTCTCATTAACTCTTGGCTCTTAACTCTATAAGGAGTGCAAATAAAACAGGTGTAGTACAGACTGTCCACCAAGCAGTTGGTTTTTCAATGTCTGAGAACTTCATCTTCAGAGAAAGATCCCAAAAGTCTTCAGAGGCAAAAATTCACTTTACATCATTCATTTTCTTCCTGACTTTATTACTTTAAGTGGAAGGTATTGCACCTGTCATTCAGGACAGGTTACCTACATCTCTGAGCAGAACAAAGATACAGAGGATGTGGACCCCGTTCTGGCTCAAGAAGGACTTTAAGGATGTGCAGTATCTCACAAAGTATATCCCAGTCTAGGTTTTCAAATCTGAAGAAACCATCTCCTTTGTCAGGAACAAATCATCAATTCTTTCATATTATATTTCTGGACATAATAATGGATTAGCCTACATCCCATGATATATTGATTTAGTTTTGTTTTGCAGAGAAGTGTTTTCTTAGATTCTTCTTAATTATAAGAATTTATATTGATCAGTGTATTGAGTTTGCATAGCAAGGTTTTGGTAGCAGTGGGGCTACAGGTGTATCTTCTCTGAAAGGCTGCTAGAAGCTTTCCTTATGTCAAATGGAGACAATGAAAGCCAGCTGAAACATGGACCTGGTGCTGGCCAACGGTCAAGCCCATCAGTGACAGTGAGAGAGCCTCTGTGATAACATTTAATAAGGGGGTGGAATTATGCAACTGCAGCTAGGGGTGGAATTATGCAACTGCAGCTAGACATAAGTGGGAGAATATGTGCAAGAAACAACTGTACAAACACCACGGTCGCTGAAGAAGGAGGAGGAGGAGGTGCTTCAAGTGCTGGAGGAGAGGTTCCCCTGAAGCCCATGGAAAAGACCAAAGAAAGAAGAAAAGAAGCTTGTTGTAAAAAATTTAAGCACTTATCTTGATCCTTGCCTTCTGTCACTGTAATGCAATGGGCATCACAGGAACTCTGGCACCAAGAGAGGTGATTTCTCTAGTTTTAGAGAACTGAAATAACTCTAAACCAGTGTGGTGACAAGACAACAAAATCCTCCTGAACCTTCTCCTACTACATTAGGGGGGTTTGCACGATTCTCAACCTTATGTCTGTTTTACTCCTTGTACTTCTGCATGAGGCCCTTTGATCAAGGTATGCCACGATTCAAAGCTATACAGTGCATAAGCAGGGCATCCTGGGTCCATATCTGTATCTGGGTGTAATGTTATATATCATTATGAGTAAAAGAACTAGCTAAAAACACCTCTTCATGACACTGGTAAATTTATGGCTATGACTACATCTCCCTTTATGTTATTTAATAAGGTGAGCTGTGAAGGTAAAGCATTTTATAGGTAGAACAGAGATTTTCAGCCTTCTCACCAGTCAAGTGACACTGAGAGTCCCTGACTGGTGGACACCCTGTTGAACTTCTACATGTCAAGCATCTTAGAGGATACCCTTTTAAATAGATACTATCCTGACTTGAAATTGTGACAGTAGGAGCTGTAACTTAAGTTCTTAACATGTTGTGTCTAGGTCGTCTCCACACATAAGCAAAAGCTTTATAAACTGCCCTGAAAGAATTGGCTAAACTGAAATGGATAATGAGAGTCTGGAATCCCGACACAGAACACAAACCTATACTAGTATTTTGGTTATGATCTTACTTAAGGATGCACTCTTTACAGATTTTATTTTTTTTTTTAAATAATGCTATTTTCACATTCTCGAGCCTTGTTAAAAGCATCTATAAAGCTTTTTGTGATAAATCATATCCCAGTAACTTTAGTTTTAACAAATCATTCTTGTCTTTTGTTACCTGAGAACAAGTAGGGAAGGGCTCCTATAGGAATCACAGTGAATATGATCATTTATGCACATTCCCAAAGTATGGAGCATGGTTTTGAACTTTGTTGTGGGTATAGAAAGAAAACCCTTCAAAACCACTGAAAATGCTTTTAAAAATGCAGCTTATTTATGACAGCAACTGGAGAACTCTTAAACTATCAAAGTTGTTTTTTTCTGTGATAAGAAATGCATAGAGGTACCCTGGATATGCTTTGAGTTTGCTTTGACTAAAAGGGTAGCAAAGGCATTCCTTTCTCCTCTGGGAAGGATCCAAGCTATCTCTATCTACCACAGAAGTAACACAGCATTGACCTGTGATTTTGGCTTGTTCTGTCAGCAGCTGAGTCTCTGTTGCTAGAGTTTTTTCTTGTCTCCTTTCCCACATACCAATTATAACAACTTCCTGTACTCGAACATATTGTCAAATTGCTTAACATTTTTCTGACTAGCTGTCCAGTAGGGATACCTGGTTTGGACATATTAGATCCTAAAGTTCTCTGATTCACTCTGAAAATACAGCTGGGGTTGGTAGCCATTGTCCTAAATAAACACTTTGGAATATAGTGCAATCTGAAATATCTGTGAGTGAAAAAAAGAGGATAAAGCGAAATTCTCCAGATATTCATACTGTGCAGGTTGTATTAGATTAGAGATATGTTGTGAATTACAATATTTACATGAGTATTGCACTAAATTTTAATGTTTAGCCTTCATAATTTCAAGTGTTTGCTTCTTTTGTGCATAAAAACAGAGAAGAGAAATGCAAAACTACTTAAATTTTATTTAGAAGTATCATCTTCCTCTTGCTGTGTATACAGCAATAAAACAGAACTTATTCTGATGGCATTATCATCCATAAGCATTACAAATGGAAACAATTCCTAGTACACTCAGCATTATAATGAACTTTAACATACTGCACATTGACATTCAACCACTATAAAAATACTTTCATTACAGGATATTTTGTTGTGCCTTCAGTCATGTAGAAATCTAACAAAGAACAATCTACAGACTTAAGTTTTATTTTGAAATGTCAGTTTCTATTCATAAACATCAATAAAATCTATTTGTCCTAACAGCATTTGGAGGCAGCAAAAAATAAGCAAAACAGTGCTTCAGGATGCTATCTTCAAGAAATGGTCAATTAACACATAGAACACAGTATAAAATGTAGGTTTGCTTGTTATTTTAAGACGTGGTTAATGTACTTCTGAGCCAACTTTTGTTGTTCCCCAAGACTCATAAAAATTGTTCATATATAAAAAAAAAAAGTATTGTATTATTTAGGCTAATTGATATAACAAGGCTCAAAAACACTTTACAGTCCTGGTCTTCTCTCCCTTCACCTAATAAAGAGTTGTATTCCATCTTCCATGGTGGCATGATAAGTTCAGTTTTTATAAACTTTATGGTGGAAGAAGAGTTTTGAAACAAACCAGAGATTTCTTCAATCTAAATGTTGGGGTTAGAAAGTCATTGAGGTGCTGGACTGTGTCCAAAGAGCAACAAAGCTGGTGAAGGGTCTAGAGTATAAGTCTTCTGAGAAGGAGCTGGGGGAAATAAGGTTGCTTAGTCTGGAGAAAAGGAGGCTGAGAGGAGACCTTGTCAATCTCTATGATTACCTGAAAGGAGGTCTCTTTTGCCACGAAATAAGTGAAAGGATGAGAGAATATGGCCTCAAGTTGTGTCAGGGGAGGTTTAGTTTTGATATTGGAAAAAATTTCCTCACAGAAAGGGCTGTCGAGCACTGAAAGTGGTTGCCCAGAGAATCATAGAATGTTTTAGGCTGGAAGGGACCTATAGAGGGCATCTGGTCCAACCTCCCTACACAAGTAGGGACATCTCTACCTAGGGCAGGTTGCTCAGAGCCCCATCAAGCCTGACCTTGAACAACTCCAGGGATGGGATCTCCACTACCTCTCTGGGCAGCCCGTTCCAGTGGTCTATCACCTTCATATTAAAGAACTTTTTTTCTAATACCCTTTCCCAACTTAAAACAATTGCTTCTTTTCCTATCATTGCAAACCCTTTTGAACAGACCTTCCCCCAGAACTGCAGGAAGTGGCCGAGTCACCATCCCTGGAGGTATTTACAAGATCTATGGATGTGGTGCTTAGAGACATGGTTTAGAGGTAGACTTGCCAGTGTTATGTTAACATTTGAACTCATGATATTAAAGGTCTTTTCCAACCTAAATGATTCCGTGATTCTATGATTCTCTTATTCAGATAGATGTCTTGAACTGATACAGTAACAGGCTGAGCTGTGTCAGAAATTTATGCACTAACCACATTAATTTTTAAAACATTGGGCTGAGTATGTCTACATGTGACAATTACTGAAATTATAGCTGTTGTTACATTGAAAGACGTATTTATTTATTTATTAGTTAATTCTCTAAATTAACCTTGAAGTTTAAATAAGAAAAGATAAGAGTACCCACTCTACTTTGCCCTCCTCACAACATCAACAACTGACAACTACAATCAAATTATTTTAAATAGAATGCTTTTGCCTTTAAAAAGAATTCATTAGTACTTACAAACACTGATTTCACAGACATCTAGTGGGTTACATCAAGAGTATGCCTCATGAAATTATTTTACTAATATAATGTACAATAAGAAACTGAACAAGATTATGTTATCCAGAAGCTTTGTAGAGAACCAGAATTCTGTGGAGGGAATGGGCATGAAAGTAAGAACTGAGACAATAGTTCAGCATGCTGGGAATAGGGATGTGGAAGGTAGAAACAAAGACAAATGGGCTCATCACTATGTCTTCTTCTCTAAATCTTTATTCTTTTATTCTCAATAAGCAGTTTGTTCTAAAGCACCTCCTTTTATTATGCCAGTGCTTCAAAAGGAGTTGCTAACCAGCTACTGCTGTCACCTGTTTCTGTAGTTCAGACAGCAGAATCCATAAGACAGACCAGAAGCAGGGAGAATTCTTAGCTTATAGGAGCCTAACCCTTGCAGCATCTAAATTTATAAATAGAGCAAGAAATAGAAACCTTGACTCCCAGTAGTCTATCTCCACTACAGACAGATATACTTTTGCTTGATGGTCTAGCCCCAGTAGTTTTCTAAATGCTTCTCTCTGAGGCATAGAGTAGGACATATTATGGTAACTTCATGATGAGGATATACCACTGGCTTGGAAGACATACAAGTTTAATATTCCACAAAATAAAGAAAGCCAAGATCTGAGACTGTCTGAATACCAAGTTCCTTTATAAATAATACATTGTCTTTGTCTTAATTTTGACCACAAAGGATATAGAGCTGCTCAGGTCGATCCACAAATACTAGTTCTCTGCCTTAAAGACACACTTGAACCTCAATTGATAGATGTCCCTCACGTTCCTGCTGCAGGCATGAAGAAAACTGGAAGACTGATGACAATAATAATTTTATTTTTTAATTATGTTTTTATGATCATGGAAGTTTTAGCATTCATTTTTCTGAGATGCTTTTTTCTCTATTCATTGTGGGAGAAGTCCAGGTTCTGAACCTTGAGTCTAGTCTGGTCTAAAGTACCTGCTGGGTTCCTTAGACTGACATGTTGCAATGCCTTATTTGGTGCTGGATGCCAAACAAAGCACCTAAACAGATCACTTTGGAAAAACATTAAACAACTTTGCATGCTAAAAAAGAGATACAGATATATATGACAATAATATTTAACTTCAGGGAAAAAAAATCTAGATTAATAAAATAGTTACAATGCAAGATAGTGAGAAACTCAAGAGCATTAATATGCCTAAATTCTCTCTGACAGGCAGTGTAGAAAATACTAAGCCATATGTGAGGCGAATATAAACAGGATACCTATCTAAAAGGCTAAAAAAAGCTAGTATGTTGTTGAATATGGGGGATTATTATAAATTAATTTAAAAACCCCAAGTCATTCCAAAGACTAAAGTTGGTCCCAAATGAAGAAAATTGGATAAAGAAGATATATGCTCTTAAACATTGAGTTATACGAGTTAAACACTGTAGATTTGAAAAAGTGTTTAGGAGTGACTTACTAACAACATTAAAACTCCTCATGGAGCTTTTTTAAGCACAGTGAAGTCAGGAAGTCTGCCAAAGCATTGACAAGGGGCCAAAGATGATGCAGGTGATAAAGAAAACATTAAAAAAGAAATTATGATAGTAGAATAGCTAAAAATGTATTACATTTGTGTTCTCCTAAAGTGTCTCCATAATGGTGGCCATTTTTTTATGAGGGAACAGTCTGAGGAACTGTGTCAAATTGAAGTGTCAGTAAATGGCTATTAAGATAAACCAATAAAGAGCTTAATAAGAAGTTGACATGCAGAGATGATACTAAGCTAGGAAATCTAAAGGTAATAAAATATGAAATTGCTAACTACCAGCTAAAATCAGAAGGATAGAAAGGGCATCAATTTTAAAAATAGTCCAGGATAGAACTAGAAAATGAACAGGTAAATCTGATTTAACTTCAAGCAAACTGTAAAGATTGGAACTGGGATGAGAGAGATGGGAAAGGAGGAAGAATCAATGCACATTCTATGGAGAGCAGTCTTTCTCTCCCAAATCAATATAGTACTTTTTTACAGTGGCTACTTTGGGAATGTTCCCAGAGAGTGGAACTTGATTCTATTTACCAACAAACTGTAAGACTATTCTATGGAAAGCTCTTCACTCATGTCAACTGTAACTGTCCTGCTTACAATTTAGGAGATAATGCAATCTGGAGACCATTCAAAACATGCAACCACCATGTTTGGGAGAATATGAAACATAGACTGGTCCCTGATAGGGAGCTCAAATGCCAGAAAATAGTTGTAGGCACATATAGATGTGTTCATATTAATGCTTCATTTGTTTGAGGATAATGAAGGATAATCAGTTTGAGGATAATGGCAATTCAGTCACTGGAATTTACATGTATTTCCAGGGTTTTAGCAAGATCTGCCATCAAAGATCCCTAAGAAATGGAGCCATCCAAGAGGAATACAAAAATTAAAATCTGGACATGGAATTAGTAGAAAGGATGGGAGAAGGAAACTGCTTCTAGCTGTAAATACATGATAACCAAATTTAATTTCACTGTAACTGATGTATGAAATATTTTTATGTTGCTTGAAGACAACCAAAAAAATCCTAGTGCCTGAAAACATCCAAGAAGGAAGGATAACATACTACTGTAAATTCTGGAATCACAGAATCATGTAAGTTGGAAAAGACCTCTGAGGTCATTGAGTCTGATTGTAAAACTAACACCCCCAAATTCACCACTAAACCCTGTCCCTAAGCACCACACGTACATATCTTTCAAATACCTTCAGGGTTGGTGACTACACCACTTCCCTGGGCAGCCTGTTAGGCTTGAATAGGTTGATAAAACAGGTTATGCTTGACAACCCTTTTGGTGAAGAAATTTTATGCAATATCAAATCTAAACCTCCCCTGGCACAACCTGAGATCATTTCCTCTCATCCCTTCACTTGTTTCTTAGGAAAAGAAACCAATACCCATCTCACTACAACTTCCTTTCAGGTAGTTGTAGAGAGCGACAAGGTCTCCTCTCAGCCTCTTCTTTCTCCAGGCTAAACAACCCCAGTTCTAGTTCCCAGCTGCTTCTTAGAAGACTTGTACTCTAGATCCTTCACAAGCTTTCCTGCTCTTTGGACATGCTCCAGTACCTCAATGTAGTGAGAGGTTCAAAACTGAATGCAATATTTGAGCTGCCAAGTGGATTTAACTGAAGTCACCACAATTCCTTGGGCCTGGACAGATTTTCAACCCAAAGAAAAAATAGAATAGCTGTAAGTGTATAAATCTAAATAATCTATATAAATCTATATAATTAGAAAAGCAGAAGACAGACAGGTGTTTTCAGTGTGAAGAGGAGAAAACTGGAAAGGGGGGAAAACCGAACCATAATAAAATGAATGGAATATGGAAGGGAATTACTTACCATTTCTTAGACCACAAGAACTGAGTAATATAAACATCAAGCAAAAGGCTTATTTTGCTGAAAAGGAATAGATTTCTCACAATTCATAATTAACTGTAGAATTTCTTCACACAGAAAGATACCTAGAACAAATTTATAAAATTAAAATGTTGAGACAAATTAGCCCTATCAACATGTATTAGAAGGGGTTTTGTCCAGATGCAACCTGAAGTGATGCCTAAAGTGGTGGCTACCAGAAAATAGGAAGGAAAATTGTCTTACACATGACCTTTTCACCATCCCCTTACCTCTGGTGTGCAACTATGTTTGGAAGAAAAATACCAGAGGACTCGGCTTTTTTTCTGGGTCAGCAATATCTTTGTTAATTGAGTAACAATCTGGCTTCAAGGGACAAAAAATCTAGGAATATTATGGAAGTATTTTGCTATCATAGCACTAGCATAGTTGCCAAGTGTAGAAGTTAAGAAGTAACAGACAGGAAATTTGAATATTCTATCATATGTTGAAAACCACTGCCAATTTTTTACATATTCAGGATGGACTGAATGAATTTTACAGTCTTTTTAATTCTAGGAAATCTTAATGTTTTCATGCTTGACTTCACAATATGAAGCATTTTTCTACTATTTTCTGCTACAGCTTTTAAATGAGAGATTAGATGCATTTTGACTTTGATTTTTGTTTGTAGAATCTTAAAATATTGACTCATTATTTAAGAGGAAAACTTATTTGTTTATTAAAATATCATTGCTACTGTTTATAATCACAAAATGTAATAGTGTCTGTGAAGCTTTCTTGTGCGGTTTTGTGCATCACTGTACCTCCTCAATTTTAGTTCAATTTTATATTGCACAAACAATATGAAATTATTCAATAGCAAGCACAGGACTGCCTATGCTCAAAGCTGAAGTGACACTACTTCTTTAATGTTTACTGAAGATGTCAGTTTGAAAACAGCAATTACCATTTTCTTGATGATCTTTGTAAATAAGTTAATGATAAAGGTCCATTGGCCTAATAACCTTGTTGTGTGCATCGTTTTGAGGTTTCTTTGGAGAAACATTCAGAATTGTGAAAGCTCTTTTATTTGTCATTTTTATTTTTTTCTCAGAGAAGAGACATATCACAGTCAATTATATGAGAAGAACAAAGCAATCCTTAAACCTATTCTTCCATTTCTGTTGATGTAAAACTGTGTGTCATTGATATATTTTTGGGTACAGCAGGCAAGGATTTGTAGCAGTTGTTACCATAGATTTAGTTTAACCAGGATAATACAACATCCTATGACAGGATACTGTCATTAAACTGTCTCTAGAGGTTACTTTCAGGACCTTTTGAAATCACTTTGCATTTCTGTGAGCAGATGGTAAGGTAATAGTTTGATCTCTACATGTACATACACAGAAATATATAATTAGTATATTGTTTGTACAAAAAGCGGTTAGGAGTTCTCAGCATTGGTTACAGGGACTGAAATATGTTATCACATATCCATGACAGCTGAAAAGAAGATACACTGGATCTTTTCAATGACCCTGGTGAATAAGAACTATTCTATCAGTATTCTATGATTAATTTATAGTAAATGTATTGAAACGCCAACATTCCTCAGATAAACAACCTGCAAACTAAAAGTTTATTTGACATGCTATTCATATTTTTGCACAGTTCTACAGTTTAGATAGTTGTATTTTACAAACTACTAGAAAGTATTTTACAGATATATCAGAGTAATTCAGAATTAAATTAATTTAGTGATGACCTGAATATTCTTTTACACCATGATAGCACAAGAGAAATGAGGCAAAATTAATAAGTTTTCATAATTGGTTTTCAGTGATGATAGCAACAGTCATACAAAATATGACTGGATTCTTTTAAAAAGTTAACAACATATCTTATGTTGACTGAATTAAAAGCACATGCACTGGGTGATTGTTTATTCTTCTGCTTTTTAAAATAAGAGGTCTAGCTTCCAATACATGTGGCTAGTTATATTTTGCTTACTTTCTTGGCCTTTCAGCCTTTTTTTTTAATACGTATGTAGGAATATTTTCATCTCATTTGTAATTTCTGTTACCCTTCAGATGGTTACTGAAGTGTCACAACCAGTCAGTGCTGGAGTTTAATAACTTCAGGGTAGAAAAAAATTCATTTGTAACACTTACAGAAGTTATCATTTTTCCTATTTCCTTCTATCACTTTTCTGAATCCAATGGCAATTTCTCTTACTTGCTTCCTCATGTTGCAGGACTGTGGAATAATGACTGGAGGTGACTTAAAAATTAAAATAATTTTAAAGGTGCAGCATTGTTCACATATTAAGGAGAAACATTGGAGAAACTTTCAGGGTAGAGTGCAACTGGTGTTCAAGGAATCCATTTCACAACAGTTCCTTAAGCAACACTGCCTGCAAGCAGCACAGGGGATGGAGTGGAGTGAAGATTCCATGGGCAGGCCCTGTGAGATAACGGCAGAGATAGGAACTTAATGGTACCACAGGACTGAAAGCTGCCTGTTTGCAATGCCACGCCAGCATTCTGTCAGGTTTTTACAAAGTATTGTCCTTTGTGCAAACTTTGCCTATTGTAAGGTCATTATAATACCAAAATACACCTCCATCCCAAAGGCTACCCACCTCCAACGTTCAACCACTCCTCGCTGAGCTTACACCGTGTTTTTCAGCTATACCTTTAAAAGCAAAGAGAGGAATTTACACCAGTAGTAAAGGTATTTATGACTAGAGTCACTCAAGCTCCACCTTGAAGGTAAAATTTATAAAAATGGTTTATGTAAAGGGAGATGTCAGGGAAGACATCACTGTGGAAAAGGCAGGGTGGATACTATCGCTGATCTGACTCCTGGGATCAGCCGATGGGCTGAACCTCTCTTCCTCCCCATAGGGATGCCTTAAGATCTGGAGTTTCTGAGTATATGCCTGGGAAACTTAGAAATTTTACAGGGCTGCTCTTTAATGTAACATGTTTGGTATACCTATACATGCTTTTCAGACAGTGAATTTGTCACCGGCAATCCACAAGAACCTTTATCTCTGTTGCTCTTAATAAACTGCACTATTCATGCTGCTAGTCACAGAAGTTCTCTCATTGGGCACTGCCAGCTCCTTACTGGCTGTGTGAGACCATGGAGGGCAACTAGAACTGGGGAGTGCAGTGCACTGTTAGCGAATCTGGAGCTGTGAGAGTTCAGATAGACTGAACGCAACAGGACTACTAGTGCCAAATTGGCTATCACCCAGAATCTAAACCTGTCTGCCCCCAGCCCCTCTGAGATCTGAGGACCAGCTGGAATGCAAGGTGGTTTATTTTCTGTCAAATTACTTTACCTTTTTGTGCAACAAGGACACCACAATAATCACTTACCTTCTTCACTACATCAAAGCATGGTGAATCTGTAATCCAATTGAATAGTGAGTCTTGATTTTAGGAATATATTATTAGCAGTAAACCTTGCATTATTTTGTCTAATTAGTTGATGGTGTCACTCTTCCTCCAGCACATAAGTTGCCTCCACTTCATCCTTCTGAAAGCAGATTCTGACTTATTTTATCCAGTATGCCACTGAAATAAAGGAATAGTCTAGTTTCCCAAAATCACAGGCAGAAGTGAGAAAAATGGAAACTAAACAGACTAAATGGTAATATCTGTCAGCCATGAAAGACAATGCAAGACTTGTGAAAGGACATATTTCTCATCATTACCCTCATCTCATCATATTGCTCTGGCACATGTTCCTCAAGAATTAGTTCAAAAGCCTTCAGATAGTAAAAATTAAACTCAGTCTTTAATAATATGCAATGAAATTTCCTGAAACTACTTCACAGCTAAGAAACTTTGGGCAGATACCCTCTCTACTAATAACTTGTGCCTTCTAAAGACATTAAATAAAGATCATACTTGGCACATTTTGATTTTCTTCTAGAAGAATTCAATTAATCAAGCTAAGGTATATACAAACTTCCCTGTAACAACAGCTTTTATAATGAGAATAGGAGCATTATTTTACAGTGATAAAAAAATGACAGATCAAGTACAGTAAGCCTTAACTGTTATAGGCAAATTGCACACAAAATTTTATTAGTTCTAAACTAATGATTGCCATCACTCTGTCCTTTTACTATTATCTCATGTCTGTTAAACTAGCATTTTTAGTTGATTAACACCTCCCAGTTTTCCTAGCAACTACAATATAAAATGTAACAGCAGTAACGGATCTGTAGTATAAATGCAAATCTAGTACTAAGGCAAGATGGTAAATTCATTACTTATGCAATGTTTCAATATTAAAAAGAAACAATCTAGAGTCACTTTATGGTATAACAAATTACTAGAACAAAAGTTATTTTACTGCTGATGTAGTAATAAATTACGATTAGAAAGTATTTCATAGGTCACAAAGTCCAATCTCTGCCAATGAAAGATTACAGGAAATTGTGTCTTTTTTCTTGTCCAATTTAAATGACAAGTTCTTGAAAGGTTTCCTCAATTCACATAGATACAGTTCCAAAACACAGATGTAAATAAAATAAAACACAGGAAGGTAAACTACTTTTCTGAACTGAGGAAACTTCAATTGGCAATAATAACATGTTCATTCTCTCTTCAGGCTTCATTTGATTCAGTTCAAAAACTCCACTGTTAAGTACCTAAATCACAGATCACACTATCACAGAATAGTTCAGTTTTGATGGGACTTCTGGATGTCATTGAGTCCAACTCCCTTGCTCAGAGCAAGGCCAACTAGAGCAAGTTGCCCAGATCTATGTTCTGTCAGGTTTTAAGTATCTTCAGTCTGGACGTTCAGTGTTTGACCAGTTTACTCTTATGTTCACATTAAATTATTTTTTTAGTTTGTATCCATTGTCTCTTGTCCTGTCAGCAGGCACCACTGAGAACACTCTGTGCCTCTCTTCTTCATTCCCTTCTGTAAGTTATTTATAAAAATTGCTAAGATCTCACCCCCACTACCAAGCCCTTGAACCCTCTCTTTTCCAGGCTGTCCCAAGTCTTTCAGACTCTCCTTATATGAAAGGTTCTTCATCTTTGTGGTCCTGCACTGGACTTTCTCCAGTATGTCCATAACTCTCTTCTGCTGGAGAGCTCAGAACTGGACACACTCCTCAGTGCTGAGCAGAGGGGATGAATCACCCTACCTTTTGATGAATCACCTCACCTTTTATTCAACTTAATGATGTTCCTCTTGGCCTATTTCTTCAGCCTGATGAGGTCCTTCTGAATGTCAACATAACTATTGGTCTTTCCGCTATGTCTCACAGCTTTTTAACACCTGCAAACTTGCTGAAGGTGAATAAAAAGCTAAATTTTAAAATATGAGGAAGACAGTGGTTTATCTAGGTATTGCAGGGTGTAAAAATGTACAAAGATGCTTCCCCTTGTTATTTGTTACAGAGCCCTGACTAAGGCTCTACTTAATGGAAAAATCAGTGGAATGCACTTCACTTCAGATAAAAGCATCACTATAATTTATTAAGCAAGAATAATGGTTTAGCTAATTAATAAAATATAGTGAAGAATCAACTAAGTTAAACAAGATTCAATTACTGGCAAGGTCACTATATTACTTCCTACAAGGCAATTAATCAAAAACAACTGAATATAGATTAAAAAAAAAATCAGCATGATTATCTTATGAGTAAATTTATGTGCAACTAATGAAAGCAATATGATTATGATATTTATACAAATGGACCTATAAGCAATGGAATAATTTTTGGTTGAAGGTATTGAACTTTTTACAGAGATTGTAAATGGGGAAGAAGGAAGAGGATTAGGGGTAGCCCTCCCATCCAGTCATGAGATTCAGAATAGACCCCCTTTCTCTCCAAACTCAAGGAAAATCCACCCCTAGTCTGAGACCTGGTCAACAGTTTATGTGAAAATCAGGTTTGTGACCTCCTGAGGAACCTAAACATACATAAGTCTATGGGACCTGATGAGATGCATCCCAGAGTTCTGAGTGAACTGTCAGATGTCATCACCCAGCCACTCTCNACTGTCAGATGTAGTCACCAAGCCACTCTCAATAATATTTGAGAAGTCATGGCAGTCAAGTGAAGTCCCTAGTGATTGGAAAGGGGACGTGTTACACCTATATTCAAAAAGGTTAAAAAGGAGGATCCTGGGAACTACCAGTGACCCTCACCTCTGTGCTTGGGAAGATCATGGAGCAGATTCTCCTAGAAGGTCCGATAAGGCACATGGAAGACAGGGAGGTGATCAAGGACAGCCAGTATGGCTTTACTAAGGGGAAATCCTGCCTGACAAAACTAATGGCTTTCTACGACAGAGTGATTGCATCAGTGGATAAGGGACGACCTGTGGATGTGATCTATCTGGACTTCTGCAAGGCCTTTGACATGGTCCCCCACAATATCCTACTCACCAAGTTGGAGAGAGACAGATTTGATGGGTGGACCATTCAGTGGATAGGAATTGGCTGGATGGCCGTATCCAGAGGATAGTAGTCAATGGCTCAAAGTCCAGATGGAGAGCAGTGACAAGTGGTGTCCCTTTGGTGTCTCTACTGGGGCCTGTCTTGTTTAACATTTTTATCAATGACTAGACAGTGGGATCAAGTGCACCATCAGCAAGTTCACGGATGACACCAAGCTGAGTGGTGCTGTTGATACACCAGAGAGATGGGATATCATCCAGAGGGACCTAGACGAGCTGGAGAGGGGGGCCCAGGTGAATCTCATGAGGTTCAACAAGAGCAAGTGCA
>VWZY01004684.1:156-11125 GCA_013399075.1 Chloroceryle aenea
CCTGCCCCTCTTTCCAAAGTTGATACCCTCTTTTCTTTTTTTCTCTGAGTTCCTGCAAAAGCTCCTTGTTCAACCAGGCCAGTCTTCTATCCCACTGGCTCATTTTTCAGCACAAAGGGACAGCCTGCTCCTGAGCCTTCATAATTTCATCCTTAAAGCAAGCCCAGCCCTCCCAGGCCCCTTTGCTTTTCAGGGCTGTTACCCAAATTAGCGTCCTGAACAGAGCAAAGTCAGCCCTCCAGAAGTCCAAGGTAGAGGTTTTGCCGACAGCCCTCCTGACTTCACCACATATTGAGAATTCTATCATATCATGGTCACTGTGCCCCAGATGACTTCTGGCCACTAGATGTCCCACCAACCCTTCCTTGTTCGCAAACAGTAGGTCTATCAAGGCACTACCCCTGGTAGGCTCGGTTACCAGCTACAACAGAAGTTGTCATCCACGCATTTACTAAGGGCAAATCCTGCCTGACGAACCTCGTGGCTTTCTATGACAAAATGACTATGCCAGTGGACAAGGGATGACCTATGAATGTGATCGATCTGGACTTCTGCAAGTCCTTTGACATCAGCCCTCACAACATCCTACTCACCAAGTTGCAGATACGGATTTGATGGGTGGACCTTTCAGAGGATAAGGAATTGGCTGGATGGCCACATCCAGAGGGTAGTGGTCAATGGCTCAAAGTCCAGATGGAGAGCCGTGACAAGTGGTGTCCTGCAGGGGTCCATACTGGAATCTGTACTGTTAAATATTTTTATCAATGACACAGTGAGATTGAGTGCAACATCAGCAAGTTTGCAGATGATACCAGGCTGAGTGGTGCTGTCAATATGTTAGAAGGTTGGGATGTCACCCAGACGGACCTGGACAAGCTGGAGAGAAGGGCCCAGGTGAACCTCAGGAGGTTCAACAAGAGCAAGTGCAGGGTCCTGCACCCAGACCAGAACAATCCTACTATCAATCCAGGCTGGGGGAGGAGATGATAGAGAGCAGCCCTGCAGAAAAGGACTTGGGGGTGCTGGTGGAGGAGAAGCTGGACATGAGTGGCCTGTGTGTGCTTGCAGCCCAGCAGGCCAGTCGTATCCTGGGCTGCTTCAAAAGAAGTGTGGCCAGCAGATCGAGAGGGGTGATTCTGCTGCTCTACTCTACTCAGACCTCACCTGGAATACTGCATCCAGCTCTTGAGCCCTCAGCATAGGAAGGACATGGACCTGATGGAGCAGGTCCAGAGGAGGGCCACAAAACCTCTGCTACAAAGAAAGGCTGAGGGAGCTGTGGTTGTTCAGCCTGGAGAAGAGAAGGGTCCGGGGAGACCTAATAGCTACCTTCCAGTACCTGTAGAGGCCCTACAAGAAGGTGGGAAAGGGACTGTTTACAAAGGTCTGTAGCAACAGGACAAGGGGCAATAGTTTTAAACTACAGAAGATTTAGATTGGATGTTAGAAACAAGTTATTTATCGTGAGGGTGGTGGAACACTGAAACAGGCTGCCCAGGGATGTAGTTGAGGCCCCCTCCCTGAATATATTCAAGGTGAGGATCTGCAAGGCTCTGAGAAACCTGATCTAGTTGAGGATGTCCATGGCTCATTGCAGGGTGGTTGGACTAGATGACTTTAGAGGTCCCTTCTGTCCCAAACAATTCTATAATTCTATGATTATTGTGATGCAGATGATGATTAATTTAAAATTCAACAAAATAAAAGTAAATTTCACTAAACTTCCTGTCAATAATACACCACCTTTTGTTATAAAGAAACTCCGTTTCTCTTCCTGACACTTCATCGGTTAATATTACATGTGTGATCTCACTTCTTTGCACTGCTTGGTTAGCCACCATCTCAGAATTCAAATATCTGTAATACCTCATCATCTCCTCCCACATCACACAGTGATCAAGAAAACCAGCAGGCAGTGATTTTCAAATGAGTGTACCTAAATCCAATCCCCATGTTATGCTGAAACCATTTATAATGGAAATCAGTTTAGAATCGGTTTCACTTTGATAAGAATCACCATGGGAAACCACGACCTGCCTTCCACAGATCAGTCAGCTCCATAAGCCTCTGCTATAGATCAGGCTATTTGCTTTGCTAAATCAGCCACCCAGATAAAGTCCATCGCAAAGCAAGTACAGCTAGCAGTCCAGTGAGTCGATGGCCATATGTGAGCACAAAGTGAAAATAAAGGTGGATTAGCTTTCTGTGTATGCCACTGCGTAAATGTTTTGTAATAAATAATAACAGCCACTATCAATCAAGCAGAGAACAGATGGGAAGGAGGTTGTGCTGAGAGAAAGGACTCACACAGGGAGATGTATTTTCTCTCCCACCTTCCTCGGTCCGATAACAGCCCTAAATAAACCTTTGCAAATCTCCAGATACAGGCAATCCCCACCCCTGTGTTCCAATATTCTGTGCAACTCTGGCTGCTTTACCACCGCAACAAAACCACAGATATTAGCACACCCACAAAGTGCTGCAACATCAGAATATGGGTTTGGGATTCCGTCCCCCTGCTCCTATGGATCAACCCCTCTACCCAGCATTATGGTCATTTCATCTAGTGTCACCTCCAGGCAGGTTTGACTACACATCTGATCCTAGAAAGAAAACAGTCCTTAATAATGATGAACCTCAAACTCCTCCTCTCTTTGAGCAAAACATCAGGGTGAGCTGAACTTCTCAACTGTCTTACTTTTGCAAGAAAATAACTTGTATTTAAGTTTATTTTAAAATAAGTGGATGTTTACATGATGGCTACTGTTTGGTTCAGCAAAAAACCCTGCTGAATCTCCAGGTTTCTCTCCAGTGCTAAAAGTTCAACATTACAAAACCCTAACTCAAGTTGTAACAGGTGTTGTAGCAAATTCACTTAAGGCTGCAGCTTTAACATAAGAGGCCAGTCTGTGGCACAGATTTGTATGTAGCAAGCATTTTCACCAAATAATTCAAAACTTTAAATAACTTCTAAGTAAATTCTCAATCATAACATCACTGTACAGAACTCTGCTTGCACAAAAGAGCCTTTACAATGGATAGAAACATTCTACACTCCCACATCTTGTTGCTCTTTGCAACCCATTACCAGTAATTTGCTCTTAGTAAAAAAACCACTGAATACCTAAACACACCTAAAATCATGAGTAAAACATTGTGCAAGGATTACACGAGTGCTGCATTTTTGAACTCTACTGTTCCACCGCGGCTGAAGTGCAGTCTCAGCCTGAACGATAACGGCTTCACTCCTTCTCCTAAAGCCCCAGAGGAAGGTGGGGAGCATTGCACCACGGCAAGGAAAGCAAGATCCCGCCCTTGAAATTTACCGTTCTGCAGGGACAAGCAATATTCCCCTCCAGCCTTAGCTGTTGTGATAGGTCTTAAACACAGCAGAACCATGGTGGCTCCCAAAGGAGTGACATGAGTGAATGTTTATCTTCTTGTCAGTGTGGGGGCAGACAATTGATGGCATATTAGAATTTAACTGGTAATGCAGATTCAGAAACATTGAAAACTACAATCAGGTTAAATCAGTATCTATGAATAGCAAACAGTAGAAGCAGATAAAAAAAAAAATCCTTCTGTGCACAGCCTCAAATGTTGCATAGAGGCTTTACTGAGTTGGAAAGACAGTCATGAAAAACACTTTAGTTTTATATTAACAAGTAACCTGTAATACTGTAAACAGCCAAAATAGTGTGCATTTCAAGAACTACCCAATCTTGAAATGAAAAAAAAAAAATGCCTGAAACCCTCCCCCCTCAGAAACAAAACCCCCAAAGCACAAACAATTTTTTTTGCTATCTTTTTTTTTGTCTGTCGCATTTTTCAGTTAGTTATGAAAATGACAAAGAAAAAGAACAGCAAGACCACATACCTTAGCTATCTGGACACACCAGTTTAGCAGAAGCTGGGAGCCAATATTATCCTTATGTTCATGAACATAATCCAACAGGCAGCCATGAGGCATCAGCTGAGTGACTAGTTGAATGGTCGGGCTCAAGCAGACGCCCAGAAGTCTCACCAGGTGTGGGTGGTCCATACTGGCCATGATAAGAGCTTCCTGTAACAACACAAGTGACCCAGTTATTCCAGTGTGCTTAAAGACTCTGTGCATAGATTTCCCATAGAGCGTCTAAATGGGATCGGTGTTCTCTAAGCACCATGAATTCCTGTGTGTCTGTGCCACCTGTGTATAGTGAGATGGCCAGTTAGGACTCATTTGGCAAGATACTTGATTAAGCTGCACCCAACTGGATTGGATATTTTATGCTTAGTATTTTACAGGCTTAAGAGTGTAACATTTGGGAAAGCTTCAGTGGACATACAAAGGTCAACCTGCAAAGGGTTAGAAATCAGGAGGTTTAGCGGGGGCTTTTCAAATGTGCCCGGTACTCTGAAGTCCTACGGAAAGTCTGCAGGTTTAGTAAACCGTTAGGCTGTGACCATGCTGCTGGCTCTGTGACTGTTGTGCAGCAGTCACCTAAGATAGTGGTTGTGATGGTTCAGTAGCAGCCCAGCTGTCGCAGCAGCCCTGCCTGCCTCCTGACGTTGCCCCAAGTAGACCAATACAGAAAGCAGCAGTTCCCTAAATCTGAGTCTCTTGGATCAATTCCTGATTCTTCCAAAGTCCTCTACAATATATCTCCCATGAGTTATTTCTTTTTCCCAACACTTCAGCTTTCCACACACTAAATAATAAATAATATTCCTTTCTTTCTTCTACATTTATCTTTTACAGATCCCAAGTTCTCGGAGGTTTCCAGCTTGCAATCTCAGTTGTCTAATACTAGGGACCAGGGCTATGCTATGCAGCCCTACATACCACTGACAAGTAGCACAGGAGCTCCTTATGAAAACCCTTCATGTCTGTTCTCAGAGGTAATGCTGCCATCACAAGCCCCTGGCATTCAGAAAAGGCAGGGAGAAAGCTTTTCTCTTCATTCACCAAGTCCCCCATTTCAAGACCACCTCATCATGGCAATGGAACAATGAAAAGTGAGATGAAACTGCAGCTTTGTAAAGCTATTTTGGTTCTCTTTTTTTTTCCTTTCCCAAAAACTGTGTGACATCTTTCTGACAACTTAAAAGAATAACAGTTGTAATAGCGCCAAAGAAAGAAAGGAAAAAAGGATGAGAAAAAGTTGGCATCAAAGGAACAGCATACCCCCAACTCAGTGAAGTTGCCTTTTTTCCCTTCTCTATATTAAGGAAAAGAAAAAAAACAAAAACCAACCAAAACAAACAGAAAAGAAGTCCCGTCAAGTAGGCTGGGTTTGTGTTAAAGGAAATTGCTCATCATAGTACAAAGAATATTTGAAACCAAATTGCAGAGTATTTGCATAATAGTTCTCTTTTTCTTTCTCTCTCTTTTTTTTTTTTTTTTGTTAAAATGAAAAGACACTAATTGTAGGGGTTTTTTCTCCTCCAATAAGAAAAGAGCAGATGGTCTCCACCGGGGGGAATAGCTCCTTCCTTCTTTTTACTACATGTATGTGAAGAAATAAAATAAAAAAATGAAAAGAGAGTATTTAATGGGATGACTGGAGAAGGAGCTCTGAGGAAGACTCCAAGATAAATTAGAAATAAGTGGTTTTGGTCACACTCAAATTAGTAGAGTTCTCACACACTCAGCTGGTGTGTATGGGGTCTCCTTGAAACAATTTTAGTCTCTCTTCTGCTGTCACTAGACAATGTCACTGAAGGCCACCAGAATAAATACCTGTTGACAGGTGCAGTATCCAGTTTCAGAGGGCAAAACTACTCCACAGCAATTTTTCTTTTTTAAAAAAGTTACCCCATTCATTTTTCTCCTGCAGATGCACAAGGTGATAGCACTTGTTGCCCTCTCCCTCTGAGGAAAGGTAAGAGCTTCTCCAGGAACATGGAGCAGGAGTGCTATTCTTTATATAGAGGACTGCTTAGAACATAGAATACATATTCTTTTTGGTCTCCAAGGGACCAGGTGGAAAGCCCTGAAGCACGTGCTCCATTAGTCTCCAGCTACTTGCCATTTACAAGTCTGAGTCCAAAGGTAAGACATTTCCATAGTATGACAAAAGCAAACAGTACCATTTGTCTCATTCTGATGTCATGGCAAAGCACATGTTCATCCAACAGTTTGGGATAACAGTTCCAGAAAAACATATTAAAAAACAAAAAGGTTAATAAAATACTATGGACTACTCTGTAATGAATTAAGACACAGAACAGAGAGCAAGGAAGCCTTCATTATAGATCTAAGCCACTAATGAATACTAATTTAGCATGAATCCTGGCTTCACGTAGTTAATCTCATTAGTAAAAGTATTGTTATTTTTATTGAACTCACTTCTATGGGATAACTAAATTCAGGGTTATGTCTATCCAGCACTGCACAAACACAAAGGAAGAGATTGCAGTTGTTCATCTGCTGGAGCCTAATTAGACAAAACAGACAAATAACAAATCTGTTCAGCAAATAAGGAATATGAGTCCCCATTTTAAAATCTGTTTGGACACGAAAGACCCTAGAGCTACAATCTCCTTGGCACTTAGGCACTCTGCATCCTGGCTCCCAATTAAATTTTCTAAAACATTTCATCAGGTAAGGCACCTAAATGCCCACACTTAGCTGTCTGACACCAGCATCTTTCAAAACTGGCACCCGCAATTTCCCTTTTGTAGCCATACATCTGCAGATCTTGTCTCTGTACTCAACTGGCATAATCACAAGAATTATTTTAAAACTGTGGATATTCTCATTTAATGGAGAGGAAACTGAAGTACAGAAAAGTACAACTTACTATCTACAGTCACACAGTCAATCTAGAGCAGAAGTGGGAATTGTGCGCCAGATCACTTTATCTTTTTCTCCTGAAAAAAATATCCTTTGAAGGTTGAAATAAAAAAGGAGAGGAGGGGAGAGAAATTACTAAGATATGGTACTTTATCTTTCCCCTGAAGCCAGAGTCTTTCTACCATCATGTGCTCACACTAGCATCTAAAAAATGACAGGAGTGGTGACAGTTTTGAAAGGTTCCTGTTGGATATCAGGCACCCTCCATCTATCTGCAGGAGAAAAGCCTTATCACAGGAGTGATTCCCCAGCCAAGCCCAATCTCCTCCTGAAGTTTCTTTATGCTGCCACAGTGCAGGTACCAATTACCACAGGAGTGTGTGGCAGCCATGCACAGAACAGCTCTAAACCAGCCAGCCTAGGCACAGGTAGCAGCTGTGGAGATAGGTCTGCCCTTACTTCTAAGATGGATTTTGCAGTCTGCAGTGAGCCCTGACCAGCTGAGGGGAGGGTACTCCAAGATCTCAAATGGGATACTTAAAACCAAGGCTGTAAATGTATATTCTATTCGCAGCAGCGCTCAGAGTTCATATCTCCAAGGCTGGTAAAGAAAGACCTTGAAGCAGAAGGCAGCTAATCCCAAAGGTAGCTTGGCAGGGCCACTGTGTGTCCCCCCAGGCTCAACACAAGAGAATAGCAAGTGATTTTAAAAGCGTCTTCCGTGTTCAACTCAGTGTCACACTGCTCAGATACACTGTTTTGTATAAAGAAATCACATCACATTGTCTTCTGCTTCTGAACATGACTGAATTATTGCCACATTAAGCTCAACTCCTGTGATTTATATACAGAACCCTATTTTTAATAATTGCATAAAACAATGACATAAGTGTTATGTTAATGCTTTACAGTGATCTGCCATGTGCATCTATTACCACAACAGCATCCCTGAGAAGGGTGAGTTTGTAGGCCCCAGTGAGCTATCACCAGCCCTCTGACTCTGTTTTCTGTCAGTACAGCTATGTCAAAAGGCATCCGAGGAGGTGCAGCTGTTAACCTACAGTGAGAGACCAGAAGAAGCCCTTAGAGCACCAGCTGTTAGTCAGGTGGAGCTTATTTAAGTCACGCAAGCTGGCCATCACCCTCATGATGGATCATGCAGGCTAAAAGCCTTTGTCAACACAGATAATGAAGGGAACTAGCCATTCAGGTCTCACTGGTCACTTAAGTTGCCTTTATTCCTTAGATGGCTTTAAAAATCACATCCAAAACTCTTTCTTGATCTACCCATACTCTGCAGTCAAGTTTCAATTACCTTTAATTTGACTCTGTTTCTGAAAAGTAACTCAAAATCCAAATAAAGCAGGATTTTCATTTTGGATTTCCAGGGTCAGGAAGAAAAAATAATTGTCAAGACTGTGAGAAGAAAGCATGCTCTGAGTATCAGCTACAGCACATTTTACAAGATGGGATTTAACTTCTCCCTTTCCTGCCTTGATGCATTACTGCTAACAATTGCAGCTCAACACAGGTATTAGCCAGCATGATGGTCCCTGAAGAGTATCCTTTGATACTGGTTTTGTTTCTCTGACCATTCAGTTTGTAAACCAGTGGACTCAGCAAGGTGCACGTGCCACTAGCAGTAAAATAATGCCACACTTAGGTCCACGTTGAAAATTTATTCTCCACCATGAGTGGCTCAGGACACAACTCTCTTCCAGGATGTGTCCTTGTTAATTAGCACACCAGACCAGTAGGTGATCAGGCATCCCTGCCCAGATTATTCCTGAGATGCTAGAGATGGCATACAGGCAACTCCTGAGACCTGCGGGGTTCTGGCACTGCAAGCCATCATCCTGCTGAGTCCAAAACCATGCTCTAAAAAAAATCTGAACATCAGAATCCATCAAGAGACCTTCCCTCAGCTGCTTATGAAGCCTCTGAAACATGTTAACAGGTTTTTGCCATTTAGAGTCCTGTATTGCACGGTGGACCTCATCACCTTCTAATGCAGTGCTTGATAATCACTTCAATTGACTTCACCTAACAAGAGAATTTGAAGCATTATTGACTAGCTCCCCATACTGGATTTAAATAATTGGCAGAGGAGAAAAGATACTCCTTTTGAAGGCCTGTTGTTTATCACATGAGCTTCCTAAGAGTCAGTGGCCATACCACACAGCTCACTTACAGGTAGCCAAGGTCTCCTCCCAGTGCTCCACATACACATGCTATCCCTCAAATTCAGTGCAGGAGAAACATGCTCCCTGCTCCGGAGAAGTATCACAGATCTGCTGCCCCAATTCAGCAGGCCCAGGGTAAATTTTCCTGTTCCAGTTAAGCCAGATGAACATAGGCACCTAATGGAGAATTTGCAAGCAGGGATAAAGTCTGAAAAAATCTTTGGTTTCCCAACCTCCTGCTCTTAACTGTTCTTGCCATAAAATGCCCTCAAACAAAGCAAAAGAAGCCAGAAAAGAACAATCCACCTATTTTTCCTAATCACCATTGAGTAAATAAATGTACTTAAAAAGCTGACTTCATACTGTGATGTCCATTTTTCTGAAAGCACAAGCTGTGCTGTGGAAACAGCAGAGATACTACAGTCAATGCACTGCTTTTTACATTAAATTTACAATGCTTCTAGTGGGGAAGGGCAAACACCTGTCTGGAACGCGTGGCTGACGGCTGACCCACTTCAGGGAAGATCCAATTACAGTCCAAAGTATTTTTAATGCCTTTGCTTGTCTGCTAAGTCTTAGAAATATTTTAGGTTATAGCTGATATAGACTGTGGAGTCTGCACTATTACTTAAGCTGAGAGACAGCACAACGTATATACTCAACAAAACGTGCACCCACATTGGCCGTACCACAATGCTACTCATTGCTGTATTTCCCCTGTACTTATGCAAGATGCTGGCTTCGCCTGCTTTACAGCACTGCTGTGCTTTCAACCCCTGGGCTGCTGTTTTTCAGCATGTGGGCAGATAGTCTCTGGAAAGCTTCTGTTAATGTCTCATCCATTTCTGAAAATGAAATGAGAGATGCAGCTATAGGGACCAGTAAAGGCTCCCAGGGTCCCACGGTGGGGCAGCAGCAAACAGAGGGAGGATGGTAACAGTATAAACTGCCACAGCTGTTTTTCCAAGACCCGTTTTATAGTCATTAGGAGCACACACACTTAACAGGGCACTTTCAGGCAAAAGGCTTATTTGGGATTTGGCAACAGCCTTTATAACCAATTTTACTGCTGTGTAATACAGTGAGCAACCCTTGAATGCTGCCAGGACAGATCCAGCCCGGAGGTTTCCACTGCGGGACCAAGCTACACACTTCAATTTGGCTCACCTGAGTACGGTAGCATGTCCTGTGATGAAATGCTTTTCTGTCACGGTGAGATTGTGACAACACCTAGGCTGTGTACAACAAATTCTCTCAACTTCTCAATGGAGAAGCAGGATTAAGGAGCAAATGATGAAATATATTTTGAAAAAAACACAAAAACAAAACCAACAACCAAAACCAAAAACAAACAACAAATCTTTCTATTAATCCACATCCACACTACATGTTTAAAGCAAGATGGATACTTAAAGTAGGTAATGGTTCATCAAAGGTTGTTGCCTGAAGAGTAACAGTAAGCATTCAGGTCCAAACCCCATATGAATACTCATGACCATTTGTTTTTTCTTTGGGGAAACACCAGGCTTGGCTGGCATGGCAAGAAATAACTAGAAGCCTAAATGAAGGGCCTGCTATTAAGGAAGTCAAAGCACTGCACGAACCCTCACTGCATTGCAGCTCCCCCCGTGCTTGTTTTGCTTTAGGAAGCCAGTTAAAGGAGCTCTACATGATCAACCAGAAGGTAACAGTATGAGTCTTGTTAGCATGTTCCTTGAGATACAGGACAAATGCTTCGGATTAAAGAGACTACAGCCTTTGAATGGGTGGTTGTGGACTTTATCTCTTTTGGACATAAGAGATTTGAGCTTTTTCGAGTTCAGTTTCCGATAAGGAGCCTGACCTGTTGGGTACTAAGTGGAGTCACTGCATACTTAGACTGAAGTTCAAGTGTGGTGCACCACTAACGAGTGACATTAATTTATTCTTTCAGAAAGTTCTGGAAATCCAGCTGTCAGCTGTGCCACTACACCCCAAACTTTCTAGGATAAGAACTAAGAAGGGAAGA
>VWZY01004684.1:18183-149279 GCA_013399075.1 Chloroceryle aenea
GTTCGTAGGTTCACCCCCCCCCCCCCCCCCCCCGCCCCTTGAAACCTCTGAACCAAAGATAAGTTTTGTATGTCTTGAAGAATTATATAAACAGGCTTAAAATTTTGGAAAAGCTGTTTTTCTTTTTGCAGTCTGACTGCTTTACTCATTTTAGTTAATTAGATCAGGCATAAATAAAAGGTGGGGGTGTCAGCTCCCCATATGTGGCTTTAATTTGCTTGCTGCATGCTTGGTGGAGGTCATTGTCACTCACTACCTTTACACTTCACTTGACAAACTCTCTCCTGTGCATTGAAGGCTGCTCCTGGAGACAGCAGGGAACTACAGCAAGTCCAGGCTAAGTTGAGAAGCCCCCTAGATCTTAATTATAAAACCATAAAAGAAACTGACTGCTTCTAAAACTCTCTTACCAGGAAACAAATGAGAATGGGAAATTTATTTCCAACCATAAATCCCAAACCCTTCAGTTTAATTTTTCCCAAGTTAACTTTCTCACCTAGCTAAGCAGCACTGCATTCTATTATTAGCTTCTGGCCCAGTATCAGCTGACCACCATCATTCAAACTGTCTTCATCTCAATGAGCTCAGGGACTCTCAAGGAACTCTGTGTATGCAGGCTTGTGCTTGCAGTCTCTAATTATTTTCTAACAGATAATGGAGCATTTAGGTTCAGAGAGGATAGATTAAACTTCTAAGTGGATCAAAACCCTGGACAGAATCACAGCTCACAGGATTACTGACTGGAAACATTAAGCTTAGAGGGCTAGAGAGGAAAGACTCTCATCAATTGTCTGTTTCCCTGTGATGAGTTAGTTTAAATACATTTTTTTCTTTTAGCCTTGAAGATAGTTGCTATGCTTTCCAACTGGAAATCACTTTGGAATGTATTATATTTATCAGTCAAGTATCTACTTTGATGTTAAACCATCTGATCAGGCCAATGGCTACTTGACTTATCAGACAATCATAACTGTCCAATAATTTGAGGCTGAGGAAGGGAAACTGTTTTCAAAAGCAAAATTCTAAGTCCCTGTTCCACTGTCAAGTAGCCTCTTAGCTATGTGTTTTCCTTTATTCCTCACACCAAGCCTTTCTTCCCTCCATAAAACTCAGAACCTTCACCTATTCTGTTACCAGCCTTAGGGTGAGGAGCAGGAGATGCTTCCCTCCCAACACTCCCTGCATCTGCTGGTGACTCTCCTCCCAAAAACACTTGCAGGCAGATCAGTAGCAAGAACGCCTGCACTCTCAGTTCAAATTCCAGTACCCTTCTGGGGATGATGAAGTGTGACCAGCCAAGCAGCGAGGAAACACTATGCATATCTTAAGCACCTAAACATCTTAGCACCTGAAGGGAAAGTCTTTAGACTGTCAAATTATTCCAGAGACAACACACATTCAGAAATATATGGAACAAACCCCTGCATTTCACAAAACTGTAGCAACATCCTCTACAGCGTGAAAAAAAATCAATAGAAGTCCACAGGTAGATTCTGCTTCTGTCCTGGAGAAGGTGGTATGGGTTACTTAGAAGACTCCAGCCTGCACTGCTGTAACAGTCATGGACTGCTGCAGTGATTAAAGGCTAAGCAAGCAGTGAGCAGAGTAAAAGAAAAAAAGCTCACTGGGAACGTGTGGAGAAAGCCCAGAAAACAGATTCTTCTGCAGCTCCATGAAGAATAATTCCAAATAGGGCATGCACTGTTTGATGATGGGCAATTCATCACCGCCTGATGGGAGGAGGGTGGGATGTGTTTGGCCATAGCAGGTGCTCGCATCATACATTATAACATTGTAGATGTATAATTGGGTGTTCAAAGTGCTGAAATAACATCCCTGTAACCAAATTGCTGTTCTTTACACTTTTAGCAGAATTTCAGGATCTTGTAGAGCACTTTTAGACTTATGTTCTGCCAACACTAGAAGTTTTAACCAGAACCTATGGACAATGCCACTAACATCTATACCAGCTATTTCTGCAGTCAGTGAAGTGACCACAGTACTTCCTCTGTACCCAAACTCCCATTTACAAGAAGCTTTACATTTTCCAGAGCCTTTCTACAGGGAATACTAAGTTCTACTTGCAAGTAAAAAGACAGACACAACTGAGTACGAAGTAATTGCTGACAAAAAGCACACTTATACTTGACAACTACAAATAATGGAAAACAAGGGTGTGACTCATATGATGACACCTCCTTCCCACTAACCTCCTCTTTCCATACACAGTCAACATGTCAGACACTTATTTAGGAGACAGTTAACCTCCACTATGTTCATAATGGCACTTAGCCACCTATATACCTTAAAAAATGTGATACAACTGCTTTTAACCAAAAAGAACTATGCATAATACTCTTTTCACTGAAGTCACAACTAATGTATTTTGCTTTCACGTGTACACTCAAATTTTCCTCATAATATAACACCAGAACAGTATCAAAGTTTTATCAGGATAGTTCTACTGACTGAAGCCTTGGAGTAAAAATGAGTAAACCACATTTTTCTGCTATAACTTAGTCTTCAATGAAGGGCATTTAAGTTACCTCCTTAATATAGAACTCCTTTAAATAGCCTAAAACATTGGAAAGTTTAAAACTACATCCTTTTCGGGCCAGAGAGGAGCGGTCACATCAGAACCATAAATAACACCTTGGTCCATTCTCTTCAAGCACATGGCTTGTTTCAGGAAATAAATGACTGGGTTAGGAGGTGAGGATGGCAGGAACATTTGTACAAAATTGCATGAGCAATTATTTCAAAAGAATGAAATTAAATCTTCATCAAAGCAGTACAGCAACACGTTACAGACCACTGTACATTCATACAAAACATCTTATTTCTCATTAACACTTGTATCAACTAATGATGAAGTCTGATTCTTTTAAATTATAATTAAAAATAACCTTTATGTAATTTTTAACCTCTAGGACTAAAAATAACTAACTTTTCTCTCACCTTGTTACCACTGGGTCAGAGACTCATGAGAAACTGTTAATTTAAAGAGAAACCTTTCCAAGAGTGGCTGTACCTTACATGTTTAAAATCTCTGCAGTTCCCAAAAAACCTTCATCATTTCCGAGCCATTTATCAGCTGCTACGATGCATACACTGGAAGGAAATCTGGTCCAGTGCATTAAGTCAGCTGATCAAGCTGAGCTATGAAACCTCAGACAAGTAACTTTGTTTTTTAATAAGGACCTTATGTTTTCTTTGTAGAGCACTTCAAGGTTAATCAATACCAGAGAAGGAGATAGTACTATTATTTCTCCAGCAGATCAGGGGTCAGATTCTCAGCTGGCGCAAGTTGCTCAGTTCCACTGACTTTCATACTCTGATAACAATTCTCCCAACCTTGAGCCTGGAACCTACATCACTGATGGCCAGCATCAGACATGGAGTATGGGTCACATTCAGGGGCCTTGCTCTCTCTGCACGTTTGGCTTTACAAGAATGATTTACAAAAAAGTGCAATTGTCTATCATTTGTCAAAAAACGGTCACCAAATAGGACATGCACATTCAGTGTCGATGCTTGATCTTGACACAGCTAAAAACTGAGTGCATAGTCTCTGTGAACATAGAACATTAAGGAAAATTATGATCCTGACCTCTTAACAGTATTTCAGATTAGTAAAGCAAAAGAGCTTTTAAAATCCAGCATTTTTTTTCCCCACCCCTGTTATGTTTTGCTGCTGCTGACATCTCCCAGACTCAGTGTTTAGTTCTCAGGAACACTGAAGCAGAAGAGAGCTGAGGCTAAATTTCTCTTCCCACGAGTTCCTTCACCAGCAGAGATTCACAGATAGGGTAAGATGCTCCCCTGTAGCTTCACCTCTCTCTCTCACCTCTAGGTTTTCTGCCATAGGAAGATATAACATCTGTCACTTGAGACAGAGATACTTCACTGACCTACTCAGAGCTGAGGTGTAACTGTGGTTGCTTGGTTTGTTTGAATATTGCTGCAGCAGAGAATGCTATAGATATGCATTGACACTGAGACAGCTTGGCAAAGACCAAGGGAAGGAGAGACCACACACAAAACCTTGGCAGCTGAGTTTTTCCAGCAACAGGATATTGTAGCACTTGCTGAACATCAGCACAACCCTGGTCCTGTGTACAAGCCTTATTCTGCTATTTAAATAAAAGGAAATAAAACTGGCAGAAATTTCTCTTTATAACCTCTGTAGACTACAGAACGACCCACCCTCCCCATCAACACTCTAAGATACAAATCATCTCTTACTTACATCCATGAACTCCACATTGGCTTTTGGACCAGTGGTCTCATTAAGGATCTTAATGGCCACAGGAATCTTTACGGTTTCTCCCTCAGGAACCCAAATACCCTAGAACAAAAACAAAAAGTGACAGAAGACTATTAAGACAACAATCATAAAAACTTTATTCAGAGTTACAGTTCTTTTTAATGCATTCTGTTGCATTACTCACGTCAGTTATGAACCTCAGAACTGAGAATGCACAGAGCTATAAAATAATAAAAATCCCCCAATGACTACTAACACCAAAAGTAAACCCTCATGTAAACTGAAAGATTTTGTATCAGTGAATGCCCACATCAGGCCCCCCTCATCTTCCTGTCCACAACCAGCTTTCTAGTACTGTCAGCATATCAATGATGCATATACTTTTTCTACTGAGTATTGATTCTGATAAAAATAAACAAAAATCTGCATTTTCTGTCTGGATTCTGTTGCTAAACTCACTGAAGATATCAGGGAACTCTCAAAAATTATTATATTTAGGTCACACTATCAGGCAAGAGCAGAGCACCCAGAGAACCATAGAGTGAAATATTTAGGGGTGTGGTGGTTTGACCTTGGCTGGATGCCAGGTACCCACCAAGCCACTCTATCACCTCATCCCGCTCCCCCCTCAGCTGGACCATGGGGGAAGAAAATAAGATGAAATCATGAGCTTAGACAAAAGCAGTTTAATGAAGAATCAAAGCAATGCCATGAGTGGAAGCAAGAGAAAATAAAGATTTATTCTCTACTTCCCATCAGCAGGAAATAGCAAGGCCCTTTACAGGAAGCAGGGCCCCAAATACATGGCAGTTGCTCTTGAGGACAAGCTGATCCCCCCTATTCCTAGCTTTTATATCATATGGTATGGAATATCCCTTTGGTCAGTTTGTCTCAGGTGTTCCAGCCATGTCCCCTCCCAAAATCTTGTCCACCCCATCCCACTGCAGGAGGAATGTTGAAAAGCAGCCCTGGTGCTGTGAGAACCCTGCTCAGCAGTAGCCACAACACAGGTCTATTATCAGCACCTTTCTAACTCTCCTTGCAAAGCACAGCACTGGGAGGGCTGCCATGGGGAAAATTAACTCCAGCTCAGTCAGACCCAATACAGGGGGTTATTTATCTAATTATTTGATACATGAAAATGAAGAGCTTAGAGGGCTTAAAAGCAAACTTTAAAATTCAAGGAACGGGGTGTCTTGGGCTACTTTTCCACCCTTCTTGACTACTGCTGTGTCCTTGGCAGCCTTACAGTGGTACTCCTCTATAGCACTTTAGTGTTGTCTAAATATATTCAAAGTGATGATGCAAAAATATATTCCCATGACCTTGTAGCTGTAGTGACCTGTTCTGTACTTCCATTTCCTCCCTGGTTTGAAGACAGATGCAGTGCTGTCCTCCTTCACTGCTTCAAACCCTTATCTTGATTTGGCAGGTTTGGGTTGCTCCCAAAGAGGGGGTTTGACTTGCCCATTTAACCCTACTTCATACCTTTTGGATGTGGACATGACCGCATCTTATATATCATAAAAATTAATAATCTTTAACTGAAGTATTTTTTCCCTTGGGGGTTTTGCTTTTATATCCACAGGTTGGATCCATCTGCTTTCCTGCAATACAGAACTTGACTCTTCTGAAGGTAAATGAGGGAACTTGTGGCTGTACAGTGAAGACTCTTACCTTGTATACAGTTCCAAAAGCCCCAGAGCCAAGAACTTTGACTCGTTTCAGTTCAGTTTCCTTCAGGATACGAAGCTGTGCTTGGTTGGGTGCTGTGCCACTTGGAGTCAAGGGTTCCACAAGCTATGAAGGAAAATGCCACAGTCTTAAATATTTGTAAATGTGAAGGCACATCAGAAGTTTTTACTGAAAACAACCAATCCAACTAAATACTGGAATAAGACAGTGGAGGAGTCTATTGACCTGCCAACTTGTGGAGGAATTTCTAACCTTCAAAAGCAAATGAGCAACAGTATGAAACAGAGATCTGATGAAGAAAATCCTCCCTTAACAGGTAATAATTTCCACCAAGAACTGCATGATGGAATTATGAACTGGAAATTGAATTGGTGTCATAACAACACACCCAAGGACTTTTGCTAATAGAGGTAGTATAAATACTTTAAACATGACTGAAATACAACATTTCTTGTCAGTGCACCACATTCTAATTTTGCCCATTTTAGTATCATTTAAGTTGGCCTTATTTCATTTTAATAACCCTAACTTCATGGCTCATTACATTCTTATTCTGTTTTGGGGAAGGACCTTATTTTTGAACTTCTGTTATAGCACATAGGAGGACAGCTTTAAGGTCTTCTAGCATTTATAACAGCCACTAATTTACTGGAAAAAAAAAGGCACAAATTAAACAATATTCTCAAGATGTCCCAAGAAACTTTGTAACAAAAAGTTCATTCAGTTAAAAATGCTCTCAGATCTTAGTGTTATACTGTCTCTGCCAGGAAAAAAAAAAAAGCATCTTCTTTAAAAGTAAAGATAGATAAAAAGAACAATACTCTACACAGTCAGAAATAATCTGGTCCTTTAGAGGAGGAAAATAATTCAGGGCTACTCCTCAAACTGGCTTGAAACCACTACAGCATTTCAACATTGTCTGTTTACAAGGGTAAATATGCTGTGCTCTGTAGTTTGAGAACTACTTCTGCTGCATTTTGAGCATCATGATCTACTTAATTAGTTGACCAGACTAGTTTTATTCATATAAAAATACCAGTATCTGGAGATAACTGGGGTAAGAAAGCATAGGAAAACCAAACAGCACCAAGTCAGCTTATAACAGAAATAATCGGGGAGCTGTACTTTTTATAGTTTTTTCTCTTTCCTCCTTTCCACTTCAGACATCCAGTACTTACACTGTGAAAGGGTGTTTGTTGGAAAAGAAAAGAAGATAGACTGGCAGTACCCTTCTGTATTTTCTTTAGTTTGTGAGGAGTGAAAGCAGCTTCTGTGCCACAGTTCACCAACACAGGTACAGCAGGGNAGTGCTTGTAGAGCTTTATGAAGAATTATCTACAGGAAGACTAGGTCTGTTACAGTCCCTGGCTAGAAACAGAGACTTCTGCTGAAGCTATAGCTGCTTGTGTGTTTATCTCAGGATTCTCCTGATTTAATCTGCAGTTTCTAAGCCAAGACAACAGCTTCCCCACAGGTTCAGTAGGAGGCCCTTGGTCCCTCAGGAACTACTGTCAGCCACAGCTTTTGTCTGACCAAATGCAGAATGAGAGCTGGACTTCAAAGCCAGTACTTTCCAAATGCAATGAAATCTACCTGCTTAAAATAATTATGCTTAAGTAAGGGCTGATACAAGGGCAAGATTTACATATCTAAAGGCACTGAGCATTGTTAAGCTTTCTATGCAGATGAAGAGTATTTAATAAGCAGCACACATTCTAGCCAAGCATAAAGACACATAGGCAAACAGATTGGGGATGCATAACTCATTTGCTCCCAGGCTCTACAGTGGAGAGGAGTGGGAAGCAGGACCCTTGGAATAGAAAAGAAAATGGCACTGTTAACAAAGCCTGAAGTATTAAAAAATTGTTAAAGATTGTTAACAAATCACTAGCTAACAGTATTCACAAGCTTTATTATCTTGCAAAGGCGGTCCCTAATTTAAAATATCATCCCTTGCAAAGTGTCTCATGTATAGGATCAAGGAGAAGGTAGTAATCATCTTTGCTGTAGCTGACAGATAACAATTTAATGTTAGGTTTAAAGATACTGCCTAGATTACCCCTCTGCCACTGTTATTTCAAAAAGCAAGATGGAATGTGCACGGCACTCCTCCCTGTAGCTCCACTACATATCTTAGCCAGCGGAACTATGAACTTCATTTGGTTAAGCTCTGCAAAACATCTTGGCTTAATAAATTATTACTACTGATCATGACTACAGGCTTTGACAAAATCTGGACCACAAAGGCAACGTAGGCACTGGAAACAACAGTGAGTGACAACCTCTGCAGTTAAGCCTTCCTGATGAGGCAGTTTGCATCAGAGCTTGCTGAAGAACTTACTTCAGTCTTAAAAGTTCAGCTCAGTAAGCATGGGATGAAAACACATAATATTTAAGCATGAAAGCTGTTAAGTGTATTGCTGAACTGGGATGGACGTTCATCTGAGAGTAGGATGGGAATTAAAAAATCTGGTGGAACATGAATTCATAACTACGTGGATCTTTTTAGGTCTTCAGAAACTGTGGACCTATATATCTACAGAAAACTAGCATCTTGAAATAGCTTCATTCATTCCACCAGTTTAGTCCTGCAGAAGTTATCAACAGAATCTGTCTGGTAACTGGATTAAAAACCTGAACATCTTTAATATAGAAGCAGAACAGCTCTACATATTTTTTCAAACACTCTGCGAGACACAGCACACTCTCACCTCAGTCTCCAGGAATCTTCGCAACGCTCTCTTCTTCTTAATGCTTTTGCGTCGAACGTACACAGCAAACGTCAGGCCCACAATGACAATGATGAAGAGGCCACCAATAACTCCCGCAGCAATCAGAGGAGTTCTAGCAATCGGAATCAGAGACTTTATTTTTTAGGTAGGATGAGAGACCAAAGAATGGTTGGGTACATAGGACACAATCATTTAGAAAGCTTATTAACTGCCTTATGACCAGAATTTCTAAGCAGTCCAAATAGGAAGTCAGGGGACGCACATTAACATATGGCAGGACTTTTCTTGTTTCTAATCAATACACCAATTCTACTGGTTTCAAACCGCCATGCACATGTGAGGAGTTGTGTGGACAAGGAGACACAACATGCACTTTGATGGCAAATGCAAAACTGCAATGGCAAAATGAGACTACAGACTTATCTGCAGTTCTCCCGCAACAGCTTTAACTATGCTGACTCTTTGGCTCCATCTCCATTAACTCATAGGCTTGTGCAGTCAGGGGAAAACAAATGGAAAAGAAACCAAAAAGCTCCCGTGAATGACACCAAGCAAGGCTCAGCTTTTTCACAACACCTGTTGTCTCCCCATTACTCCTGTAACTCCTTTCAGCTTTCCAGGCTCTTGTGCAGCATAAGCTACAGTTACCAAGTTATTTTTCCATAGCACTAAGAAATAGTAGGCTGGAATCATGGTAGATACTATATAAGCACAAACCAAAAAGACCGTCTCAGAGTCACTCTGTTTGACTTAGGCACCCACATTTGGAGATAGCACCTACACAGTCAGTGGAGAGAAGCAGGCTCCCTCCAAAGAAAAAGTCAATGCAATATGTGCTCTGACTCTGTTTTCTTTCTCTCCCTACCTGCTCTGTCTCTAAAGTGTGGGTAGCAGCCTCCAAAACAGAACCTTCCCTTAGGCATTTTCACAGCATAACAACTTACCTATATAAACCCACTCACAGCATTGAGCATCCCTCCAACAATGGCTGGATAGTAGCTGAAAAGATGGGGGACAGTAAGATGGGTAAAAACAGTATGACAATGAAGTATAAATGGTGTCAAAAGCACTGCCCAGTAATCACAGCAAATAGGTTAACTATTGTCAAGACTGGGGAAATTCCACTGCTGTGCATTAACAGCCTTCCTCAGTTACAGCCTAATAATAAAAATGTACCAGACAGCTATTGAAAATTTGAAGAAGTATCCCACAGAAATAGTAAATAGATTTATCTGACTTTATTACCATCGAGTATCATTTTGAAGCCCATATCTACCCTGTTCTAAGTAGCCCTCATCACTGCAGTTTGATTCAGAGCAATCTCAAAGCACACAAGCTGGATTCATTTCAGACACAAACAAGAAGATATATTTCTGGAGTGCACCTAATATGCTCCAACCACCACCAGGCCTTTAGGTCCCCAGGATCGCATGAGAGATAACCCAAAGAAAGATGCCTAGACTCTGGGACCATTCCCTACTTCATACTCCAGATCAAATCCTATTGTGTCACTCCATGTTAATGGAGACAAAGCCTCATACTCCCACGTACAGTTACTAAAGCACTGCTATCAGGTTTGCCCAGGGAGATCATGTCAACTTTACACAACTCTGTAAGGCCTATTGTCATTCAGAGACTACAATGGAAACCATAAAGATGTTCTTGAGCAGAGGATTATTTTTTGTTGTTGTTTATGTTGTACGAACAATTGTATAACTTGTAACACACACCAGCAAACCACAGACTGACAAAACAATCAGAAGAGCTGCATATTAATAACTATCATAACAGATGTCAAAAATAATTAGTTTTATGGCATTGTGTACAATAAAAATGGTCCAAATGATATTTACATGATAGACCATATAATGAAATGATTCCAAAAGAGACTAGCAAAGAAAATAAAACGAAGCTACACATTCCTTGCAGCCCTTTTACTGTTATAAAGTACAGGTGTTCAAAAAGAAGCTTTATGACCCATCCTAGCAACTCTCACTGACTTCAAAAGTTCAAAAGTTCATCAGTTATAGCAGTGAATTGCAAAAAACCAAATCATTTTCAAAAGCTTCACCAAACAAGCATTTGATCATTACTGTGAGATGTGCTGCAATTGCACATTATATCTGAATTTTCAAGAAGTACACAATCTAAACACAATATTAAACAAACTTAAGAAAGCAAACAAAAGGAATAATACAGCTTGTGGGGAAAAAACCCCACGTTTAAATGCTAAAGTAGTGAAATACAGAAAATGTTCTATTTTCAACTCAAACAGCAATCAGTTACCTTCACTCCTAAGTCCACTATCCTTGCATAAAATCCAGGGTAGACACAAACACCCGAGACCCAAACTGATGTGACTGTGTGACCGTGCAGCTTCTCACTCTGCTATGGAGCTAAGCCTCAAAGTCAACACTCGTGTGTTTTATTTGCTGTACTACCAAATGACCAGTCACTGCCTTCAGCATTTTCTGGTACCAGCAGCACACTCCACTGCTGTTGCCAACCACACAAAGATTACTTTTTAAGTCCAGTTTTCTGAGGGTCACCTACCTCATTTGCGTTATTTTTACTTATGTTCATTAGGCTAAAATTGCTTTTCTATCTCTTCTGCTAACATCTTCAGGTCCCCTATCATTTTTCTCTTATTTTCATGTTTGCAGTGTCTTATATTTAATACTCTGGTGAATTTCATTAACATGCTCCTTCCCTTCCTTTTATAGAATTAATTGTTAAGGCTGTTTAACATGGATCCCTGCAACGTGGTGCTGATCCTAGAGGCTGTTGAAGACATAAACCTTTTCTCTTGCCTTTTTTTTTTCTAATCCGATCTTTTTTTTACATATGTACCTAACAGTTCAGCTTCACATACAGCTGGACACATAAATCTCCTTATCTCTAGTAGCATTAAGGGCTTAATCCACTTATGCTTTTGTTACTTTACTGCCCCACAATCACCTCTGTGTATGCAGTTCCCTGCATTTGCTCACCTCAGATCACTGCCCACTTACAACTAACTCCATGAAAGTTAACAGGAGCAATGCTGGCACAGAGACAAAAATTTCCACCATAAAATAAAAACACTCAAACACTTTGTTAAAGCAACTTTTAAAAGTGCGGAGGCCCCAATTCTCCATTAGGCTTAAGTCAAGCAAAGAGAGGTAGTTCCATGTCATTCATGCCCATAACAGAAACCCAAAAGTTGATCCTAGCTCACATTTCTTTCAGCTCCACCACAAACCCACCAACATGACACTTCTGATACAGTCGTTACTTCCATTTACACCCTGAAAATCTCCCCAGAAGATGAAAACAATCTCTGCTAGGCATTTCTAGATTTTTTTATGCTCATCAAAACAGACTTAGCAGTCCAAGAAATATGGCCCCGAATCATATTTACACCCCATATAATTAATTTGCTATCTCCCTACTTCAGATGATGACTGAATACCCAATTAATGATTAGAAAAGGTGGCAGCAGGAGAGGGAAAAAGATAAAATCACAATGTGAAAAATCCCACCTTTGAAACTGGAAACTGTGTATCTGTGGCTAAAAATTGAAAGTAAGACTCTAGTATTCTCTTAGGAGAAATCAATAATATATATATTTTTAAAAATGTGTACTGTGTTTTCATATTGAAACACACTGTGTTTTCATATTGGGAAGCAAATTTGCCTATGTTTCAATAGCTTCTCTCTGCTGTGCAGCAGTCTCCTGGCAGAGCTCTACAACCACAACTTCCAGAGTGCCTGATGTTCACGAAACTGCGCTCCCTGGGGGTGGGAAAAATTAATCTAGTGTTATCCACATTAAGAAGTGCTTTGCTATATATTTTTCTTTTTCAAGAACAAGGCTCCCTTCCTCCACCTAACCTGAAGGTGTTTGAACACTGACAAATGTCACCATTTATGTACAGATGAGAATTTTTTATTGCGCGTAAACATGAATTTTAACTCGCAGCTGATCTCACCACCACTACCAACTTCACATTTAATCTAGATATACGGGCGAACTGGATTCCACTTTGCTGCCAACCAGCTGTGAGTGAACTCTGGAGGCCGGCAGTTCTAGCCACAACTTTTCAAAATGCAAAAAGACCACGATGCTGTTGCTCTAGACAAGGGTTATGCTGACAAAGATATCTTCAGTCAAAACTGCTTTTTCCTTACCCCCACTTGTTCAGGTATTGAAGCCTTCCTCAAGCAAGTGTTTAAGGACACGTCTAGATCATTATATCAGGTTATCTGTATGCTAGGAGTTTTTTCACTGGCTTTGCCAAATGAGAACAGCGTGTACAGAAGAGAGACTTGCAGCCTCGAGCTGACAGAGCACACCCTTTCCTCCTCTGGCATACCACTAACCAAGAGGCATTGTACTGTTAGGATACATCAAGATGTTTAACATACAGTGACATCATTTACTACAGCTTTGCACAGATTTTGGTTATCAGAGTGTTTACTGCAAACAAAAAACTAACCACACACACAACAAATACATTATATACATCCCTTACATAAATTTGTGTTCTGCTCACACCTCTGCTTTTTCAAAAGACAGGCTTCTACACTTTACTCAGGAAAAGAAATGAGAACAAAGAAAAAAATAATTATAGCTTTGAAAATTAATATAACCTAGAATTCTATATATCTATATGTTTTGATTATAAATTGATGACACCTTCTTTATCATTAAGCACACGCAGTGCACGATGGATTTTTTCAAAACTAGATTTACATCTGAATGATGTAGTTTAGAGAACAATGACCGTTTTGTAATGTTTTTAATATAAATTACTAAGAACTCTCAATTTTAACTCCCTGTTAATATAGTTAATACAGTTGACTAGGAGTAAATACTGAAATCTGAGATTACCATAGCAATATGGACGTTTTTCATAGGCTTCTTTTCCTATACAACTGAAAAACCCACCTGACAGCTCTTGCTATTGTTAAGAACTTGTACTGTGACTTTGTTTTGAGGTTTGTGCTTCAAACAAACAGATTAACTTGACTTGTAAAATATGCCAAGTCAGGCCCCACATAATGTAGATTGATTTATCTGTGACAGAAAGCCAGTTAAATCCCCTGTATTGGACTCACAGGTGAAGTCGGTTCATCAAGTAAAAGAACAATCCTTTTTATACACTTGCTGTATTTCCCATTTTCTTTGGGAAGAGTAATATTTTGCTTTAAATAAAGAAAACTAGACCTGTAATGACCATGGGTGCCAATGAACTGCTCTGAAACTAAAACTATCAACATCAGTGCAAAGAACTTCTCTCTGCATAAAACATTCCCATTAGAAGCAATAAGCCCAGCCTGCTTCTCTGCAACCAGTTGCAGTCAACCAGCTCTGTGATTATGTTTGTACATTAAATTATTAATACAAAAGCATGCTTTTCTCAAATAGAAACATAAAGCACATTTTCCTGTATGACATTATATGCTGAGAGACTACTTTGGCTGGTAGCACTGGTAGCTTTGTATTCGCTAAGTGCCAAATCTCAAAGTACCAAAGAGCAGCACGCACAGAGGCAGAATGTGTTACATAGCTTGAGGAACTGGAGAAATACAGGGTAGTGTCCATATTAAATCAGCAGGAAGCCAAAATATTCAGTGGGAGCTGGGTAAAATAGACAATGCAAATCCTAGCATAAAGTTGGCCACTGAAACTGAGCAGGAATATTCCTTCATTCTGCAATAGATTTTTATAACGGTATCTTCAGTGCTACATTTTGGTTTCCATTATATGTTTCAGCAGACATGGGCAAGCCAATTACCATCACCCTACATCCTGTAAAACTTCTCAAGCAGAAGACTGAACTTGAGCCTCAGTGGCTCTGAAATTATTTCAGCCTGCCCTCAGCTTTGCTCCACCAGCAACTGCACAGATGAGTGAACACTAAAGTCAGAATTAATAGGAATTCATTAACATTTCAGGTGGCAGCTCGATTCAGTCTAATGCATGCCATTTCTTCTTTACAGTTAGCAAACAATTATGTAGATAGGTGTGTGCTCCAGAGCTTGGAAAAACAATCAGACCTCTGAGGACACATAGTTATGATGAATTAGACATTCACTACTTTGGCCTCTAAAATTTTTGGTACCCAATAGGCATTACAGGACACTGAGGGAAATTCACTTCAGTTGAGTGATGTATCAAAGAATAGAGAACAGAAAGGAATGTTTGGAAGTATTTTAAATAACTAACAGGTGGAAACTTCACTTAAGTTACAGATAAGTGTTTGTGAAAATTGAGCTATTCAATGTACGAAATATCTAAACCCATATATGACTAAGGAACATCTTGCTTGCAAGATTGCACAGGAGGTTTTCCTACCTTTAAGGAACTACAAGAGGAAGGTTTCCCTACCCCATGACCTTCATCTTTATTTCACAAATCATCTTTCTTTTGAAAATGCATTCATCTCTATTTGTATACCTGCCCCTTTTTGACTGTCTTTTGGAATGACAGTCATCCCTGACAGTAATTGTTCAGATTTAAGGAGCACAGAACAGATTTTTTTTTTTGTCTAAGGGGTGGTAAACACCAAACTCTTTCCTGTTCTGGCTCCAAATCATATGGGGCAGTGAGTGTTTGTTTTCACAAGCTCCAGGAATAATTCACAGTAGGAAATCTTCAAGAACTATTTGGGAATCAAGCCTGAGATTTTTGTCACAGATTCCCTCCTCCTGAAGTCTTCACAACAACTTTTCTCCTTTGGGAGAACATATTCTGTATATTAAAGACAGCCTGAACTTCTGTCAGACCACTTCTGGTCCAGCACTGCATCTACACTGCCACAAGCCATCTCACCAAGGTGAACAAGCCTCTTCCCATGAGTGAGCAGCCAGGCTAAGGTTCAGTTCTGGACACTGGCAGGGATTTAAAAAACCCCATCAAAACAAAATCAGACATGATAATCTGATGAGAACAGAACTGTCACCCTGTGTCCCCATGTTCAAGTTTCATGTCATATCCAATTAATTCATTTTGTGACAATTGTAGAGCTTACATGGGCTTCAGATGAGGGTTTTTTTCAAGTGGTGGCATTAAAGCATCTTTTGGAGCTGTAGTTGAGATTAAATTTAGAGTGGACGGAGAATGTATAGAAGGAGGCTTGGAAATACGCACCCATACATTATGCATGTATTTCATACAGATATACACACACAGGTGTAGGATTAAATAATTTTCCTTCAAATTCAAAATCAGAATAGCAACACTTCATTCTGCACCAGGACACATGTATAGAGAAATTCAGCATTTGAGACAATCATTAGAATACTAGTAACGGCCATGATGCTGTTAACTTCAAAGTGCATTTTAGCTATTCCTCATTTGAGTTCTAAAATGTAGAATTTTATCCTATTAATTTATCCTTGTGGAGCATAGCAGGGACTAAATACAGCCAGTTCTCAGAAAAATCAAGGAAAATCCTAAGTAGATAAAGAGCAGGGTATAGGAATTTATTTTTGAGTATGCCTGATGCTGCTTTTGTATTTATCACTATTATTTTACAAGGACAGCATTCTGTCTAAACACCCTACACATACTATATCCATCATTATAAAATCCCATTTGATTACAGGGAAAAACTCACGTAAAATTGAGATCCTCCTTCCAAGACAAGGCTTATACAGGATCATCTCCTATATGATAAAATGCCCTAAAAATATTCTAGGTCTGTAACTTGTAAGTTATCTCCTAGAAGTTCTTAATTACCAAGTGAAGCAGAAAGAAACCCTGGTGCACCTTGCAACTCTTCTTAATTCAATTCATCATTCCACTGCTGGCATTTCCCCCAAGGCCATTCGGAAGTGAGGAGATTTAGAAGCTCCAAGCACACCCACCTTCGCTGCTCTCCTCCATCTCCACAGCCACCCAAAAGAATCTCTCTCATTTCACTGCCTACAAAGTGAGCCAAGGGGAAGCAGTCTTTGTGAATATTATCCTCATCTTCCACTTGCAACTCTACTGATGCTTATTTTTTTTGCTTCTATGTACACAGCACCCTCCTATCATCTTGATAGCCACAGATGTGACTTGATTAGAAAAACAGCTTGCGTCCACAGTGAGGAAACTGCTCAGAGTAACCCAGACTCTACAACAGCTGCTTTATTATGATTATTTTGCTGTAGAGTATGGCCCACATAAAGGCAAATGATAATTTAGTAAAATGACTCCTCTTCCTCACAAATTTCAGAATGATAGAACACTCCACAATTTATTGCAGATACAGCCTATCTATATATCTTCCAAACTTTAAAAATACTCCTCTTCCAATAGCTGCTAAACTGCCACAACAGAGACGGCCAAGCATCTGGGGAAATGGTGATCCAGATTAAAAGTCTCTTTTTCCTCTTTCAGACAGGAAATCCTTCCTCTTCCTCACCCTCCCCAAACATAAATACCAGCCTCTCTGCCAGACAGTGGATCCTGCTGACTTCTTGTGCCTTTTTCGTCTCATGGGTTCGGAAGCTGATTAGGGCTCAAGAAAAGATGGAGAGGGAAGCCTCAGACATCTTTTTTTTCCCTTCTGTCTCTATCACAAGGGAGAGAGGGTTCACCTCTCATCCCACTTCAAAAATATATCTGTTTGAAGCATTTAAGTGAGAAGAGCACAGAAATGTTGATGAAACAAGCTAGAGAGAACACACACAAATGTACTGCTACAGCTAAAGATTTTTGCTTGCTTTCTCCTTTTTACTCACTGCAATTTTCCTGGAAAGGGAAAGAGCTCCCTTATTTTACAAATCCATTGATTAAAAGATGACCGAAACATCACCAAGTTTGGAATTTGGACCCTTATCCGCTGGCTGATCCAGGAAATCACAGTTTACACAAAGCTGAAGTGGTGAGACAGCACTGAACTTCGCCTGCATCCAAGTCATTTACATGCAAAGGATATTGCTGCCACGAGGGAGGGAAAAACATATCTACAGGAGATGGCACTACTTGAAAGCTAGAATATTATCTCTTCAATCTGTTCTTTGTCTATTATCCTTACTGTGATTGAGACTACGTATATTAACAACTAGTGGTCCATTTTTAATGCAGGAATACTTTTTACTTTTCTTTTTCCCCCTACATCAGACCATGAGGGGCAGTGAAAGAGGTAATTTATTTCTGAAATGTAAAATTTTTCTTTAAGGAAGGTTATTCAATCAAACAAAACAATGTTCACTCATACAGACCCCACTGAAACGAACTGAAAATATTCCAATGGCTGATTCAAGCCTACTGGGAACTCAGAAGAGACCAGTTTGGCCACTGTCACGCTGGTGAATTCCCAAAGGAGAATTAGTCCTTCCTCTACTCAGCAACACTGACATCAAGCCTCCAGGTTCCAACTTGGCTAAACCTTAATAGCATTAACTGGACACAAACAAATGGTAACAAAAAAATTAACAAACACATCTTCCACCCTTTTGTTTGCTTTGGCTTTTCCACTGTCATCTCTTTTCACTCATTTTACAGCTTTTATGCCTTCTAAGAAACATCTGTGCTACTGAATTTCAGTGACATATCTAAACATCGTTAGGTTGGCCACAAGTAGACAGCTATGACTTAAGATGGAATGGTGAGTAAATAAGAACATGCAACCAAAAAATCCAAGTGAGCATTTTAAGAGTCAAGTGATGCCTTGGTGTATTGCTTTAATGGCCTCTGTTTCTAATGGACAGACCCTGTCACAGGCAGGGTACTGGGAGTCAAATTACTTGAGGAAACAGTTCACATTTCTTACTTAAAGGTTGACTGCATTTCAGATAGTTTTCCTGCAGGTACTACAAGAAAAACTTCATATCATTTACAAATCAGGGATTACATCATGACTGGACCACATTTAAACAAAGTTTGGCCTTTATACTGATGACAAAATTGATTTTTTTCTCTAATTTCATCAAAAAGACCACAATTCTGCAGGATGAAGCATTACAAGCTCTGTTGAGAGATGCACCAGAACAGGCAAACATCACAGTGAATTCCTCACAGCTCTGGCAATGAAAACTCAATCAGAACTAAACAACACCTGTTTTCCACATTTATCCCATGTTCCTGCCTTGCCTGTTTGTTCATTTGCTCAATCCTAGACAACCACAAAAAATATTATCTGCATTATCTTCTATTGATTAAACAGCCTTTGTCTGCAAGAGAGCTTGTTCACCAGTGTGTGAAGGTGGTGTAGTTAAAAACTTACATCAGACTGAAAAAAAGAATGATAAAACCACCATCATCCTTACAAACCCCTTCCATTTCAAAGGCAGCATACAAATAAAAACAATATCCAGCTACCATGCTTTCTAAAACTTCACAGTACCAAAAATACAGCTCCACCAATGCATCTTCCAGAAAATAAATAAAAAAAATAAAAAGATAACTTCATGGATATCAAAACGGAATAAATCTATCCCAAACCCAAATGAACTCCCCACCTACAGCAGCTTACACAGCTCAACATCCTGACTTTGATGTCAAGAGCTCCAATTCAGATGACTTGACTGTGCACACAGTGACGATGCAAGCGCACCACTACCAATGTGCTGACTCTAAAGAGCCCCAACCCAGAGCTTCCCATTCTATGCAAGAACAGCAGCGCCTTCATCCCAACAGATCACGGCGAGTAAGCCAGAATGCAGAGAATTAAGTCTTGACTGGACTCTAAATTCAAATACATTTGGCATGTAGAGAGTGACAAATCCTGCATTACGCAGGTAGATTGGAACTAAGACTGCAAGCTTTAGTTCTGATTTATTATATGTTAAATATTAATGAATTATTAAGAAACCATTCACTGAGGTTTAAACAACTCTACATCTTACATATTTCTAAAGCTCTATAAATGTATTTTTAATAAAAGATAATTAATTTATAACAACATTAAATCTAAATTAAATCCTCATTTCAAGCCATAAAAGAAACCCATTGGAGACTACAGAGATATATACTGTTGCTCTCTAATAAGGTCACTTCTTCATGGCACAATTTTATTTCTGCATCATATATTATTTGTGTAGTCAAACCAGTACAAACACAAAACACAGGGCTTATGTAGCCTGATGAGAAATAAAAGCAGTGACCTCTGCAATAGGGCTGTGTGTTGTTTTCCATTCTAACAAACCACTTTCAGTTTGGAATTTCCTAATGCTTCTTGTTTCTAAGCAGTGACCTATCACATCTGACCTCGTCACTACTAATTTTTTTCTGCTCATAGTTTCAGTAAGAATAATTTAGTCAGCTTTCTGAACAAAGAATTTTAAAGGTATTTGAAAATTTATCTTGCAACTTATGATAGCAAAAAAACCCAAAACCAAACCCAAAACCAAGCTTCCAAAGAAATATGGTTATGATGAGACAAAACGCCAGTGCTTGGTAAATGCTGCTGTTTAGTGTATTTTCCATAAGACATTTTATAAAACTGAGAAACTTGCTGTTAAGATGGGGCTGAACATATGCATACAGCTCACTGAGCTGTACCTGGTACTCAAGCCACAGAGGGGTAGGACTTAATGACACTTGGCATCAAGTTGTGGTTCTGAGGGACGTGGCTTAGTGATGACCCGACAGCGCCGAGTTAACAGTTGGACATGATCTTAAAGGTCTCTTCCAATCAAAAGGATTATACTATGAAAATCATTGTTACCTTGTGTGCTAAGCAGGCCAAATACAAGTCCCTGCACGTTTCTGCAGGAAACGTTCTTATTTGCTTTGTAAGACTGGGCACTGCACTAAAGGTTCTTCAGAGCTCAGTCACTGAAGAAGGCACAAGGGCTAGGACATATCAAATGAGACAATAAAGCCTGCCACACATGTATCCACACAGTCATGCTAAGGTGACCTCCCTGTGGCATTTCCCTGTTTGGTGTTCACCAAATCATCAGTATTAACCAAACTCATCAAATGAGCACAGATGCTGAGAAACCTTGTCCATGAGCATCAACATCCTCGATATACTGCAAAAGGATTTAGCTCATATTCCACTCCTATAACAAAGTACTAGAAACATCAGATTTCACAGAATCACAGCATGTCTTTGGTTGGAAGATACCTTCAAGATCATCTAGCTCAACCTTCGACCCAACACTGCAAGCTCACCACTAAACCACGTCCTTGAGCAGATCCCGCATGCCATTCAAATGCCTCCAGGGATGGCAACTCCGTCACTGTCCTGGGCAGACCATCCCAATGTTCTATAACCCTTTCAGTGAAAAAATGTGTCCTAATATCCAGCCTAAACCTCTCCTGTAGCAGACTGCATCCATACCCTCTGGTCCTGTCACACATCACCAGGAAGAAGAGGCTGTTCCCCTCCTTGCTCCAACCTCCTTTCAGGTAGTTGTAGAGAACAAGGTCTCCCCTCAGCCTCCTCTGTTCCAGACTAAATAACCCCAGCTCCCTCAGCCTCTCCTCACAGGACTTGTGCTCTAGGCCCTCCATGAACATTGCTGCCTTTTCCTGGACACACTCCAGCACTTCTATGTCCATCTTACAGTGAGGGGCCCAGAACTGAATGCAATATTCAAGCTGTGGCCTCAACAGTTGTGAGTACAGGGGGATGATCACCTCCTACTACTGCTGGCCACAGTGTTTCTAATACAAGCCAGGGTGCCACTGGTCTTCTTAGCCACCTGTGTGCACTGCTGACTCAGTCAACTATCGATCAATACCCCCAGGTCCTTTTCCAGCTTGCAGCTTTCCAACCACACATCCCCAGTTTCTGGCCTTACTCTTTTCTGTGCATTCTCAACAGGATCCTGAAACCACAGATGGATTTTAAAAAGCACTTATGTGACAGTTGCTTCTAAATCTTTCACTCTTTCAGCTTTGTTGGTTTATTTCACTCTATAGTAGCAGATCCCACCAAATCCTTTCATACTGTGAGACACCAGCCAATCCTGCTGAGTAAAGCAAGTGAAGTAGAAACCCTCAAAGATCCCAGACAAATCTTTCTCAGCAATAGAAGTTCTAATACAATGAGATCTTTTTCACCTGTGGTCAGATCTATACAGCAGAAAAGAAGGAAAACCCACCTAGCCCCTTTCCTAAGTAGACCAGTCCTACTAAGTGGGAGTGGTAAAAAGTGGGGGACCTACATAAATCACAGCAGTGATTTTCATTCACATCACAGGGCTACTCAAAATGTATTCCTCCAAAGGTTCCAAGCAGTGAAATGCTGCTCTGACAATGAAAGTGCCCATGGCAAAGGTCTGTTTGAGAACCAGTTCAGTAGAAGCAAGTTCTCACACAGAACAGGGATTTCTCTATCAGTCTGTCCTAACAGATCAAGTATAAACTCTATTCAACTCACATAGGCATGACAAGAACCTGGTTTTCTAGTCTTGATTCTTAAAAAATAAAAATAAATCTGTTTCTTCAGCTGCTCTGATACAACATCCGAAAACTCCATACTAAAAGTCTTTTAAGAGTAGCATCTTTTATCAATCAAATAAGGTAGCTTAGTTTGTACTCTCAGGTCCTATATTTCCTCTTATTTTACACAGAGATTCTCTTCCTCTTCCACTCCAGAATGACTATAATTATTCTATAAACCAAAGAGCATATGGAATGCTTTCCTCCAATCAATGAAACAGAGCGCTATAAAAGGGGGGAACATAAGGGGTTTATCAGAGGTGGTTTCCCTTCCCCATCATCTGCTCTGAGCTGCTGTGGAAGTCTCTTGAAGTCATACTGTGCAGGGGTACAAAACACCTATGAAAGGATTTGCCCGCATTACATCAGGTTTATTGTTAATTAGCTCTTGTACACACACGCAGTACATAAAATCAGCTTTTTTTGTTGTTGTTTAGGAAGAGATGATTTGTTGAGAGGATGTGCTTTGTTGATATAAAGGCAGCATCAGGATTGTAATTTGAGTTAACATCTACACAGCATTTTATGTAACCACTTGAAAAGGGGGTTCCTGGCTAATTAGTTTCTGTTATGCGAGTGACATTTTCTTAGGGCATAAATAGAGGGAGACATCAGCTTACTCAGACCAGTAATGTCAAGGTGCTCAGTTCTTTCCTATCCACCACATGCTTCTGAACACATCTTCAGATTTGCAATTTCTTACACAGTGCATACCAGAAAGTTCAATCCTCCTTTGATGATCTCTTCTGTCTTAGTACTAAGCTGAATGAAACATAGGTAGGGTGAACACATTTAAACCCCATACTTTTAAGTAAAAATTTAGTCCACAGAGTACCTTCAATAGCTGAGTTAGTCAGACTTTTCTGGTGGACTTGGGAGCAGGGGAGTGTACAATAACCAGCCTTTTGTGACTGCCTAGAGTAATTTTCTTAATGGGTGGCAGAGTATTATTTTTACAGTTTTCCAATTTTCTGTTTAAGCAATGATTATCCAAACCTTTGAAGCAGGCACACTCCTCCTGTCACTCAGTTCCACTGTTCCTAACAAGCATGCTGTTCCACCCAAAGAAAATCACCGGCTACAATTGTCAGCAGTTATTGAAAGGAGTGTCACTCTAGTAAGGGGTGTGAAGGGAAGGCAGCTAACTCCTTTGGGCACCATGGGAAATTCCAGCGTCCTCCTACTTTCCATCTTTGCTTTGGTGATTTCTATGATAGGTTGGTATCGAAGGGGGAACCCAAAGTTATACAGTAATAATCTAGTACCTACTCCCCCCACCCTCAAAAGGTAGAGAACAACAGGAAGAGCTACTAGTGGCTGAGACACAAGGCCCTTGTCTCCTCTCTGTTCTCTGGGCTGAGATTCTCTGCACAGCAGGGAAGGAAGGGAGACGGGAAGGAAGGGAGACAGAAAGGCAGACACAGCAGCAGTGATGTTAGTTACATGCCAGTGCAAGGACTCCACTTTGCATGATGAATTCTCTGCTGGACTGTCTCATTCCTTCAGGCCTCTGTCTCCTCTGACCAAGAGGTCAGACAGAAAATCTGTTCAGCAAACTGACTGATTGAATCACACAAATTCAAATTGGTCAACATGGATGCTATGAGTTAAACATGGTATACAGACAAAGCGCAGCACAAACATGAGGAGAGCAGTTTCCTGATTTATGATTTCAACTACAGCTAATCAAGAGATATATGGACAATAACCAGAATTCGCAACTAACCACAAGCAGAGGAGGCACTCATTTCTCCTGTCAATTCTAACTCCTTTAGAGTTTGAACTTGACCTGACAGTTCAAAATACAGTGAAAGCTTTTGCAAGGATAAATTCAGCACACTGAAAATATACGTGGGTCCTCACGGGGTGGGGGGGAGGAAGGCCCATGAGATCCAGCAAGTAACCTAACAGTCATTTTGAAAACTCTATCAAGTAATCTAAAGGAAAGGGGTTGAAATAGTCCTTATACTGTGATAGAAACAGAAGAAGGGTTTCTTGCATCCTTTTGGACAGAACACTATGGAAGATAAAGGTTTTTTAAAAACCCAAACACCTATGCAGAATGCAATGCCAAATGTAAGGATTATTTTCCCACAGAATATAAAAGACCCAATGCAAGCAGAAAAAATGAACGTTCACTGATCATCTGGAAAACAAGCCATGTGATGCAGGTCTGACTCACCTTTATTAAACATGACAGTCAGTATTCCTTTGCTATTCTACCCAGACTCTTACAAACGCCCGCAAGTCAATGGATCATGGCAAAACCAATTTGCAAACTACAAAACTGGAAAGCAACACTGGTATGAAAATGGAAATAGGTGAAGGTGAGAAATGTCTTGTTGTTTGTGACTAGAGCCCTGCTCTCACTTCCAGCTGCCCACACAACAGAGAACCCTGCCCTTCAACTCGCTGCTAATTCGCATCAATGGAAGAAATTCAAGCCAGTGGATAAGGGTAAATCTGATTAATAAATATGTTAAGGTCTATAAGTCTAGGGAGGGCATGCAGGTGTCAAAGGGCCATGAAGAAGGTTCTAGCTACAGCAAAACACATTTATTTTTGATTTATACCCCTACTGTAATGAAAAGTATCACTTTGCCAGTGCAGTTTTGCCCGTTTTTAACCCAAACAAAATGAACCATTTTTACAGAAAACAACAATAATACACAATTCCCCTATTCTAATAAATATAAAGGTAGGAAATTGCTTTGGTTTGAAAGTGAAAGAATACATCCATACTGACATTTAAAACAGTGCAGTCATTTTCCTAAAATAAATTCAGCAAAGTTGGAAAAAAACCCACAAAAGATCCATCAGATCAAAAGGGAATATTTTAGGGTCTTCCCCCTCAGCCTGAATGGAGCACGAAATTATTCATTTGAGCAGAATAAAATAATTGCTTTAATTTTCCATGCCCCTCAAATTGAAACTGAATGGAGTGAAGAGCGAATGACTTTTGGGTCAACAGAGGAGGTGAGCAGCTTATCATTCTATAAGAGTTATGCTACAGCCAACAAGTTGTCTTCCTAATACAAAGCCCTCAAAAATGGATTAAAATCCAATAGATGAAATACATGTTAATTTCAAATTTAAAGTTGACAAAATGGGGATGTTTAAAACCCATATAAAATGGGTAACTGAGATTGAATATCTTAACATGAGCCATCCCCACCTCAGAAAGTATCTCCAACTGGATGTTTCAGATCAGAAAGATTAAATCAAAATATTGAACTATTGAAAAATTCAGTCTTCTTCTGTTGCTTATTCCTTAGTCCGTAAATTAAGTCAGAAGTGGTACTGATTTAATGAAACAAAGACATCATTTGATAGCATTTAGGGTACTGTTTTCCAAGTTTAAACATGATCTCCCTCAACAGCTAGAAATAGGAATATTCACATTAGGTACAGAACTGGGGAGGAAAGACACCCTTAAAATCTTCTTTTAAAAACAAGAAAAAAACCCCAAAGTAGTAAAATCCTTAATGAAATGAAGTTGACTGAAATGATTTTTTTTTTTCACCCAATCTTAGCTCAGGAAAGCAATCCCAAAGCCTGGAAGTCATACTAACCAGTTTGAATTTAAAAATAAACTCAATGGCAATGAAGGGCTTTCTTGAAAAAGAATGTTGAGTGAAACTGGAATGTTTTGATCGTCATCACTGAAAAATAAAATTGCTGCAAGTTTACGATTTAAAACCAACAACAAAACCTCACAAAATAAACCAATAAAAAAACCCCAGAAAATTTAAAACAAAAACAACAAGCAAAAACCAACAACAAAACCCCAAAACAGCCTTATTTGAAAAGTTCAGTTTTGTTGAAACATTTACTTTTTCCAGAGCAGTATGGAATAAAAAAACTTAAGAAAAAAGTAAAGTAAATTCCACTTAAACCTAAGCTTTCACCATGTTTTGTTCCAGTAAAATTTGAGCCATTTCTGTAGAAAACTTCAGAATTGAATCCTGATTTAACCTAAAAATACTTTTTAAAAAAAAAAATGGCATTTTCCAATCATCCTAAAGGAATACGATATTTAAGTGCCTTTCAAATGGAAAACATTTGGATGTTCAGAGGCACGTCTTCTCCCCATACCCTGTATTTCTGCACAAACTGGATAGTATGACATTCCTGTAGTAACCAGGGAACAACCTCATGTACAAAAATGGCAAAGTGGTGGATGTTACCTAGCATGTTGTGGTAAAGTGGACTGGCGTGTCCATGGATAGTAAATGCAGTCATGACTAGCGGGACCTCTACACCTGCAGGCAATTACAGAACAAAAGACGTCATTTGCCATTCACAAGGACATGCACACGCATGCGCCCTTGTCCACACATGGAGGATGGAAGACACACAAGGAACGATCACTCAGCAAGTACCTATCCATCAGGCCAATGCAGTCCTCAAGACGTGGCCCTATGCACCTGCAGCAAATCCAAATTGAAAACAGGGAGAGAAGGAAGAAGAGAAGGAAAGAAGAGAAAAGAAAGAAAACTGTTATTTACAGATCAAAGAAGCATGAATCCCCTTTTTGTGACACACTCTTAATTGCAGTTCTCAGGAGAGAGCTAAGTCACCACCAAATTACAGCTTGTGACAAAAACAAGCTTGCCATGGGAACAATACTAGCAACATAAACAGCACTCCAAGGTTGGACATCTCCTGGCTCAAACAACACTTAAAGCAGGTTTCACCTGCACACGTAGGAGTCCTGACAATAGAGTTGCTTTTTCTGGATGTTGTCTGAATCATCAAACCTGTGATTATTGCACAAAAACTGTTCATTTGCAAAATGAGATCTCCAGGAGCTCAATGCAAAACTTTCTTTCTGTAACTGATGCAATTGTTCATTCTGTTGTAAGCTCCTAGCTGGGGTAACTGCAGAAATATTTGGGAAGCTGACTATTATTTCCATCAGGGAATCTCGAGGATGAATTTCCAACAAGAAAAGAGCAAAATGGTGTCCGCCAATTCAGGCGTTTTATTCTGCTTTCCTTAGATGCTGCCAAATGTCACCCACCTGCAAAGCCCTCGGGTGCTTACCAAAGGCAATGGAAATTCAGGGATCACTTTATGGAGAACCACTGAACACAATCATGGGGAAAGAGTCTGTTTGCAAAAAAATGGCTATCTGTGGGATTTCCTTGTCTTCATGAAGAACAGTATGTGGAGTGGTGACCTAGGTCCTCTGCATTCAAAGAGAAGTCAACTACATGTTTACAGAGCAGTCGGGATTCTCAGAGACAGAAATCTAAAATTAAGCTTTGGGAGGTTAAGACTGCCTGACTTCCTTTACACTGAATGCCCAGCTAGTGCCTCTGTAACCACTAAGTGTATCTAGCTCTCGGCACTTTAAGGAAACCAAGCAATTTATTTCAACTCTAACAGTGTGTCTGGGCCGTTTTATTAACAGGCTTTTTGGCTGTACATCTACTAAAGAAGCAGATGATCTGACACACCACTAGACTCAAACTCTGTTCACTTGAGTCATTTTGAATTTAAGGTATGATCCCCACCTCTTCTGCTTTCAGTTTGGCTTTGATAAAGGGATATGCACTTCAAGTATCTGAAAGCATTCAAATATGCTCCCATGAAATCTTCTTTCTACTTCACCATCACTTGCCACTCATCAGCTTTTACTGCATTTAAATTAGCTAACACTCTGCCATTATAAAACACATTCAGTGAATTCAATTTCCACTACCAGTCTGCTTTCCCTGGTAGGCTGGTAAGGGAACCTTACTTCTTGGCTGTTTTCTTGAATTTTTATTTTTATATAAAAACTGTGACATGCAAACACAAATTTTAAGGGTTTCCTCAATAATGGTTTTCTTCAGCAAATGTGCAGACATATAAAGGATTTCTTAAATACCCAGGTGGCCAGAAAATTCATAAAGGGAAGTGTAGATTTAAAGGTGATTCAGAAACTTTAAATAGAGGGAACTCGTCTGTCCTGTGCTTCAGGACTTCAAAATTCAGGCCTGAATTCTAACCAGTTCAAACATATCCAGCATCTCTTCCTTACACAGCATTCTCAGCAATCTGCAGAGAACCAGTTCAGTAATGGTGTGCTGAAAAAAGAGTTGTTCTGATCATCCCTTTCATTCCATGTCAAGAGAAGCTGAGCTTGGACTCTTGTTATAAATAACAGGATGGCCCTCTTCAAATTAGAGGTCTGAGAGCCCATTACTAGTTCAGATAACTGAGAGACTAACATAAAGAACTAATTGTCTTGGAGGCATTTCACATCTGTACATTTATTCTCTCAGGCTTCTGGAGAATAGGACTTGAATCCAAGAAGGGAGGTCTGTTTGGACCTCACCCACTTCAAGTTAAATTACCATTTATTTTGATTTAAACCTGTAATCTTTGGTGTGTTTCCCAGGTGCAGTATCCATTACAACCTGTGATGTTGAAAAGATTTCCTACTCTCTGACCAGCCTTCCTGGTTCCATGCAGTAAAGTACAACATTCTGTGAGTAATGGCAGAATCTATTAACAAGTTATTTTGCACCATCAAGTCATCAGTTATTTTTTCCTGGAAGTAACTTCCTTGCTTCTTGGCTTTCTGACACCTCTAAGTACAAGCATGACACAATCATACATCACACGGGTACTCCATTCACCCCCAGGGTTCCTTCTGCTTGGAGTCTGGATGATATTTTAATTTCCAAGTTTGCTCTGTAAAATGAACTGGTTAACTGATAAATGCAAATTCATTAATGATATATTCAGTACCTTACAACAGTCCAACACAGCTTATACAGAAAATTACACTTGGAGCTCATCCTAGCTTTTCAGATAATCATCCTCTGAAAGAAAATGATGAATTAAAACAGTTTTGAAAATTGGACTAACAACTGTTTTTTTTCCCTGAAACAGTCCTTTTTCCTTCTGTCACAAAAATTGTCTTTCATCAGCTTTCTTTAAGACTGAAAGGTGGGTTCTTAACTGTTGACAGATGTGAAGTGGCAAATGCACTTCCAGTCAGATGAATTCTTGAAAATCTTTCTTCATGGAAACAAACAAACCTTATTATACAACAGAATGAATGGATGAGCTCCAGATGGGAGAAAACCTTGTCGTGGTGATGACCCGGTCATCCAGCTACTGGCATGGATAAAGGCAGACAACTCAAACCCAGAGGGCTACTTGGCTAACAGGAAGTGCATACTGATGGTGACAGTACAAAAGCTGAACTGGGACAGGGGATAGGAAGAAATTTTACATCAACAAAATAGTAGCAGTTTCTTATTCAGAGTTTGTTGCCATTGAATATGCACAATTGTTTCATCTGAAATTCATAATGACTTCCTAAAAATACACGTCAGCTTTAGGGGCAAGACAGTACTTCTACCTTCAAATTCCTTCTGGACCACACACATTGATACAGCTCCCATGGCTTCTCTGGTCTTGGCTTACAAGAAAATTAGAAGTTTTGGTGAAGCCTAAATACACTTCCTTCAAAAATCTGTGTCAGAAAATGCCTTTCTACGATGAGAGGAGGTGTCCAGTAAGATCTCCCTTTGGTGGCTTGCCCAGTGAGGAAGCAGACTGTCAAAAGCTATTATATAATTAGTATATTATTTCTGTGAAAGTGTTTCATTTTGGCTAGCTCTGTGAGGAGAGGTGCCAAATGCTTTCTGTCTCTTGAATTAAATGGAATAGCTGTCCCCCATGCCTCAGATCTGCTCCAAACTGGCTTCAAGTAGATGATGTTTATCACAGGGATGCAAGGCCAAGAGCACAGTTGTTGCATCTAAGGAAGTGACTCCTTGAGAGTTCTCTTAGTGTAAGATCATTAACAGGGCTGGCTAATTACACACCTATTAACAGAAGCAGTCATTATACTTGAATAAGGGAGGAGAATGGTGTTATCAAATATCACACTCTGGGGTGCGAAGCAATCATCTGCAAGCGCCATGACAAAACGGTGGCAAAAGGCTCCCAGGAGACACAGAGGTGGAACAGTTACCTTCCTAAGTGACAACAAGGTGAGGAGGACTAGAAACAAGGTATGAGAATTAACAACCAGTTTTAGCAAGCAGCCTGATTCAAAGAGAGCAGCACTGCAGGAAAGAGGTAATACCACACTGGGAGCACCGCTCTACAGCAGCTCAACACCTCTTAATGAGTATCCAGGCTGTACTGAGAGGCCATTGGTGTTATTCCAGCAATTGATCTGACAGAGAGGAGAACAGACATGCTGGATGAAGTAGAATTACAGTTTCTCAGTACCATTCAGACGTGAGCCAAATATCAAGATGTGTTCCCTCCACAACGTATTTCACTGAAGAATTCTGAGTGAGGAGAATTTAAATATTAATTTGTAAAGAAAGAATATGAAACTAGAGAGTTCAGTACCGAAGGAGAAAAGGACAGACTGTAACTGATTTCCCTTCACTCCACAGACATGTTCAGCCCCCAATACCATTGTCAAGAAGATAGACAACCCAAAAACCCCAACCATCTTAGGCAGTCATTAACTGTTTCATTAACGTTATGACAGGCCAGAAAGGCTTTAGGAATGCTAGAAAAAGAACACCCATGCTTACCCAGACTTGGGGGGTGATGGGGTATTGTTTTTATGAGGTGTAACAAAACACCCAAAAATAGATACACTTAACTCTTTGATAAGAGGATGAAGATTTCTATGAGGAACAGTATTTGGCTCATTGCAGAGGGATAGCTTCTCCTTTGGGAGATAACCACACCTTTGCTTATGGAACCTGGGTGAGACCTTTGGCCCTTTCACTAATGGTAGCTTGTCATTTCTCTGGGGATTGGCATATGATGTTAAAGGAGTCATTCTTGCACTTTACCAGCTGCGGAAAATAAAGAGAAGGGAAAATTGAAAGTTCTAGGATTAAGTGACAACAACTCAGCAGAAAAGACCCTGTGCCACCTAGGGCTGCCAATGAATACTGGCAAGTTCAGTTACAACTGCCTAACACCTTTCCTTTTTTTTATGAACTAGAATGACAGACTTCCATCACAAGGCATAAAAGCCTCCTTGATCCAGTTCTATTCAGAGAGCTAAAACCAAACAGCCACGTGTAAGATACTGATGCATATGAAGAAATGGAAAGGTATGGAAAACATTGTGCTCCCTTCCTCACCTAGGAGAAATAGTCATGCCACAAGGACTATTTAGATCAGTTGGACCTCCCCAGAAAAGAGGGAATGGGAAGAAGTGTTCAACCCTGCTCTTCTGAGAGGCTGGCAGAGCTGCAAGGCACAGAGAGTAAATCCAACGTCCATAGCTGGGCTTGTGAGATTTCATCAGATCTGGCACCTCTACCACCTATTAAAGCCAGGACCAGAGCTCCTGAAGTAAGTTCATCTTTTCATATTGTTTCTTCTTACACCTTTCTTCCACAGTAGCAACATTTTTCTTATTGCGTAACTGATTTAAAGGGTCTGAGGGGAAGACAAATCCATAACAGATCCTGGCTGTGTCTTTGCGATCTCACTTTCATTTCCCTAATGGCTCTATTGTAATTAGATTTGCAAAACCAGCAAAAGGTCTCATTTTGAATGGCAACAGCTGTTGACATCAAGATTACATTGAATAATTTACTGGTTTAATTTTAGCTGCTAAACAATAAGAGTCTCTTGTTGAAGATTATTGCACTGGCTAAAGTTTTCTTTTCTCCCCTGGCTGCCTTCCCCTTTCTTTGTGTGCTGGACACCTCCAATTTTCTCATCAAAATGACATTTAGAAGTCATATGGCCCATGTAAAACAGTAACTTGCATATGTGACTACTATCATTTTCTTACCGAGATTCTGAATTCTGGTTCAGATATGTGTGCTATGGATTTCCAAATGTAGTAAGTGATCCTGAGCACTTAGACGGGATTTGAGCAATTGATGCTCAGGCTCCTGCATAAAGCATGGCTTCAGAAAAACCCTCTGTATCAGTCCCCACATGAAAAAGAGAGCAGCAACACTTTTTGCTCACAGTAGTTCCTGCCAGGTTAGTTCACCCATACTACAAAGCAGAAATGAAAATTCTGTCAACAAGTAAATACTAAAATTAATTTTACAGACCTACACTGAAGTGTCAGGTCTGAAGTGACTGAAGTGACAGGTGGGTAGAAGGAACACTAAGAGTATTGTTGTGGAAAGTTGTTCTCTATAGTCTTCCAAAGGGCTGTAAGCTTTTTCTCTGAATATCTGCTGGATATTCATGACTGGAAACTGAATGTCATGACAGACCTGAAAATCAAAGGTTACATTACTGCTGCACACACCCTGTTTTCAGGAGTGGGACAAGGCTTTACAAAGCCAAACTATAAGTACATCACCTAGTGCTAGAAACAGTAAATGCAGAATTCACACTTACCCTTGAGTGCAGTTTGGATGACATGGATGGCACTCACGATCCTCATCAGCGTATTTGAAAATGAAGCTGTTGGCCCCCTGTAAGCCATCAGGACATTTTTCCACACAGTTTGGCCCATCCTTAAAATGGAAACACTTTGTGCAGTGGTCAGGTCCCTGGAAAAGCATGGAAGAAATGCAGTGCATTTGAGTTACTCTGTCTTCTGCTGCTGCCCTAGAATTGCAGGTCCCAGACTGACAGCACACCCAGCAATAACTGCAGTAGCATTTCTTTCCCAGTGAACAGTGCACAAGGCATATGGTCCAGTCTCTGTTAAGGAGCAGCAGATGTGTAAGTCCTCTCAGCCATAAACTTATTCTGTAGAACACAACACTGAACTCCAGCTTCTATACAGGTTTCTCAATATTACTGGTGTGCTTAACACAACGGACTTAACATCCCCTTTAACTCCAAGGAATTTCCCACAATGTTATTCACTACCAAAACACATTTGCAAAGCAACTGCAACAGCCTTTCAGTAGGATCCACTACCTCTGCACTCCAGAATTATTTTCCACACTGCATTCTCCCTGTGGTATCTGGTCACAACAATACTAAAGAACTACAAAATCTCTTTAATACATATGTAGGCTAGACAGTTAAGAACTACAAACCAAGGCTGGACAATGCAAAAGTAAAATATTTAAGCTGCAGTGTAAAGCCAGACTGTAACCAAATCTAGAGCAGTTTGGACATTGCACTAGGATTTTACATCCACTAGCACTAACTACAAATCCAAATTTCTCCGAGGGTTGAACACTTGGAAACATTAGCTTCTTGCTTTGTGGTTGTGGTGCAGAAAGCACAGTATTGCAACAAAAAATGATGAAGCCCTTTTTTCCCCATTCAGTATGTAAGTCACAGAAATAAGAAAATAAGCTATGGGTTAAATTTTCTCAACACTGATGTCTAAAAATACAACTCTTCATTGCACAGGATACTTGTGCCTTTTAATCTTGGCAATATAAAAAGACTAAAACAGAGAAACACCTCCTTTCTCGCAAAAGAGCAATAATCTTTGAAAAAGGACTCACTGGCCACTATAAAGGTGACAACTACATTTAACATTCTCATAGGATGTGTGAAAAAAAAATCTCTATCAAAACAGACTAAAAGGCTAATCTAGATTAAAAAAAAACCCCACCCAACATGTTGTACAAACCGAGAGATTTAGATAAAAGCACACACATTTGGGGGGGGGCAGAAAAAAAAAAGCCAGGGTGGAGGGATGTCTGAAGTTGTAGTAGAACAGGATAGAACTGAGTATAAAGAGTAAAAACAGTAGTAAAAGAGAGCACTGAAATCACAACCACATACTGACATTTAAAAATTACTTACTAAAGCATTAAGACAACTCAGGAAAGAAAAGGAAAACTTGTTAAACCACTCTCTTAAGCAGGCTGATCCGAGGAAGCTTTTTTCCTAGCACTCATTTAACACAAGGAGAATTCTTTCCCTGCACGCAGAATATGCCTATTTTCTGCTTTTGTTAACATTAATTTTCAGTAGCTACTTTAAAGCCTGGAAGTGGAAAACACCCGTGCTTTATTTAGCACATTGCATTCCAACAAAGACATAATCTACCCAATTTTATTCTTACCGGCCCGTAGCACGTGATCATGTTTTCTTCCATCTTTTCACACTGGGGATCACACTCCACACAGACAGAACCATTTGCAAACTCTCGAAATTCCCTGCAAAAGATTGTGCAGGCAGGTCAGGAGAAGGCAGAAGCAAGCCAGAATGGCAAACAAAATGGCTGTGTCTTCAGCTGGTGGCAATGAGCAAGGTGAGCAGTCTGCACCAGCTGAGAGCACTTGTGGTAACAACACTCTGCTGTGCTGTACCAGCTAAGAGCTGGGCCCCATCAGCAGCCTCCTACACAGGCAGGTCAAGCAGAAGACATCTTGTTTACCTGTATAAAATGATAGCATTTTTTCCCCTCTTTCCTTAAAAAAACAAGGCCCTCATTAACAGGACATAGTAACTAATTTCTCAGGTTTTATCTATGGAACTGTCACTCGTGGCTCAGATTCAGGCAGCCACTTGTTACATGGGAGGCATCATTATCAGGTAAGAAATGATCAGAAAGAACATTAAACACAGTGCTGCTGCTGTTTTAGTTAAGCCTCTATGAACACGCCAGTTTTAAAGCCCATTCTCTAAAAGGCTCATAACTTTTTCATTAACAATTCTAGACCTGAATCTATAAAATGACAAAGCTAATCCTTTTGCTCATTTATTTCATGTATCCACAAGAAAGTATCATCTAAGTGTTTTTTTCTTTTTTAATTAACCACTTACAAGGGAATGCCAGGTGTCTCATTTCAGCTGCCGGTTGCCCCTCACAAAAATCCTCCAGCACTCACTCTCTCAACACAGTTCATCCCACCTTCTTCTAGACTGAGATAAATTAACATCTGAACAGGTCCTTTCTCTCCCACAGACAGAGTCTATGTAACTAGCTCAGGCTGGATGCACCTAACATTTGCAGGTGGATCCCACCATGTGGCAAGAACCAGGTGAAAAAAAAGGTGCATTAACCAGTTAAAGATGTGCTGTGCAGTCATGTCAGCCGGCTCAAGTAATATCCATGTACACAGTGGAGGTCTCTGTGCTTAGTTTATCAATGCTCACCCTCCACTCCAATACCAACAATTCCACTGAGGAAAACCTCACTTGACTACTGCATGTGAGCTCACCTTTCTCTGGCTCTGGATATAGAACTTTCCTCTTGAGGACTAAAAGGAGGAAGTCAAATACATCTGACCCCGAAGTGCTGTTGCTGCCCTGCAAGGTGAATGTGCAGAGCTCTCAAATAAGAAATTTCACCCCAAGGCCAAGTCACAAATCACTTCATATATTTAGGAAGGAACTGATCCTTTGAGGGCTAGTCATAAGAGCCTCCTCATGATTTTACTGTGATGGGCTTCACAGCAGCAAGGAAAAAAATGTGGTCCAATATATTCCAGTGCATATGAGAACCAAATGTGGTCTGAAATTTTAAGACACTTTAGAAGATTTTCATGTGTATAAGGGAGTTCATTCAATATGTTTTCCTTAACAGTAACATGAATTGGCATCCAAAGCAGGAGAAGAAAAACCACAGTCATCTTATTTTCAATTAGTAGTTTGAGCTAAAAAAGATAATGAAAATAATCTTGTTTGGGTTTTGGGTTTTTTTTTTTTTAATCTTGACTTTAAAAGAAGTGTGTGGGATGTTGCTAAACCTTTATACAGGAGGTGAAATTCCACCTGTTTCCCTCCACAGCCGAACTCTAAATTTCTGCTGCTACAACTACTATAAGCAGCTCAGCTCTGTTTTCCCATCATAAGGCCTGTTGAGTTACATGGGCTGTGCTTTATGTAGGTACTGCCCCACCTGTCATCCAGAAAGGAAGGTGCACATGTATCAGCAGGGAAGAACTCATCTTGGTTTTGTTATTTACATTTGTGTGTACACATACACAGTGCATTATGAAAAAAGTGAGATTTCCTACTCTCAGGTCTTTATTCAGAGAATTTCTTTATCACATGCCTCAATCTCGCTCATCTGAAAGAACTTAATTGTACATGTTTCTGAATAGGGGTGCCAATATTCAAGTAGGGCTAAATGTTTCGGGTTGGTTTTTTTCATAAGTCTTTACCCAAATCAAATTGATCAACATCATCAGCAGTGAAAAAAGGTGCAGCAAACTTTTAATGCTGCATGAAATTTTAGTCAGCAGAGAACTCAGTAAAGCCTTCTACACAAGTTCAGATTTGGAAATCTTTAAAATTTACCCCACAACATATTTCACTCAAAATCAGTAATACTGGCAATGGAGGGAGGTATTAATTAACATAAAACCAAAACAACTTCCTAATTAAAGACCTGAACAAGGTTATCAGCAACTTCAGGGAAATGTGCAAGGGAAATCTCTTACCCTTCATAGAGGTTACAAGAGTCTATACAGGTCCTTCCCCTGATGAATCGCTTGCAGGAGAGACATTGGTCTGGCCCTGGCCCCCAGCAGCCATCACTTGAGCATAACTCGTTACACACCATTCCATCAGCAGCTGCAGAGAGAGAGGATACTGACATTAACTCACATCTTCCTCTGAAATCCAAAGGAAAACATTTCATTCAGTGTTCTGCCATATTCAGAAAAGTAAACTGACTGTTCAGATTTGCTAGAAGCAGCATAGAGAAAAGGCAGAAAATTTTCATCCTACTACTGCAGAAACACACTGTGCACTCACAGTTTGAATACTAGACACACTTCTGGTCATCTCCTTTCAGAAAGGATATAGCAGAGTGAGAAAACAGTTTGAGTGCTGCAAGGATGATCAAAATTAGAGGAGAGCTTTGATACCAGGAATAAAAAAAGTAACTTTGGACTTGGGTGAGAAAGGACACGATCACAGAATCCCAGCATGGCGGGGGCTGGAAGGGACCTCTGGAGATCATCTGATCCAACTCACCCAGAGCAGGCTGCCCAGGATCGCATTATCCAGGTGGGTTTGGAATGTCTCCAGAGAAGGAGACTCCACAACATCTCTGGGCAGCCTGAGCCAGGCTTGGGCATCCTCACAGCAAAGAAGTTTTTCCTCATGCTCAGAGAGAACTTCCTGTGTTCTATTTTGTGCCCACTGCCCCTTGTCCTATCACCGGACACCACTATAAAGACCTATCAAACAGTGAATGACAAGAAGGTGAGTGAACATGAAACAGTTGTTCACTGCCTCTTCCAAGTACCTCACAGGCATTCAGAGAGACAGGAACCAAATAGGGTTCAAAATGGAGACTTTTATTCATAGAAAGTATAGATGAAGCTGCAGAGTTCCCCGACACAGGACATGGTAAATACCAAAAATGTGAAGTATTTGAAAAATTAGTTTTCCAAATCCACAGAAGGGCTATTAAACTAAAATATAAAACACTACTTCTGAACTAAGAACTCCTTGAAATAAAACTTATCGCCAGTGGAGAAAAAGTTGAAGAAAAGTCACCATTAACTATGATTTTTTAATTGTTTATTGCAAAGGCACCTGAAGGCCAAAGATCCTTTATATTAAAATGCACACAAAATAAACAATGAACAAAGGATGAGAGGAAAAGGTTGTTTCAAACAGCATAATTAATTCTGTACTTTTATTTTTTATATATCTTTCTCTAAATATCTCGATGACTGTGATAAATGGAGAAAATGAGAAAAGAGTAAAAGGAAACATGTTATCTCAACTCTTGAGTGTCTGAAGAAAGTCCAGTCACACAGTTTGAGCCAAACCCTATCATGTGAAAGGGTTGGTAGATCTTTTAGTTTAAATTCACTATTGCATGATGAAATGTTTTACACAAATGGATTTCATACTAGACCAAATAGATCACAACCAGAGAAGATCTGAAATATCAGAGATGGCAAATACAGAAACAAGTGTTTGCTTTTTAAACCATGGGCAACAACTTGAGGGAAGTGCCAAATAATAAATTAAAAGTAGGTTTGCTGGTAATTCTACCACCTGCTCCCCTGAGGTAGCAATGAAGATGTCCAGCTGGGAACACAGACACACTCACCCTCTATGTACACATATATAACAGCAACTGCATATGCCCAGCACACACTTAAAGGGAGGCAACAGCAACATACAGCAGAGAATCTTTTCACAAAATGCAAAAAGCCATCTGGCAACTTTATATTAAATGAAAAGACAGTGCACTATTTTGCTACACTTCTTTCAGCACAGCAGCATAGCTGGTGACTGGGAAAAAAGCACCCTACTTTCATTCCAGGATGTCTGATGGTTTTGTCTCCACTGTCAGTGCTGGAACAGTGCAGTTTGGTAATGTCCATTACAATCCACCTTAATAATTAAAGAGTATATGGAGCTTTATTACCACAAAAGCACAAAGCCCTTCCAAATCATGGAAGAATCAGTAGAGAGATGCTTTCTGCTCTCCACAGCATGTTTTAAAACTGGTTATTCTGTTCTATGGTGTATATAATGTCCCACATTCGACCCACAGAACATCTGTCACAGCAGACTGCTGTACAGGAGGGCAGGGTGCTGTGTACAGCAGCTCTCCTTAATCAATGCTTTTCATCACGTGGAGTTGTTTGATGTTGGCACTGAATTTGTCAAACACATCGTTCTGATCTACACAGCATGTCTCACCTATGTCTCTTCTCCTTCCTACAAGGCAATTCCTGCACCTCCTTTTGCCTGCTGACATGCTGGAAGTTCATGTCACACTGGCAGGGCGCTTTCCTTTGCTATACACTGCCTGTTCTGTCCCTGTCACTCTGCTTCCTGAACAATTAACTTATTCAAAAGCACTTCTTAGGAAAAAATATGCAGCAATTGTATTCATGGTTTTGTTCTCCCAGCCCATGTAATGCACAGGCAAGAGCAGTGAAGCTGCTTCCATATTTGCCTTCCTCAGGCAAAAGGTCATTTTACTTCATCAAGTTTGAAAATGGCAGGTCCTCATCTACTTGTTTGGTTTTCTGCCTAGAACACTTCCATTGTTCAGTGCCAAAAAAGGACACTTCATCTCTACACCTTTACAAGCAGTATAGGAACCAGTCAAAGATTTCATGTCCTCCAGCCCTTGCAAAGCAAATTGAATCAAGAAGAGATTCACCAGCATGCTTCCTACTTGTACAGTGCTGCTGCTGCCCCTGCATGGCTCTGCTGTACATGTGTAATTCAGCAGGTTGATCAGCACTGCCTTATTCAATACAGTATCTTGAATAACCTTGGACATGAAAAGTCTGCACATTTTTATCAAGGTTAGAATTCTTGAATATATTTATATAGATATCACATATACTTTCTTAATGACAGCATCCAAATTAAATTTAGGAGTAATTCCAGGTGGTCATGGAATTTCCTTTAAAGCATATTAATTATCACAGACTCCAGCACAGCATGAGAGACCTGAGCTGTTTAGAAAGCCATTTCGTAGAGATGTCTCCATCTCTTTATCTGACCTCTACTCTAAATCAGGATTCATTCTGCTGCAGTCAAAGGAACCTCATCACACAAGGCCAGTATGAGCAGAGACGAATAATTCTGCTTTTCATTACTGTCCTAACCCTAACTTTTTTTAAGTGTAGCAACATTTTTATAACAACTACCAGATGTCAGTAGTTCCACTATGCTGCCACTGAGTGAACATCATAGAAACCAAAGGAGCTAGGCAAAAGCTGTGCATTAGCAAATGCTACACATGTAGTCCACACGGTTTCCTTTTTCACCTACTTTTAGACATTTCATGTCTGTCTCGGTGTAATGCTGGCCTTGTGCAGTACAGTTCAAGAGGTGCACTGACTTAGTATCAAAGGCCAGTTTTGGCCTATTTCATGTTCATTCATTGCCTACAGAAGCACCCAGGATAAAGTTCCAGATGATACAGCTGGTCACTTTTGTGGAACCCCAAGTGTCCAAGATTCAGAGCACACTTGAGAGCTCCCTCAGAGCAGGCCCAGCACTTGACACTTGCTCTGCCTACCTCGATAATCTCATCCAGTCTCCTGGTGATGTGTGACGTGCACTGACCAAATATAGGAGTGCTGCCTCACATTGCCTGCTCTAGGGACACCTGGGATTAACAAACAGCTTCAGGCTTAAACTGTATCAGCAAGTAGGAAAAAAAACCAACAAAAAACAACAAGGAAAAAAACCCAAATCCAGAAACTATCATAGTTCTAATTAAGTAAACTTCTTATATGAAGAGTTTAATTTTCTAGTCAATGACTCACTGTGAGTACTTGTCGTGCAATATAAAAAACACCCTGCTTTGTTCTCATTTTCAGTCTTAAGAATATTAGTAATCTTTCTGATTTTGTTTTACACACTTTTGTAATCTGAAAGGTAGTTTCCTATTTGATTTCTCACTTTTTTTTTTATTTAATTTGAAACTGTGCCTTTATTACTAGTGATTTTCCTTTCTTTTCATTGTTCTCATCTGTCAGACCACTCTGGGATCAGAATCCATTTACACACACACAGTGTTGTACTAAATTGCCTTCAAACAGCACATGACAAGACACTGTGACACACTATTACAAGATAGCTCAGAAAACATACTGAATAAACTTATGCAAATAAAAAGAGAGCTTTTCAGGAAAGAAAATCATGATTACCCTATTGAAATCTAGCCAACACAGTGCCTATAGTCTGAGAAAAAAAAAGCCACAGAAAAAAAAAACAACAAACAAACCACTATTTCCTTCTGCTTATTTCTGTCATAGAAATGTTTTCATAAATGAATCCTGGCAAGAAGGGAGTGGTTATTTTTTGACAACTTATAAAAACCCATTATGCTTGTATTTATTCGCCTTCTTTAATTACAGGGATGGCTAAAGAAACATTTCAATTTTAGACGTATGATTTAGCATTTCCATGGGCTGAGAACATTCTGAAGCTCTAGCATATCACATGGCTGTATGTGGAAGGAAAGGAAAACAATGCTTTTGACAGGAACTCATTTTCCTCGGGAGTTTCAGAACAAGTGTTCATTCTTTATTAATAGGGTCACACGGGTTAGAAGCAGAGAAGTTGAATGTTTTTTCCCAACCTAGGTAAAACACAAGAAAATCATCCCTTTAAAAAAAGAAAACCTATTGCTAATTGGCTATACACTTATGGGCTGATCCAAAGCTCCATGAACTCAGCCGAAAACCTCCCACAGACTTCAATGAGCTTTGCATCACACCTGATAATGAATGTAATCTTTTATTCAAGTTGATGACTGGTGGCTAAATTGACATCATTCATAACAATCACATTTATAACAACCTTTGCCTAGAAAGGTTTCACTGTACACTGCAGGTTTCACTAAAGCTGAAAGGAATAATTTAACTTTCTATAAAAGAACTTTTTTTTTTTGCCTTTTTTTTGTGTACTCATGAGTCACCACAGACTGTTCCATAAAAAACCTATCCTGGGAAAGGTTGGCACATTCTTCAGCAGGGAGCAATGGTAAAATCTAACTACCAAAGCACATTCTCTAGCAAATAACTTTATAGTCATTCGTTCTGCATTAATAATGTTCCTAACAAAGTAATATTTATACACAGTATTTACCATAATGTTTTATAGTAGTAGATAATTAGAAGCCTACAACAGATGAGAGCTTCATGCACTGCATTTCAGAGGAATGCTCTCCAACTGATTTACCTCAGTTTAGCAGTTTGAAGATGACCATCTGCCATCTGAACCCCTAAACTTCTTGAAGACACTATCAGTCTGTGCTAAGGGTACACCAGCTGTTGAAACCTCTACTTGTCCCTTGCCCTCAAGTCTTCTCCTATAACCTGCCCCCAAACCTATGTGTCCTTGAGGGTCTCTGTAGTTTAGAAGTCTCTCACTGATGATCACATACTGCCACTACAGTGAGCAGCTGCATGGTGCTTGGTTGCTGTCTGAGGTTAAAATGGGACACCACCCCTCTCTGGCCATGCATAGGACAATATTAGAGAGATGACACAGAGGAATAGAGTATTGTGGCAATTATGGATTTTTTAAAAATGACACCCCCCCACACACACACACATGCATTTTTCTCCTGTATTTACAACATTCTACAAACAAATTAAGTGTGCCCTAGGCTTTTAAGCAGCAGATGAAAAAGCCATCTTGAAGGAAGTGAAATATTTGGTGACTATTTAAATGTTGTTAAGAAGCAGAAGAAAGAGCAAAATGAAATAATTGAGGGTATTGGGAGAATGAAGCATATTTTGTGTGCTGGAAAATTTTATAGCATTTTCCACTGACTGAAGTCTGTTGTCTTTATCTTGTTTAAAAAAATAAAAAAGTCAGAGTTCTGCCAAACTCTATAATGTCAGTGTTATCTCAAAGATGACACATTAATATAGATCGAATTTTTCCACAAATACCTTATTCCCTCAACAATTTTTCAGTATTTCCTCACTGACTTACACAGTATGCTGAACACAGCATTAAATGTGATGGAAAAGATAACATCATCTTGTGTTATATATAATAAAAGTCACTTAAATATGATGCTGACTAGAAGATCTTGGAAGCTCTTACCTGAGTTTTAGGAAAAGATACACACTGATAACAAATATTTGCTGTAACTTGCTTTAAGCTACTGACAACCACTAGGTAGTGAGGAAAACAAACATAAGCTGACACTGACTCAAAATATACAAAGAAATACTAATAAACATACCTGAAAGTGGCTGTAATAATTAAGGTGGTTTAAACTGTTTTCTTCACTGGAAACCATGTGAAGAAAAAGTCTTTAATGGCTACTTTTATTATTAAGTAGTAAGTTGCTAGTTATGGTGCAAGCAAAGAGTACTTCTATCATAGAAGATGGATTCCAATCCTGCAAATAGATACATTTACCTTCTCTGTTCTGATTAGTCTCATTTAGAGGCACTGGTGTACCAAGCAAGGACCTGCAGGATCAAGGTCTAGAGCAGGCAAAATAATGGAAAGGCAGTGCCGGAAACCCTAGGGGCCTGCCACTCAGCCCCCAAACATACTGGCAGTGGAAGATTCAGAGAAATTTCTCCTAAATCCCAGTCTGTTGGCCTATCCTGAAAATCGTAGATGTTTCAGAGGATGCTGGAGAAATGCCTCTGTCTCTAAGGAACAGTCCAGCCTTACTCCACACAACAGTGAAAATTTTAGTTACACATCTAACCCACAGCAGAAGCCATGTAACTCCAGAGAGGTGCTGACTGACAGGCAGAGTTGAAGCTGAAGGATAGCTCCTCTCATTTAAGACCACAAAACTTGAATCAATTCAACCACACAGATGTGCATGGAAAAAGAAAATTACCGTTCCCTGTTAGGCTTCAGGAAGTCAGCTAAGACACTGCCTTCTGATCAGACTAAGGTGGCCCCTAGCCTAGGGTCATATATTCATTATATACTTGGGTCCATTTAATGAACACAAGTTAGAGACCAGTTTTACAACTAGTTGTCCCTGGGTACTGTAGCTTACATTGTGACTCCTTAAAATGAAATTGTTTTCCTCATGAAGATTCCCTTGGTGTTAAATTTAATAAAATATCTTTAAAAGGATTTTTCTTCCTGGAAAACGATGAGTCTATTATAACAAATCCTCAACAAGCTAACAGTCAAATAAAGTTTACATTTTCCCTTGGTGTGCAAATGCAGTGACAAGATATACAGTGCAAGAGAATGATGTGACAGTACATCCACACTTCCATTTACCCCAGAAGCCCAAGTTTCAGTTGCTGTAGGTGCTTCAAAGGGACACAGGTGATCACAGGAGAGTATTTGACAAAGGAGTCCTGAAAACTAATATGGAAATACCTTCCAAACTGTTCTCAGCTATTGTCCCCAAGCTCTCAAAACCAATGAAACCAGCAGAACACTATTCCATTAAGAGAAAAACCCTCACAAAGTTCACCTCTGAGTGGTTTCCCATTGTCTTCCAACATACTGTACGTTATGGAGAGCTTGAAGCAAAGAGAAAGCATAAGTGTATGAGACATGAGGCCTATATTCAACCCCATTACTGCTTAATTGAGCTTTATACTAAATATCTAGGAATGGAAGAGAGCTGGCCGTTCTTTCATTAAATGATGCATCACAGTCAGACAGCTATCATCAATCTGCTGATAGAAAACATCAAAAAGAACCAAGAGCGAGATTTCTCTCCCACAGATAGCCCATTTTCATATGGTAGAGAGGGAACCTGTGCTCTCTGGAAGGAGCATGTACCTCCCAGCAAGATGGGACCATTGGGATCTTGGAATATAACCCTAGTGACTCTTACATGGTCAGTAAGACCTTGTGCTTCTTCAGACAGATTCTGTTTTGTCAGCCTGGGAAATTCCTGATGTGAAACTTCAAAGGGCTAATTCTTTCTGTTATGACATGCAAAATACACCTGTTTCTAGCACAGAACTAAGTTCCTCCTCACCACTCAATCCTATTGAACTCCAACTCTTCTGTGGGGGAAAGCAACCTGCAAGCCACCATCTCTGGGTAGATGTGATTCTTTCTTGCTTACATATCTAACTGCCAAATAATATACCATTTTTCACAGTTGCCTTTCGATGTGGGGGCAGAAAGAACAGATTGCATACCGGAACTACAGTCCACCTACAAATGCTCTAGCTACAAAGACTGAAGGCACTAGTTATTTATGGGAAGTCATGACCTTTCCTCCTAGTTTCAAAGGAGCTGATGGTGTCAGAACATGCATGCTTTTCCCTTGCAAGGCTGATCTTATCCAATGTTCAAATAATATTCACCCTCAGAAGAACTCAATGCAAAGAAAAGCCTTGAGATGGAAAAAATGAAAAGCAACAGAACAGAAGCCATTTTAAGATGATGATACAAATACAAAGCTCATGGATGTTAAGCAACTGGAGCTAATCGAGAACAAGATAACTGAGTGTGCTGAAACTGTAAAAAACCACAGGAACAACAAAACCATGAAGAGACCCACCAAATAAGCTGTTACACTTCACGCAGCTCTTACATGGCAGAGGAGATTAGAAAAATGAAGTGAGCAGCAGCGATAAAGGAATAGTTTTGCTTCCCCTTGCACCAGAAGGTATGCTCATACTACAGAGATGAGCACAGTCACAAACTCTCTCAAAGCACAGCAGAATAGTACTTCAAAGGAAGAGGGGAGAAAAAAGGAAAAAAAGAAAAAGGTGAAAAAACACCCAAAACTAAAAGAACAAATTTAAATAGGACCACAGCCTGAAAAAGCCCAAAGCATATATTTCTGGCTGGTGAAAGCAGAGAAGTCAGAAACATCACTTAAACATAATGCAGTTTAATAACTCTCCTCTCTTGCTAGCTGTCCCACAGACACTTGCAGACTATTGCAGCTACAATATGACCAGTAATGCAATTTGCTGCCTGATTTCTGTAAACCCAAATTGTTTCATCTGCTATATTTGCTTTTCAGTACTATGTTCTCAATCCAGGTACTGTCATGTAAGCTTGCCTGAAAGACAGTTAGGCCCAATTAAAAGTAATCTTCTTTATCAGATAGGTCAAATACGAGAAGAACGAACTCAGGGATTGAAACCAGTTGTGGAGTGACCTTTGTAGATTAAGGCAGGGCCACTTTGGTGAAGCAGGGTAAGGGAAGCAAAAGACACCTATTTCATGGCATAAGGAAAGGGCTGTAAAATCGGTGCCTGTCATGGAAACTACATGCACTGCACATTTATGGCCTTCCTATTTGCAAAACAGGCTCTCTAATCTGGAATGTTTGCATCACAGTAAGGAACCAGTACTCTCTCCTCTCTTTCTTTTGTTAAAACATATATCTTAAAACATTTTGTTTGCCTATAAATCTGCTCAGAGGCAGACTGGGCCAAATCCTTAGGTTTTGTAAGTGATCATAGCTCCACTGATGTCCATGTTGCTCTGAGAGACATCACCCGTGTTTGCGGCCTGCTCACTGCACTGTGTCCCATCAGAGGTTGTATCATTTTCTCCCCAAGTGAGTCTGTCACAGCCAAGAAGATCTGCACTGAGCAGCAGTACTTACTGCAGTTCTCTGCCTTTTTATTTCGATGGATCACTGTCTTTTGACTGGGCGTGCTGAAGAGACTGGTCCAGTTGACAGTGTGGTAATAGCACAAATTGCTGTTGTCTGTTATGTAGATGTTGCCAGCACTGATTTGCTTCAAGGATTGGAACTGCAGAGACGTAATGCCTTGTTGCTTTAGGATGAGTAAGGAAAGGCCACTGTGATGAAAACAAAAGAGAACAGAAATTAGCTCCAGAAGGTGGAACTGGTTGAGAATTTACTAGTAGAATTAATTCCTAATGTCAAGATGATCTTTCTGGCAAAACTGAAATTTGTTCAGAAAATTTTCATTCTGGGGTGTTGTGAATATAATGTTAGTCAACATCCAGCCCTACTGCCTAGAACATTGTGAATCCTGTAAGAATTGTCATGCCACAAGCTGTGATGCCTGAAGCTCTAGGCCAAGTGGGCCAGAAGTGAATTTTTAACTAGTTCCATTTCATCCATTAACATATTTTGTGAGATACAGGGCTGTTGATAAGGCTGAATAAAATACAGATTTTTTTTTTTTCCCCCAACAGAATTAATACTATGATAGTTTATATGCAATGGAGAAACTGACAAAATCATGCAAAACATATTAACATCTTCTGTCTGCCATCAAATGAATGTAATTCATAGTAACACAGGAAGAAACTGTTATTTTCAAGGAAATTTTTCCAGCTCTCTTTCTGTATTTCATTTTTCTTTTGTGATAATACATGGTTATCACCTTTCTTCATCAAAGGAACAGTAAATGTTTGTCTGTGTAACATGAAAATGACTGCACATATTTTATGACTGAAGATTAGTGAAGACAATATCCAGTTTCTGGGCATTCTTTAAGTTATTGTATTTTAATGATCATTGTTTTCCAGCTGTTCAAAATAAAACTCACTGCTTCCAACAGAATGCTGGGCTGTAATTCAATCTCAAGGTTTCACTGCTACTCACATTCTGCTTGTGTTGCTGCTTAAGATGAGTGATCATTAAGAATCACTGAGAGGTGATTCTGCTGCTTACTCTGCTCTGGTCAAACCTCAGCTGGAATACTGCATCCAGCTCTGGAGCCCTCAGCACTGGAAGGGCATGGACCTGATGGAGCAGGTCCAGAGGAGGCCACAAGGATGCTCAGGGGGCTGGAACACCTCTCCTACAAGGACAGTCTGAGGGAGCTGGGACTGTTCAGCCTCCGGAGAGACCTAACAGCCACCTTCCAGTACCTGAAGAGAGCTTACAAAAAGACTGGAGAGGGCCTGTTTACAAAGGCCTGTAGTGAAAGGGTGAGGGGCAATCGTTTTAAATCAGAAAAGAATGGATTCAGATTGGACGCAAGGAAGAATTTCTTTACCTTGAGGGTGGTGGAGCACTGGAACAGGTTGCCCAGAGACGTGTTTGAGGCCCCATCCCTGGAGACATTCAAGGTGAGACTTGATGAGGCTCTGAGCAACCTGCTCTAGTTGAGGATGTCCCGGCTCTCAGCAGGGGGGTTGGACTAGATGACTTCTAGAGGTCTCTTCCAATCCAGACATTTCTATGATTCTATAAGTTGCCATCAGAACCCAACGACTGATTTACTAAATCAGAACCAGAGGTTGCTGTATGTACCATTCAGGTACCTTCCTGTGCTTCCCCCATTATCTCTCAACACATTTACTTCACTTTAAACCAACTCCTCTATAAGATTTTTCATAAGGAAACATCTCTGGTAAACATGACACTGCAGGTATTTCAAACCATAAAGTGTATTTTCTGGACAATGAGTTGATAGGTACAACAACAAAACAAGACATTTATTTAATTTAATCACTCTGTTCAAAAGGTATTACCTATTATAAACAACCAATTAGCAAAGATACTGTTAGTGAGTACCTTGGTAGCAGGGAAAAGGATATCAATTTCTGATGCCCTTCCCAAAGAATGTTGCATTCTGTGCTATTGAACAAAGAATCATTGAATACTAAGAAAGAATGGTTCCGTTAAGAGAGGAAGTACCTTACCTGTAGAGAGCTCTTCCACCAATAGTAACCAAGTTAGAAAACACCCTGAAATCTGTCATATTTTCAGGCCATGACTGTATGTTCAAATACCCTGAAGGAGAAAAAGGCAAGCACAGGAATGTCAGTGATTTCAGCCATAAAGACTGCTTTGTCACATACACAAGTTAGGACAGGCATAGCCTATAAATGAAAGACAGAAATAAAAAAAAGTAAATAGGCAATGAATACTGTAGACCAACATCTTTGAACTCATCCAGCTGCTCACTGCTGTATCCTCCAAGAAAGCAAAGGAGGAGCTGCCACAGCAGCATTACATCCACTTTCAACAGCCATAGTAAGGGTGAACCTACACACAGGCTGGAATCCTGCAAGGCCTCTCAGCTTTTCCTAAACAGCAGCAGCATGAAAAAACTAAGAACATTCAGTTTTACAAAGTACTAGAGACTTAGCACAGAAGTTCAGAACCCCACCGTGATTCGTTAAAAGATGACAAGACTTTCCTAAAGCAAAGAACTTCCACTCATTTCTGAGGGTGTGAGGACTCTTCATCACCAGAGAGCATTCTCCACACAAGTATGTGGGACTATACATTTTGTGCTACTCAGACCTCTGTAGAGCACGGTTCCCTAGGATTTTGATTCAGTATTGTACTGAAAAGCAGTACATCTTTACACACAGTGGTAACTGCTGAAGTAGTGAAACCGAGACTGTCAATTAGACAGTGTGCTTAAGAATGGCAAATTACAAACACCCAGATGCCAGATTATCCTTGACAGTAATTAAGGAGAGATTTAGAGCTTACTTTTGTTTTTTTAATACCACTGCCTTGCTGACATACACAAGTTCTGAGAGGTGAAGCTTGTGGGAGAGAACTCATTTCAAATGCCTACCACTTGTTGAGCCCCTCCCAGCTACAACGATGCTCTAGTGTCCAAAGAGGTTTCTTTTTGTGCATGAAATAGGGAAGTGCAACCAAAAAAAATTCTATCTATACATAATTGGCAATCAATCGAGAACTCAAAGCTCAAGTATCTTTCTCCCTGCCCCCAAAGGGTGAAATGACAAAAAAGCAAATGCAGGAAAACAAAGTACTGAGTTTTAGATCTGTGATCCTGCAGAAGATGGGAGTGACTGCCTCTTCACACACTACACATTTGTCTTTAAATTACAGAAGCTAATTTGCAGCAGCATCTGCTGTTAGACCAAAAGAAGGGCCACAGAATCACACTTGTGGATAACAATTGGTACTGAATTTGCTGTATTCAACAGTTATAAAATTTACAGTATGGCAAAATTTACAGAAAAAAAGCACCTTGTGTTCTTTAGGAGACCAAACAAATGACAACCGTAAATGCAACTTGAGAAGTTCCAATTACAGGAAATCCAAAGTGTGTGTGTTACCTGTTATCTCTCTCACTGTCTGGAAGATATTTAATTTCTCCGGATTGATTGCAGCAATTGTGTGATATGGGTCCCTGAAAGATAAAAAGGACAAAATGGGGTACTCCAAATAAAAACAGATCAGACTTTCAAAGCTATACTATGTAGAAAGCAATATTCTTTTAGACAATATGCTTTTAGAGAGCATATGCTCCAGATTTCTTCAGACTGTGTTCAATTTCATCAGACTGTTGTTCCTGAAGAACCTAATTTCTCCCAAGTCATCTTGAAGGAAATACAATGCAGCCTTGCATCTTTAAGGTTCGAATCATTCATGTTTTAACAAATATTTATTAAGGGATTCTAAACAACCATGCATGGGTGACCTCCCTAAAGGAAAGATGAATTTTCAACATTTTTTACAAGGAATACTAGCTCAAATGATACAGTGGTGATACTGTGCTACCAGGACTAACAAAAACAGCTATTAAAAAAAGTGCCAAGCTATAAGCAAAACAAAACTAAAAGAATGTCAGCAGCTCCCAACATGTGGGATTAAAAGGGTAGACACACTTTTTAGAAGGTGTTGAACAGGGAACATCAAAAGCACATTTGCCAAGCAAGTGTGTCACCTAAGAAATTAAATACCCCCACTGAACATTACAATCTCATTAATGAAAAAACCATTGAAAAGTTTGATATGGTAGAGTGTCAAAAGATGAAGTTGGCCTTGAATTTGAGAGTACCATCATGTAGTATATACTTTCCCCACCCAATTATAAAGCAGTAAAAACTCTCCAACTATTTAAGAGGCCAACTAGATGTCTAAGCCAAACAAAAAACCTTTAAAAATCCTCCTGTAATGCAATGTTATGGCATTTTTGTGGGTTATCTGAGGGTAGGAAACATCCTCAGCAAATGTGGAGCATGAATTTTCACCTCTCCATCTGCTTTCCAAAAAGACAAAATTCTTGGCATTGGAACATTCATGTAATCAACGAGGATGTCTTTGGGGATAGGCCTCATGATCTATGCAGTGACAGACTGATGGGAACACTTCTAACCATCCTGGAGGCAACTCCAGGTTAGCAGCAGCAAAATGAGATCTTGAACTTTATCATAAAGCCCAGTGGACCACAGAACCATCACATATACTTAATTTTAGCAATTTGGAACTCTTAGAAAAATAGATAACAGGAAGACGGTACTTTGCTTTTTAAAATGCATTACGGTTAAAAAAGGGAAAACCTTGCCTGTAATAAACATGAAGCTGCTGAATTTCACCTCCAAATCCTAAGAGAAAGTAGTCTTTTAAGATACAAATATGCTTTTAAACCCCTTAAGCAGCCAATATGTTTTATCAGCATATAAAATGGTAGATTAATGCAGTAATCTTCCACACCCCAGCCAGAAGAAAGCAGTAGAGAGAAGCCTGCATCCAACAGGGAAAGACAGGCTAAAGAATTACAGGATCAAAAATATGACAGGCTCAACTGTAATGGCACAGCTCCCCAAAAAAATCCACCCGGCATCTTTCACTCAAGTTATTCTCTGCTGCTGCAAAAAGGGTTTCAGTTTCTCACAGAGAGCTACAGTCTAAGTCCCTACATTCCGAAACACTGCAAATTTAAAAGCTGCAGTTCACTCTGAGGAAACAAAAGTGATCAAAAAATTGGAGTTTATCCAATAACCTTTCTGTGTTATTGATTTCCAAATTTTAACAGTTTTTTTGCTTTGTTTTATTTATTTTTTTTTAAAGACTGTTCCAACAATATAAAGTTATTTTTATTAATTGTCAATTTTTTTTCTCTTCTCTTCTCTTCTCTTCTCTTCTCTTATCTTCTCTTCTCTTCTCTTCTCTTCTCTTCTCTTCTCTTCTTATATACTGCTGTTATTTACACAGTGGAAAAAAATTTGGGGTTGCAGAACTCAGTGTCCTTGTATTTAAGACTTGTTGGAGTGAGTTTTCTCCATAAAGAATGAGAGACAAAAGCACTACACAATTTCAACATTACATGTCCTAGGATTATATTCTATTAAAATGAAACAAAATATTTTAACTTCTGTTTTATAGTCCATAATTTAGATATTTTTCAGATGAATGCTGTTTTATTCAAGGTTGGTTTTGGTTTTCTTAATTTAGACTGACTTTTTTCATGAGAAAAAACATATAACTTTGCAGCTAATGTAACACTTGCAACAAAAGCACTTCCTATGCTCAAAATTACATTTCATGTAATGCACTGGAATAATCCACACAAAATTGCTCAAATCCTCTAGCTGCTTGTCTTGCATTTGCTAGTGTCCTTCCTGTCCTGGGAGACTTAATAGATTTACATCCAGCCTCTCAGACAGATCAGAAAGTGTGATGGCCTGAGCGCTGACTCCTGTACGACGTTCTCCAGGGGTTCAACAAGCTTGAAGCAGAATTTCCTTAAACCACTTGAACCAAAGTCCCTTTCTCCCCCTTTTCTCCACCAACCTTTCACACTGTAGTCCCTGCTGGAGAGAAAAGACCAGCTACACAGTCAAAGCTCACTCTTGTTGGCCTTTTGAGAATCATTGAGCTGTAGGGCCTCCCTGAAGTGCATTTTCAACTTTTTCATGGCTGGAGTCAAGTTGTAGGTGATGCATTACAGACAAGCACTATTATCAAATCAGGGAAACAAGCTGTTTCTTTCCACCTCACCTAGTAGGGAAATTTGAGCCAGGCAGAGTAGTGTTAAACACTTTATTATAAACTAAACATATCTGAATCCATAGAACGACGAAAAAAAAAACAGGCTAACACTGCTCCTGCCAGAATTCCATTTCAGATCATCCTGCAGACTTTAAGTTAATCACATTTTCGCTGTGCCATAAAGCTGCAAACATGGAGTTGATTTGGAAACTGTATTTAAGATATCAAACCTTGACAATCAGTTGCAAGCCATGTTGAAAGCTGCAAGGAACCTAAAAATCAGGTTAAAATTTGAAGCCTATTCAATGGTAGAAGCAATTCAGAACTGGACATTGTTAATGTACTGCAAAATATCTGCATGCTTATCATTCTCTCTGCATGTTCTGCATGTTAGACTGCTGGTCATAGGAAATTTATAACAAACTAAGGGAAGGTAACTTCCCTTTCTCCCTCTGTTCTCTTCCCAGACACTGTTGTAAGCCAGTACCAAGGATCTCAAAGTAACCAAAGACCACAGTTGTCTTTTCTCTTTCTAGCGCGGTCTACTTCATCCCTTCTTTTCCCAGAGGCTGAATCAGAAGAATCAAGGTAACAGTCTCTGTCATAATGGAAGGCAGAAAACTAATTCATCCTGGATCTAGTGTTCCATAACAAAGGCCTGTGGCCATCATTAAGAGGTGGATGCAATTTGTTTTGGCTGGCACAATAGCATAATATCTTAACATTCTGTCACTTACCCGTGAATCCCAGTAACAAGGAAGATCAGGTTGCCGTTGATCTTGGTACAGTTTATGAACTTGTCGATGTTGCTGGAATCCACTGTCTGAGCTGACACTAAACTCCCTGTTCCAATACCATCACATGCTGCCAAAATAAGGAGTTTGTGTAAAGAACTAGGAAAAACAATTACCGAGCCAGAACATGTTGGCCTTCTAGACACAAGCCTTCATTTCCATCGAAGATGAAGCATCAGAAATCGGAAAGGTGGTACACTGGCACCCTTTACCCATATTCCCAAAGAAACACGTGCCAGTGTAAAGCAACCAATAAGCTAAAGTACCCGCCACAGGAGTCCATCCTGGCACACAGGTTAAGGTATTTCATTCTGGATCCAAAGGCAAGTATGCTCCACACAAAATCCTACTCTAGCCAGTTGTAAACAGAGAGTCGATGACTTAGCTCAGGCTAGCTTGGTGGCCATGACATTGATTCGTGCACTACTCACTGCAGAACCTGAGGGGTCCTAACACTGCTAGCTAAAGAGGTCCCCACTTTGCTCTGGTGGATTTGTGAACTTAACCATTCACATGCCATAAGGTCCTTAGAAAGGATGTACAAGTAATTCTTTACTCATTACCCCAACAAGTAAGTTACTGGTGCCCAGAGCGGCTTTGTTACGCAGTGAGGAAACATCTCTGTGTAGCCTTGCTGGGTAATTTAGTTGTGTTTTCTGCTCTGCTACAGCACAGACCACATTCAAGACACTTTACTGCCTACCTTTAGGACAAATGTCAGTGCAGGGCTTGCACATCTTAATACCATTTTCTTCAACCTCCATCTTGGAGCTCGGACATGCACGGACACAAGAGCTGGAATCTACCACAAAGTTGTCTGTAGAGGAAAAGAAGATATTGGCAGAAAGTGAACCACCGGACTAAGTTAATACTGGGATGCACATTTTCAAACTCTGGGTCAATCCTTGTTATTCATTACCTCAGCACTTCCACAGTTCGCTGATGATACTAAACTAGGAGGAGTGGCTGATAGACCGGAAGGCTGTGCTGCCGTCCAGCAAGATCTGGACAGGCTGGAGAGCTGGACATCGGCAAACCTAATGAAATTCAACAGGGATAAGTGTAGAGTCCTACACCTGAGGAGGAAAACCACCATGTACCGGTACAGGTGAGGGGTAGACCCACTGAGAAGCAGTCCCATCGAGAGGGACCTTGGTGTCCTGGTGGATAAGTTCTCCATGGAACAGCAATGTGGCCTTGTGGCCAAAAAGGCCAATAGTATCCTGGAGTGAAATAAAGAAGAGTGTGGACAGCAGNCTGAATGTCCAGCGTTTTCAGAAGTGTAGAAGCAAGTAAATTAGGCATATTTTTGGAGACTTATGAAAATCCATAAATTGTCAGGCCTGATCCCCCCCCCTCAATTTGGTTTTGTCATCACTTGGGGTTAAAAAGCTACAGTAGTTGGAGAGAAATACAACAACATGCTCTGTCCTATGTCTTTCAGTCATGCAAAAATATATACATCTGGGATAAAACACTGCACAAGACAATGACAAGGATTTCAATTTTGCCTTGTAAAACAACTGCCAAAGGGGATATAGACTAATGCTACCTAATTAAAAGCTTAATAATGTCAAGAAAGGAAAAAAAGTTCAATGAAGTATCTGGACAGAGAATCATATCCCTTATATAGTTCATGATATACCTGTTTATTAAAAAAATATCTTGCTTCAAAAAACCCACTGCTCTAATAGAGACAGAAGTAAGCCTTGACAGTCACAGCCTCTGCCTACTGTCAATTTGAACTCCACAGAGACTCCAAATTTGGATTTTGCTTTGGGTTGAATTATGGTTCCATTTATTATACATTACTCATCCTTCTTATATGTAATGTACATATAAAATAACTGATGCACAACAGAACTGTAAACCTTGGTGGGAATGAAAGGGAGAGCAAGAAATATGTAGCCTTTTGTCACTATTTTAATGGTTCATCTTGAAATTTACAGAGGCTGAGCTAAAGCAGGAATGTAACAAGAGGTGGTCAAGAAAACAGAAACCTAGGGAATTCCCTCTCTTTAAGTAAATCACTGTAGTATAGGATACCTGGGGAGTGTCAGCAACCCAGGATGTCCCTGCCTTTAGCTGACACATGACTGGGTAATTACAGGCTACAAGCACATGTGGAGTGATTTGAGATGTGCTATGCACTTAACTCTCGTTCTCTCGTGGGTTTGTAAGGCTCCCGAAATGCAACTCAAACTTTCTGCCACTGCAGCTAACGCAGCACTTACGTGGGCACTTCTTGACGCAAAAAGCCCCATAGGTGTACTTGGCGTTGTGATTATGCTCCAGTTGGAAGGTAGTAGGATTGTATACAAAAGTCTGGGGGCACTGTGTGACACATGCACCGCTATCATTGAAATTCATGCAGGCCTGCAAAACAAAGGAGAAAAAAAAAAATGAAATCACACAGCTTCTTTGAGCCTTTTTTTTAAGTTTAAAATAGAGTCTTGATCATTTAGACTCACTGCAACGGTGAGGAATGTGATGCATAGTTTTCAAACCTTCCTTTTGGCTATTTAGATTTCTTGCTAGGATCCTGGCAAACACAGAACATGTAAAAGTGGACTCAGGAGCCCCCTTACTTTGAAACATAGTTGCCTCTTACAACGCTTCCTACGAAAACATAACAACACTAATTTGTTTCATAACTAGTGCTACTGCTAGTAATCAACTTATTCACAACTCAATAGGACATTCTAAAACTGCCAAGACTGAACAGCTATTTATCATAGTCTAAACAAATGCTAATGACTTTTCCAGAGGCCCAACCTTTAAATTTCTTACAGCATGAGTCCATCAACCAGCTGAAAACTGAAATTCCCAATTAGAAAGCGAAAGGGATAAGGGCTTCTTTTGAGCTAGCACAGGAGGGGGTCATTTCCCTAACTGGCAAGTTTAACAAGGTCAGTTGCTTCACACACTGAGAAAAGAAAATAGGACTTTGTATCACTTAGCATTCAAGCTCAGCCACCCACAGATGACAGAGGACAGAGCCCTGACAAATGAAGAGGCGAGTGTGTGGATAAAGAAAGTAATGGTATGCAGTAAAAATAATTGAGCATACAAGGTTGATAATTAGTAATAGGAAAACCCCACTGATTTTGACATTACTTATCACCACGTTTCATGCCTATGGTATTAACCGCAGCTTACAAAAAACTGTTGGAGTAATATTCACAAAGCATCCTGTAAATGTCAAATTTCATCTCAATATGAAAGCTGTAGGCTGGCTTGGATCCCTCCACCAGATTCAGTAGCCACTGACTGCTACCGGATTCTGCTTCCCCACTAACCTATCTTCCTGTCAGGTTGCTTTAGAAGGGTTAGTCTAGGGAGCAATCCTTCTGGTCCTTCTCCAGGTTGTTAAAAATACAAATAGTTTTGAATCTTTAAAGAGCCAATAAGAATACCACACATATCTAGAGATAGATAGATATATATACACACAAACATGTGCCATGTCCCCTCCCCTCCAGGGCTAGGACTGAGGGGGAAAAAAGAACAAGATTCCGATGCTCTTCTGCTTTTACTAACCATCTTTATCTCCATCCAAATCAGCACCAACAAGACTGAGGGAGGTTACTTGTCCTGTCAGCAGATACCAGAAGGGAAGGCTAATGATGTAATGAAGGGAGAAGGACAAAATCTGCTGCTGAAAATACCAATCAGGGAGTTCCATGATGTAGGCACTGTCCTATATGGAGCATCAACGAAGCCATGCTGCTGATCCTGACTTGTCTGGTTATTTAAAAAACTGTCAGTTTCTCACAGAACCAGTTTTATTTAATTATTTCGTTACATTTTATTTATTTATTTATTCCTTACAAAGATAAATGCAGTCTGTTACTTCTTTATGAAGAATTGGATGGGAAGTCCACCTTATCAATAGGGTTGTGTCACTTTTCTGGTTCCACTGAGAACTCAAACAGGCCCTCCTATGCATTTCAAGTTTTAGATCCACATTGGCTTTGAATGCAGGATAAACATGTCTCTAAAACTTTGGATTTGCATGCTTGCTTGCAGTTATGTTAGATGAAGATTACTCTCTTGCTTCTAGAACTGGATATGCAAATGGCAGCATATGGAGGACGATGTATGAATTTTATCTAGAAATACTAAAACCATATTTACAACAGGATGCTGCTGCAAGCTGCCATAAAGGACTTGTAATACTTCATAAACCATACTTTTTTCTATTAATACTAATTTTCTTTGTTTCCTCAAAACATTTTTTACATCTGCTGTTGACTTAAAAGATACATTGTCATGTACATGACAATTCCCTGATAACAGTTTAGCAAATTCATGAAGGAAAGCACACCAATACTCTTCGGAGAAATGGTTCTTCTCAGGAAAAGCTCATTTAGGAAATTTGGGACCTTTTAATTTATGACTATAATGCTTTGTATATGTTTGTAATTGCTTCAATAATATATGCAAATTCCTAGCATTTGGTGCTAAATGCCACTAATTTGTGAATGAAAGCACAGGAAAATAACCAGCGAAAAAACAAAGTTCTGTATCTCAGCTGAAAGCTAAGCACAGTTGTCTATAGCCTAAAGGGATACACTTTTCACCCAGAGTATACTAAGCAAGTAATGACTATCCCTGAAAATTGCCAGACCCCTGCTGAACTTCTTTTACATTGCTCTTGGGCCAGAAGTGAATGGTAATAAAGCCCTGAATGCTTCTCTGCTGGATCAGGCCAAACATACTAGCTGATTTTTAGCATAGATATTTCCGTAACTGCCACCATTCAGAAAGTCTAACTCATTTCCTTTCAGGCTACAGTATCACAGAGCTTACGCTGCAAAGAACTTGCCCTTAACCTTTGAAAATTGACACACATCAACACATCAGCTGTGACAATGTTCCTCAACAGCTGTACAGGAACAACTACTGCATTTTTCCTCTTTCCTTTACCCATTTAGACTGTATGTGACATGGAAAGATGTTATTTTCCCCATCTCTCTAGTCCAAGGCCAACAGAGAATTTCCAGTGAGCGCTGGATCAAGGGTACCATGTATGCTGAATATCTACAAGAGTAAAGCCCTGGCCACAAAGAACAACTTTAACTATTTTTTTTAAATTGTCAGTTTTTTTAAGGAAAAAAAAGGTCCTCTTTTCATCTTTAGCACACATAGTATGCTGTAGAGTATTTAGGAAACCGCTTTCTTTCCATCTCCACTAAGAAGCATGTCCTGTGAAAAAAATGAATTTAAATCAAGTCTGGCAGTAATAAGGAACACCTTTCACAGAGAAGCTAAATTGTATTCTTCACTTGCAAATAAAAAGCACATAGAACAGTAATAAAAGCCATGCTCAAATGTAATGATAAATACTTCTAAAAATTCCCTATCATCTTTAAAAGTTAATTTCAGAAAAGATAAAAATCACAGAGATTAGCATATTAATGATTCCCAATCTGTATTTACAAATCTCATAAATCTGTTAATGGGTAATATTAAGAAGATAAGTGATGTTAATATAATGTGAAAAATATTAAATGCTAAAATTTGCAGCCTAAATCTGTGGGTGTACATGCAATATATTAAAAAGGACAAAATGGTGAATTTCATGGATTAAAGCATTAAGAATTTGCAGTGTGACTGCCAGCAACAAGAAAAAAATGAGAAGTCTCACACATACAAAGCAATCAGTGTCTTTAGGTCCAGAACAACCACCAGCACATTCCCGGTGGCAGCAGTCGCTGACATAGGGCCCGTAGCACCGTCCATCACACTGCTCGGCACACACCGTCTTTGTGACTAGGAGAAGGAAGGAAAAATTATCATGTCAGAACCAGAACTAAAGAGAGAGCTCTTCAACCATACACTGGGAAAAAACCTAAAGCAACACAACAAACCAAACAGCATACTGAAAAAGCCCTGTAGTTGTAAGGTAATTGCTTCAATAGTACTGGCCATTCACAATACCCTCTTCAGGAACGTGCAAGCTGTTCAAGGACAATGGAGGAATAATTTTTAAAGTGTTTGCTCTTACCATTGGAAATTCAGGTGGAATATTATTTGCAAATACTTAGTTTTTTCTAAACAGCTGGTGAAAGGACATGAAACAGATAATTGAACAGAACACAATCTGCAGATTGAAACACATTTGGAAATACCATTTACCTTTTCTATGTAACCCAATCCTTCATTCATAGGGAAGCAACTATATTTGACCGTAGAGTACACTGAAGTCTTGTGCAAAGAAAGGTCAACAAGTGGTGTATCCCCTTACTTGGCTACAGCCTCTATCTTTATTTTACTGAAAAAGAAATTATTACAATCTGTGGGACTATACCAGTCACCACCTACAGAATGCCAGGAAGCTGTACTGTCAGCTGTGTTTTGATAAAAGCAGCGAAGTTACACTTCTGTAATTAACCTTTATCATTTATTTTGTTAAAAGCATTTAATTACTCCTCTGTGGAAAACACTTTTCAAGAAGCCAGATAACGCAAAATTCTATCCAACTTCCTTCTCAATTCTACTACTTAATATGTTGTTAACACCTTTGTAAGTACCTTCCAATCCAAATTCCCGCCATTATGTGCCGGAAGTACTTAAGGTAATGCCAAAGCTTCTTGATATGTTACTTAGAAGATAAAAATGTAAATAAGTGAAACAAAAAATCATCATTTATAATCTATGGAATAAATCAATGAACTTTTAGAGTAATTCAGTCTTGTAGAAACCAGAGGTAAACCCTCAGACAAAAAAAAAACGCTTTTGTGCCTTATGCAATCTAATTTAAGAAACAAGGGAAATTTCTGTAACTGCACTTGCTGTCAATGCTGCTAGAGAAACAAGATTTGTTTGTTTAAGTAACAGTATTGATAAACATTAGGACAGAGGTATAAAACAGTGGCATACATTAGGCAAAACACACCTCACTGTAGCCAGCGCCACACCAGTAGCTGACAGGGATGGTCTCATCTCATGAAAATTAATGAAGACCTCACGTAGTCAGTGACTACATACTGCTTTTGGCCAGTTCAGAAACTGGTCCGTCGCGCCTCAGTGAGGACTGGATGGGGCAGTATCCGCTTCCACATCAAAGGGAGGCCAGGCCCGGCATTACTGTGACTTGGATGGAGGACCCTGTCTAACAGGGGCCTCCTCTCTGCCCTCAGGGAAGAGGCACAGAAGCCGATTATGTTCATTTCTTCCTGTCCCACAACCCAAACACTCTGTTTACCTGTGTCACTCCTCTAACAAGGAGCTGGCCCTCAAGCCACAGGGATGACATCTGGACACTTCGACAACCTTTTACTCATGTCTGTGCTTACCCCTTTTTTTAAAGTGTCCTCTCCTGTGCCCCCCCTTGCTGGCACCCTCAGCTGCTGTTAGGGCTGCCAGCAGCAGGGCAGCCCCAGTGCCAGACACCAAAATGTTCCTCCGTCAGCGGCACTAAAATGGCTGCCGCCCCTCCCTCCACCGCATGTTCAGTGCCCCCTTCTGTAAGGTTCCGCAGGCAGAGGGCACAGTGCCTGGCTTCTCCCCACAGCACCTCCCTACCTACCACAGCCAAAAAAGTTACTGCACATCAGCACGCTCTTCCTTTTTATGTTCTTTTTTTTTTATTTTTTAATTGCACTAAAAGCTGGGAGCCAAGGAGCCAAATTTCTGTCAGATACAATCAAGGCTGTTAACAGGGAAGGAGAAGAGGACAAGATGCCACTCACTGGCAGGATGCTGTTAAAAAGTATTTCTTGCCATTGCTCCACAGCAATTGAAAGATTTGCTTAAACTTGGGGATTTTTGGTGTAAATCACTCCCGTGTAGACAATTAGTACAAGCCACCTAATTAGCTGAGTGCTGGCTGCTGTGGTAACAGGTCAAGATGTCTGCTGAGACTATATAACCATTGACTCCCAGTAGAGGAGGCTCCCTAACAGACTTTTACAATAGCAAAGAGGTCCAGCAGCATGTCCCATACCATCAGCTGCAAAATGTACTCTGAATCCTCCACTGCTGCCTGCCAAAAAACAGGCCCTGAGGATGTGAATCCCCTGCCTGAAGGGGAGAGGGATAGGCCTTTCCCATGCCTGTGACCACAAACCTCACTGATCCCCTGCCTGGTGTATCTAACAAAGGCACCATCTCCTCATCATGACGTGAGTTATTTCTTCTAGCAAGCTAAGATCTGTTTTTGCAGGCTCACACACCTCTCCCAAGCTGAGTTTCAAATGCCAGCACAAGAGAAAAAGAAAGCCTTCGACAAAGCATACTCTGCTTATGATTAGGCACCGGCTTAACAAAGGCCTCTATCATGCTGTACAGGACAGGAAACATTTTGAGTTTTCCCAAAGACTATTAAGGTATAAAGTGGTTTGAAGAATTTACAACTACAGCAAAGGTTTGTCACTGTTCTTCCCTAACTGTTTGTTTTGCTGGGAAAGCAAAGAATGCCAACAGAAATGCCAACATTTCATTCTAGGAAAAGGCCACGACATGCCCGTTTATCTTCTGGTTCACCGCATGCTGTGTTTGCATTATAACTGCTACTGAGGGTACAGCTCCGAGGAGGACCTGTCAGGTATCTTCAGAGCTTGGTGGGCTCTGAATATTTTTAAGGACTCATTTTCAAGACAGTTTGTAAGGAACGGTTTCCCCAAAACAAACACAAGGCAATAGTATTTGTTGTTTGAAGACTCCAAACAATCTGATTGTTCAGATTCCAATAAACTTAAGAGTACAGCTTCCTGAAATTGTTACCGTGGGGTAAACCTATAGAAAATAAACATGGCTGCACTGCTTTAAAAAGATAGCAAGCTTTTTCCCAAAAAAATTTCCTCCAAATGCAATCAATTGATTTTATAGCTGTGACAGAAAACCTATCTGAAAGAGTGAAATGTGAGGTTAAATATTACCCAAGATACAAAACTATGCATTCAGGCTGATAACTACTGATGGGTGGCTCTTAGAGAGGACAGGTGGCTCAAGATGTTGCCAAGCAGAGAGGGGACAGATGGTAGGAAAACTGGGCAGCAGCTGCAAACAGGGAGTGTGAACCAAGAGCAACCCAGCTGCAAGCTGACAGAGAAGAGTGGAGCAACACTGTCCTCCTCTTCCTGCTACCCAGTGGGGAGACTTTTCACAGGGGAACTGGTGGTTAGGTATAATCAGGAGCCTTGACATCACATTCTTCTTGCAGCCCAGACACACTTGTGACATCCAGAGTTCTGGGCTGGGACCACAGAGGAATTTTAGGTGCTAGATACTCATTTCTTCACCCAACATGACTATGAGGAGACCCTTCACTAATATCACAGCTGAGAAGCCAAGTTTCAAACTGGGCTTTCTGAGGATCAGCACAACTACGTGCCCTGATGCCTACTGACCCTTTGTGGGATCCCAAGAAATTTGACAGTTTGGCTGCACAGAACTGTCACCATCACAGCCAGGACCAGCAAAGGACAGCAGGAAACACCAAGGTCTTGAAAACACGTGCCATGTGTTGGGATGATTTTCTAGGAGGGTGCAGAACACTGCCTGTCAACGTCTACTAATGTTTCACCGTGATACAGCAATAAGCTGTGGTGAGGACAGGGTGGAATGAGCACTTCATATATGTCTGCAATTAATCAGTCTCTCTTATTGTTTCTCTTAATCTTTAATTATGCCAGGGCACTATAAATCTATGAAGGAAAAAAAGGGAAGCAACTGAAATCAATGAAAAAGTCTTATGAACATGCAAAGTTATTAGAGAAATACAAGTGTTTTAATTAAAGATGCTGGCTCCAAGGAAAAATGCTGGGTTACCGTGATTGATCTAAGCTGCTGGTTCAGCTCTTTCTGCTCACCCCCACCCCCCGGCTCCTGCTTGCCTTTTGCAGCTCTAATTGGGTATTTATTGCAGTGGCACCTTCTCTTTCTCGGCAACATCAGCTGCACAAAGACTGTATAAATACAATTATGCTCAGGCCAAACTCCAAACACACACACAGTCACGGGGTGTTTTACATTTGCTGGATGTTTCAGGTTTGATTTAAAGGCTAATTTCCCTATTTGGCATTCCCTTAGTAGGGCCTGTATTTTAACTTAGATTTTTCTCTTTTGTTTAGTTACATTCCTCCAGGACAAAGTGCATAATCTGTCATTTTAATAAAATAAGGTATTTGATTTGTAAAAGCTGCAATTCCTTTTCAAAGTAAAAAAAAACCATATGCTAAACTCTAAACAGACATGAAAAACAAAAATAGTAACAACCTAACCATGGATTTTCAAATGTGGGTAGTAACTTCCAGATGTATTTATTCTTTTATTTTTAAGTGGTTTACATTCTATTTAGTGGGTGCACAATATTCTTTGAAAAATAGATTCCTAAAAAAAATTTCCACATTAGCCTTTCCTGACACCAGAGCAAGCATACCATCTTACTTTTAAATGTTCAATATTAATATTTACTAATATTGATTATACAAAAAAGAGGATTGTTAACTGTGTAAAAGAATACCCTGAAATTATATTACCTCTGTCTCTTCAGCTTATTTTAAACTACCTACTAATTGTCGTCTTAAACGTGTATATTTTCTTGTCACATTTAGAGAGTCATTGGGACAGGGTTAGATGCAGGTGGTGTTTCAGACAGAATTCGAAGTACAGAGACACATTGCTGGAAGGCAATGTAAGAAGCAGCTAGGTGGATGATACTCATACCAAGAAAACAAAAGGATTTTGAGCTTTTTCCATATGTAATTTGAAAAGAAAAACATGGATTAAGATCTTTAATTTTTTATCCTTTCCCAGGAAAATAATTTAAATCTTATCTTGGGAGGGGGTCTCATTAGAATTTCTTGCTTCAGTGACTCCATAAAAAAATTGAAATTATTAAAATGCAGATGTGTTTCTCAGTTGTTTCTAGGAACAAAAAAGTTTGACGCTGGGATGTATTTTTGCTCAAGTGTTTTTGTACACACATCTGGAAGCAGTGCACCCCTAAGGGGACTAGTTTAAGGTATACGCTGTGTTTGTGATACCGTTCATTCTGTCTCCAGCTTGTGTTTAAGAAGAACACTTAAGAGCTTGAAAGCCAGGAATGTTTTTTTGAAGTCAGAAATGAAGGCAGCAAAAGCACAGCACACTTGTGGGTTTATGTTTTGAGTCTGTACTCATACTCTTTGCTTCAGACAGTTTGCAGAAGAACACCTTTCTCAAAGAGTGCAATGAAGAAATGATCATTGCCAGCCTAATAATCAGTTATTCCCCTTAATCCTGCTGTTGACCCAAGGTGTAGAGAGGTTAGGGAGGCAGAGAGGAAGTACATGATATAAAATCAACTCCTATCCCTGACATTCAGAGGCTGCAGCATGCTCAAAGGTAAAAGGCTGTGGAGTAGCTACATGTTAGGAACGTGTGATTTGTGTATCTCCCTGGAACTCAGATGGAATATGTCTTTCTATAGTTTTTTATTTTAAATCCACCTGTCCCCAGTTTGGATTTGGGAGGGCAGTCACTGTGAATAAACAGATAGCTGTCACTCCTGGCACAAACCTACAGTGCAGCTTGGCTAAGATTCTGACTTTGCCACACTGTAGGTAAGTTTTGCTCTCTCTCATATTCCTACATTAATCCACCAAATCCATTCGCTCACTGGAGAGCAGAGCTTTGTAGAGGTTGAGACCACGGGAGCTGATCCTGCCACATGGACTTCTGCAACTACAGAGAGTCCTGTTGGATTTTCCAGCCTTACATAAGGTTGGAGCCTCTGCTTGCTGGAGCCAAGGCCTGAGCCAGGATCACACCATCCTTACAGAGTAGAGCTGCTGAGACTCTATCCTCTTCTTGGAGAATCTAACCACGTAAGGCCCAAATAAGGTCTATACTCCTAAGTGGATGAATTACCCAGGTTCTTACAGAGTTACCAGTTTTAACAGACAAACAGGACTCTCTCAGGACAGAGAAAGAACCAGTATTAATTCAATCCACGATTCATTCCATGATTATTTGATCAGCTAGGGTTTAAGCCCCTTTCCATTACTTCAGCACATAACCTGATGTAAGGAGACTTTCTGAGCACTAACTTTTGGGGGGCTTTCATGAATTCTGTCAGCATTTGAAGGAAACCTACTTGCTCGATTTAAAGAAGAATCTGCTTAGCATTGCTGTACCTGGTCTGTTACACACATATTCCCACAACCTGTCCTAAAGCGTTTTTTTATCACAGCTGCCGATAAAGCAGAGGATGAAACAGGAGTATAAGAACATGTTCACTTCAGCAGAGCTGGAGCTATCATCAGCTTTGCCAGCAATGTGAGCTGATGCTCCTGAAAGCGAAGCAGCACCCGGCAGGTTGGCAGAGGCTCTGTGGGAACACAGCTCTATGTCTGGTGCCCCTTCCTTTGCCATGGAAATGGGGTCAGCTTGGATTTCCTGCTCGTGCTCACTCATAAAACGGTTGTGTTAAGCTGTCTGACATTTTGAATTTCCTCTCATCTTTTGCTCCAAGGAGCCAAAAAAAACCCAAACCAACAATCAAGGCATAGTTGCACTGTTCCTAATATTCCAAACAAAAAAGCAGATGACATTGGGCTATCATCAGGTGAGAAATTTAGTTGGTGTGCTCACTTGAGAGCAGTTAATTTGTCACAATCCCTTCCTCCTATCTACAACTCAGCCAAGGAAAGAAGCACAAGCAAGAGCAGTGCTCTCTGGGGGAGGTATCAGCAACCATTTCATTTCCTAAGAAGACTGACTCCAGTAACTGCAACCAATTTCCACCCTCTAAATTTCAGAGAAGGGAAATGTAAAGGATAGCTCTATTCCCAAAAGGGGAGGGGGGAGAAACTTGTAGGAAAAGACAGTTCTCAATTTTTAACTCTTATATTTGCTAATATTGTGACTGCACTTCTAGCTCTTCAGAGTTGAAAGCACACAAGGAAGAAACTCTCTCAATATAGTTCTTTTTTATTCATTTTTATGCTCTCTAAATTCAAGAGGACAGACAGACATTGTGAACAATCCTCCACTTACTACTCCCTTTACAAAAAAAACCTATTATTCTCTTTCAGTACGGCTCAAATACATTCTGAAGGTATTATAAAAAGAATAATTCTGCAAGATAACTAATACTTCCAGGCTGCAGCTGAAATTAAGAGAGTATTTTGGCATTAGGAACTTCACAGCGTCAGGCTATCATTAAAGATCTCCAAATCTGCCATGTAGGTTATTTCTGTTCCTGCAATATTCATTTCAATGTATTCCAAAATAATCATCAATACTTTGGGGAGCCATGCACCATTTTGCCACCAAGAAGTGAAAAGAAAATTCAGAAGCTGTTTTAGAAAGCACATGGAAGAAAATCTGAACTGATAGTATCCTGTCACAATTTTAAAAAGAAAGTAGGATCCCTGTTGCATCATTTTACAGTCCTTTGTTTCTCAGAGTCTTGCATACTTACGGGTCTGGCAGTGATTCTCTGTGGGTCCCCAGCATCGGCCTGTGCAGGACTTGTGGCATCGGCCACCTGCAGGACAGACAATAAGAGAGAGATATTAGAAATTTCTTCAACATGTGGCAACTGCAGAAGAGGAGGGTTCATCATGTCTCTGGCTGCCTTGCTGTACCCTGTTCACAGCTGCTAAAGCCCAGGTGTGGCAGCACTGGAGGCAGGCCTGAGGGGTGAACTGAGACACCCCACATAAGCATTGTGGAAGACTGCACAGTGCTGCTAATCTCTGCTCTTTTGCTCACAGGGACCTAACCTTGTGTTGACTGAACTTTTATTCGTCACTAAATACTGCAAGATTCTATTAAACTAATTTCCCTTTTGAACCTGATCCAGCAGCTTACCTTTCAATGGCAAATTAACAGCAGCTGCTGTTGACACTGCTCTGTTACACTAAAGCAATTCCCACATGCCCTGATGGGACAGTGTTAGTTAAAGTGCAAAGTGCCTCTCAGCTAAGGTTGGGTCACCTCAAAAGAGAGCACTCCTCCTCTGCTAGCACTGTGCTTATACCTGAGAGACACTGGACAGCTGAGCAAACCCACTGTGATAGTCGTGTGAAGTTGGACTTTCTGTAGCTACATTTTCAAAGCGAACGTTCTTCCCTCTGCACTCGCGCAGCATTCATGGTGCTATTGATGATGCTGTACGGTAATTACTACGATGTATGCCAACTACCTTGTTAAAACTACCAGCTCCTTGCTGCATTCATGTTCATTTAAAGCAATTATGCTTGGGAAGCGTTGTTGCTGACATCACTGGCACATAGTTTGCTGTCACGTTCTGCCATCTGTTTATTCAGATCACAAATGTGCTATAACTACATAATGCAAACTCATTCTGTCTGACAGGGAGGGGACTCCATCTGGCATGAATCATGCAACTTTAATCAGTAATAACGATTATTATGATTATTAAGAGACTACTGGAACCCTGTGCAGAAAGCAAATACAACCCTATTGATTTATAAGAATGGAAGTTTAAAAAGAAGGTTGGGTAAACAGCAAATTAAAGGAAGAATTTTAACAGAGGGGGCTTCATAAGATACAGTTTGTTTGTTGATTTGGGTGCTCACTCAAGTGAATAAAAATGGTCCCCAGAAAGTGTATTTTATAAACTGGCTATCCCTGATTGATGGAAGAAGTGGGAAGGAGAAAGGGTATGGCCCTGGATCCACATTCAGACAACCTCTCCACCATGTGCTCTGCTTGCTCCTCACCTGAGCTGGGGCATTCCTGCTGGGGACAGCTTGGGAGGAACCACAACCTGTGGACAATAGCACCTCCTCTTGCAAGACTCTATTTTATGCCTGATCATTCCCTGCAGTCAAATCTCATGCCTATCAAGCATAAGGGGTCTGGACTTTAGAGGGAAAGCGAGACGTCTTGCAGCTGGACACAGTATAAAGCACTGTAACCAACTATATGCTCCTGAGGCAGAACAAGGCAGCAGTTCAGCTGCTTCTTCCTCTTTTTGTCCCTAGATTCTACCTCCTTGCAAAACATACTGTGTGCACTGCAATGTACGCAGTGAGATAACACAGAAGAAACTACAAACATCCCTCCAAGTGATCTCTGACTAGAGAGTCCAACCACACTTCTGCAAAAGCTAAACTTAAAATAAAAAATCTTCCTCTTTGAAACTCCTAGATGCTGAGCTGATCTTCGGTACGCAACCAAAAATGTATGCAGCCATCTCTATTCCTCCTGGACATAAAAGCAAACCAGCATCTTAAAAAATAATAATAATAAAAACATTAACTTGCATGCCTGCTTCCTGGTACATGACTTTGTTTGCCAGTGTCATATAATCATTTTCATTTAAATAGATATATTTAACAATAAAGCAACACTTCCTTTTTTTCTCACTGGGAGCTGCAAGTGTCTGTTTCATTGTTTTCCCTTTCCTGAGCTGCACAGACACCAGGAGCTGAGCTTGTAGGCAGCACACATCTAACTTGAATCGTTACTTGTCCTTTTGAAGGTCAAAGAGACTGAGAATTAAAAACAAAAAAAAACCCCAAACTCTCCCAAATAGTGTGTCTGTATTAGTTTGTTTGTTTAAAAAGAAAAATAACTTCCTTTGCTCATAGTACGAACTGGTCCATATTCTGCCCTCACACAATTCAGTATTTCACCTGTTTCTCCCTGCTGTAATAAGGACAGATTGCTACCCATTAAAGATAAGCTCTATATAAAGATCAGCTCTATAACTCTAACAGAAAAATAGTCTCATGGAAGTCAACATAAGTAGTCAGGAGCATAAGGAGCATTCACGAGAAGAACAGGTCTCATGATTAGATTTGTATGTCAAGCTTAATAATAAATCTATTGGCCTTAGGACTGATGAAGTCCTTGAAATAATTATATTACACCTCGCAGATCTTTCTGTGTATATTTCTCAGGACTTTTAGATTGTAGTGAGTCAACAGATTTCAGAAAAAAATATCAAACAATCTGTGGCATAAAAGAAATTATTCCTTGTCTCTAAAATACTCTAAACCCCTCAAACATACAACAGTAAGGGCTAGAAGAAATAACTAATGAAGAAATGGCAAACCATGAAATTGCAGAAGTGTTCTTCCTTTTGTCTTGATGCAGCAGAGAGGAAAGAGGTAGAAGTCCTTCCTATGATTTCCTCCACTGGTCCCTGACATCAAAAGATGCTGCGTGTCCTAAAACACTGGTGGCTATTGGTAGGAACTAGAAACATTCAGCAGCAGTATAACAGCCCATCTGTAACAACTCATCATGTATGTTCTTACTACAATCAGGTAGTGCTTCAAGAATTAGCTGGAATTGAGCCAAAAAAGGTGCACACACAATGACATTATTGCACAGGAGCAAGGAGGAATTTGGAAGAGGCTTACATAATTTTTACAGGGTTTGTTTTGAAATCTAAATTTAGAAAGGGCAGATTCCCACTGGCACTTGAGAATTAATTTTGCTTTGGCAAATCCCATGCAGAAAACCAATGTCTCATCTTCCCTTGGCCAATACAACTGCAACAGATTCATTATGGATTCTGGTGCAGAGCACTGTTGTAAATTCCCGAATTTGCAGGAGATGCTTCTGCTCTCCCAGCTGGGGCAAGTCACCAGCAGAAAGTGTTTGCTCTCTAGCTTGGGAAAGACCAAGGCTACTTCATCCTTGTGCTTTCCTGAGAATTGAGATGGGCTCTCCTTTGGTTCCAGACTGGCTTTATTATTTCAGGAACAGTAAAACCACAAAGGATTAAGTTACTGACAAGACAAGAAAAATGAAGTCCTTCCCTTAGCTCCAAGCTCAGTATAGTACAAAGAAGAAACATTGCTTTTTTCCCATCAGCTATGCCAACTGCCTCAAGCAGACCCCTCTCAGTAGGAGAAGGAAAGCAGAAATGAGTAGAAATGGCTTCAGTCTGCACAGTGCTTGCATGTACAGATGGTTTCTATCAGGTTAATAAATCATTAATAAATGTTAGCAAGTCTGCAGCACACTGATACTGAAGTGTGAATAAACACAGCCAAAATAAAGTGGCTTTGATGGTTACAAGCCATGGTTGTAAGTAGTCTCTTTACCTCTCTAACAGTCTAAAATAATTAACTATCAAAACACCTATAAACTACTAATTAGCTCCTGTAAGCTGTTTATAAACCCATCCTTCACCTAAACAATTCCCTCCTGCAAAAACACCAGAGATGCCATATAGATGTTTCTAGACCTGACTAGCCTGAAGGTCTATGAAGTTCCAGGTGCGCTTTGCAGTAAGAGTCAACTTCTTCTTTCTGTTGCTTAGATGGGACAGGAGGTTTAAATATACCTGTTGTTTTTCTAGGCAGCTACGACTCCTGAGTTTTACGTATGAAGAGATAACAAAATCAAAATATCTCAAACGCCAGAGCACAGCATTAATGAGAATTAAAGATACTACTGTTGTGATGGATTGTTCTGCCTTTATCAGGCTGTAATGCTTTCTGTGTCCTTGTCTGACTACACCATCACTTACTCATTCATTCACACTTCTTTGTTAAGTAAAAATAATTTTGCATTTTGTACCAGCCCTGTGCTAGCTTCCAAGCTTGCTTCTTGTACCCATATTGTTGGTTCTGCCCTGAAGTCTCCATGCCCAAGAGAGGGCTGCACAAAAATTAACAGGATCCCTTTACAGTGAAAACGCGCACTGCGTTCACCAATGCCGAGTACTTCTGCCGTGGAAAAGCACAGTGCCTTTTGTGGATGCTGCCGGGTGTGCATCTGGTGTACGGGGACCACTGGGGCTCAATAATGCTGAAAGCAAACACCCTCTAAAATCGCTTCCAGCAGGGACTTTCAGCTCTGCCGTTCAACACCTTTATCTGCCCCTCATCTTCCTTCGCAGATAAGAAGAGAGATGCACATTAATGGTGGGGGAGTTGGGCACAGGCAGCTGCAAAGAAACTGGCACAGGAGATACAGCTGGAAAATGAAAACAATCCAGGAGATAGGCCCTGAAAGACAGGCATGGAAAGAGATATAGGGACAGTGCAAGGGAGAGCGAGGAGAGGGAACAGAAATAAAACTGAACCAGCACCGAAGAATACAAAAATTGAATAGCAAAGGGGAATGCATTTTCTTGAGTAAGATGAGATGGAGACAACCCTCTTGTGCGCACAGACACCAAGGATCCGTTGAGAACCGTGAAATTACAGAGCATTGCGAGATACACTGGTGGTAGACAGTTTTGATTTCAAGAGAGATTGGCCACTAGAGGTAAAGGAATAAATGGAAAGTCAAGAAGAGCGTGTCAGCAGCACCAAATGGGCTCAGGCTGGTGGATTCATATCTCTTGCTGACAGCTCAGAGCTGATAGGAAGCTCACTGTAAAGTTACTTCAGCTGCTACAGAAAAACGTCTTTAGGCCATAGTAACAACTACAGAAAGGGACCTGAGGGGAGTAATGAAGATACTGATTATTTTTCTCTGCTTTGAACAGACAGCACTGCTAAGGATGTTTGACTCGATACATTAATTGGGGGTTTAGTCAACCACACTAAATAAAAACCTTCACATATGACATAGTCCAAAACTTTACACTGATTAAGCAATTAGGAGCTATTAATTACCACTGCTTATAGCTGTTAGCACAGACCAATGTACGTGAATTCCCCCACTGTGGTGGGGAATTAGTTCCAGTCAGCATCAGCACACATAGAGATCCTGAGCAAACCGGGAGACGTTGCCAGAAGGCTAAAAGGACAAGTCAGCTCATACCTGCTGCTTGGCAGGTGCACTGAGAACAACAAGCCCTCAGGAATCTTTCCTTGGAATCATTTAAATATATATATATAAAACCCTGCAGTAAGCTATAGATAACTGCCCATCCTTGCACACTTTCAGCAGGACCTCCACTCCTGAACAGCAGAGCAGCTTGGTTCCTGTCTAACAGGGGTCTGCACTGGGGTCAAAATGGAACACCCACCCTCATATGGACCATCCTCAAAGCACACAGATCAGAACAATCCTGGGCCCCTTCAGAATACAGGAGGAGTTCCTATTTTCCCTTTCCTCCATGTGGAAGGTGCAGCAGCAGACTTACTGCTTGATGCATAATCTCAGCTGAGAACAGAAGGATACAGATACGGGTTTCTTTTTTGGCCTCGATGTGTAGCACTGGGAGAGAAAGCTCTGCATTGTTAGAGGAGATTTTCAAAGCAGTTTCTCAACAAACTCAAAAGACACACTGAGAAGTAAATGCCAAAGCTGAGGGTGTTCTTGTGCTTAATACCAACTCCTCCACCCCTCAAACAGATCAAGTCAGTCAATACCACATAAGTCAAAATAATGTCCTGTAATAATGTTCCTGTAATGCTGCCAAAGCAGTAATAAAGTTCGAACAGAGGGGCATACAGTTTTCATTTTTTAAACAAAGTAATAACCTCAAAGAAAGGAAATGAGAAGGTGAAATTGAAGTGGCTTTTAAAATTCATTTTACTTTTCCTTGATGCCTCTTAGAGTCTGGCTGAGTGCAGTTAGGTGTGCTAATGTTTTAACCAACTTTTGACTCAATTAGATGGAAATACCAGAGAGGAACTCCCCACTCCCATGAAATATGAAGTCTAGTTTTAGACAAACTTTCGATAAATAACATAATATGCTCATCCAAATGTAATTGCTTATGCAAAATGTATCTCTGGCTATTCAAAACAAAAGTGATTATTATAAAACAATACTTGGACAACAGAAGCCCTTTCTCTACTGAAAAACAATGCTTGAGCATATACTCTGATGTTTAGATTCAGTGTTTGCCATACACAAATATTCAATGGAAATAATCATACAAACAAATTTCAGACTGCAGTGTCCTGGAAAATCGTCTGCTATCAGAGATCACGTCGTTGACATTCTGTGACTATCACGTAGGCGTAATACAATGAATTTGGTATGAAGTTGTTTTAATATGTAGCAATTTGTATAAAAACACTTGAAAATTCTGGATTAAGTATTTTACTCTGCAAATATTCCCAGTGTTTTCTCTCTGCCAGAACACTTCACTGACAATGATTTCTCTGAGTTTTTAAAAGTAAATTACAAGTACCTACAAGAGGACCAGAAAGAAGATTTTGAGATGTGAAAGCTACTTTGAATACCACCCCAAGGAGATATGCATGTGGAGATCCTACACACAGGGACAGAAAACCAGAGAGACTGCAGGAGCAGAAAATGCACTCTTCTTTTTTTGCTTTGTTGCTTCCTACACCTTGCCCATTTCTTAGCAAACAGAAATTTCCCTTCTAGTCACTCAGCTTCATCTAAAGGCACAGTACTGCCCTCTGCCCTGCAGGAGGTGTGAAGGAATTAGAGAGTAGCCCACCAAACAGCCCTAGGTTTGAGCTGACCAGTGTCAGGCTGTCCACAAAAGCAGGACAGGAACTTTTGTGACAGTTCTGAGAATTTCTGCCAAAACAGGCATGTCTAACAAAACCCTTTAAAAAATGAAGATACAACAGCAATAAAGCAATAAAAGCTTGGGTGGGTTTGTGATTTACACAGGCAACAGAACAGTCTGTTGGGAGAAACCCACCCCAATGCTGGCTGGTTTGCCCCAACCTTGCACCCCCCCCCACCACCTGGACATACCCCTACCCTAGTGCCCTGTGCAGCAGCACCAACCAAGCCCAAACTGAGCCGGTGGCTGGGACACGTGTCTTGCAGGTCTAGCAACAAGCAGCTTCAAAAAGGTGGGAAGCACGTAGAAGCTTTAAGAACCAGTAGATGCAATTAAGCAGCTAATTTTATAACCTTTCCTTTCTTTCTCTTTCCTTCAGCAGCTCTTCAGAGCCAGCTAGCTAGAGCAGCTGGAACTTGCTGTGAAAGACCAATTCCACCCACTCACCACAGATCTGCCAATTACCATTCAATTAGACTATTTAAAATATTCCAGGTATGTGGGGTTTATTTCCTACTATCAAGAAACACCGGTGTTTGTGATAAAGCAAGATGCTTATGATGGAAAGGGATGCTTTTATTTAAACCCAAAAGTCTCTCCCTTGTGCAATATACTGCTTAAACACCGATCTGCTTATAGACAGGTGGTATGCTGTAATGCATTATACACACATGGGCTACCACAACAAGGTAAGTATTAGCCAACAGTTGCCAAACTCTACTGTGTGGAGCACTAGTTAAATTGTGTAGCTACAGAACCATATTCTTCTATATCAGCATGCTAACCTATGCCACTGGGTGGGTGACTGTCACCCTGTAACTGCTGTAAGAAGGGGGGAAGATAGTAAAAGAGGTCAGTGCTTTGGCAGGGAGGTGGCTGGTTTGGGGGTTGGATATATTTTGTTTCTGTTTTTAAAAAATATCTTTTTCATTGCAAATTGATGCCTGTGTCAGACTTCTTCAGGAGCTGTTAACGTTGGTTTTCTCAGTGCCCTCCTTTCTGGGTCCATGACTCCTAAAGATCCCTGGCTTTGCAGCAGTTCCCCTGCTAGATCCCTAGATTAGGCTCTGGCAACCTAAGGAGTTCTGTCCTTCACAGGATTGTTTATTCATATTAGGTAGGTAACCTGTGTTTCTAACTTACTTTTTATTCAGCAAACTCAACTGTTAGAGGCATCGTATTTCCATTAAATGCCACGTCTGCCTGCCTTTCAAATCTCTTTTCAAGGGCATTCGCCAATTGACAAATCCCTTCTGAAAATGCTGGCTGAAGGTGTTTATTAGGAAACTAAACGGATTCCCTTTATTCAAAACACATTGTTCTGGGTTGAGGGAAAGCATTACAGGCAACTTCAAGTGGTTCAGCCTGCCATACAAATGCAAACCAAGTTCATTGTATGAGTGGATTTCACACCATCCTCCATCTTCGGTTACATATGTTTGGCAAAAAAATATTCTTTAAAATAAATTTCTTACATTCCTAAATTTGTTTTTCAGTTCCAGGTAAATAAATAAATTATGTCCTGATTTCCTTAATGGTAGTAAAAGCAACCTCCACATATGATGAACAAAAGGCAGTTGTGGGACTTTATGGCCTTATATTCACCTTCAATATCAAATTTCTTTCCAACTGAAATATCCATGAAACTGTGACTGTTGCTAGAACACAATGCTGCAAGCCCTTTAAGTGTGCTCCACACGGAAGTAGCTTTCATATAACAGTTCAATTATTTGTGGCTTTTTATCGAAAAGAACAGTTTATCCTCCTGGTTTTGCCACGGTGACACCATCGGCAGGGAACATACTCTGTACCCAGACCACCTGTCTGCAGAGGCCCCATTCACTGGTCTCCAAACAGACATTTAAAATGTTAATTGAACTTTGAGTAATAACCTCAATGAAAGGTTATAATTTAACAAACTCTGCAATAACAAATGTCTTCAGGCTACACTTTTTTGGAATGCCATTTTCTCTGTAGGTAGTTTCCCATTTTGATGCACACCAGAAATGATACACCAGCTATTCTGAAAGTTGGCTTTAAGCGTGAATTAGTCACTTCCCTCTTTTCTTTTCCTCAGCATTCATAAATATACTGCTGTTCTGCTGGCCTTCTTTAGAGCAAAATCCTTGTGCTTTGAAAAAGCATGAATTCTCTGTCAGGAGTAACTGGACAAAATGCAGTTATCTCACCTGTGTCTTGGCGCTGAGCACCAGGGGTTTATTTACACCTACTCTTGATTTACATGTAACTGTCTCCCATTACAGGATCATCCCCTGGTCTCAAGGAAAGTTTCAGCTCTCCCCAGTCTTTACCAACCAACAGCACTTTTGGACTCCATCCTCCCTCCTGCTGTGATCCATGGTTCTCCACTTCACCAGTGTGTTTTCTTGATGGTAGCAGGACTGGTCCTGCGCAAGAGTCTGTTTTGGATGGTCCAGCTGGAAACACTGGTGTGTGCATGTCTAGCATTTTATCTGTACAATTGAGCCACAGCATGAGAACTGATGGAAGGTTGGGACTTTTGGTAAAGATTGCAAGGATCTGAGGAACCTCTATTTTTCACAACCATCACATAGTTACTTCAGAATTAAATACCCAATGGTCTGACCCGAGTACAAATCTTCAGATAAGTCACTATGTATAAAAATGAACCTTTTCTAACATTGCAACTACTGGTACAAAAAAAATGAGTTACTGTGCTCTGTGAAGAATTACGAGGTCACTACTGAAAATTAAATCAACTCGCTGGCTACCCGTCAGACCTCGTTCAACAGCTGCAACAAATGGCTGAACACAAATTCACTTACATCCCTTGGTAGCAACTCCAAACACGGACTCTAACAGCCAAAGGAGAACAAAGGTTATCACTTATACAAAATCCCATGTAAATACCAACTTCGACACACTATGAGAATATACTACGTGTACCAAAAGGGATGTACATGTATCCACCTATGTGGCTGATTTTCTCCTCTACCTAAAAAAATATAAGTAGCTTTTGGCCTTAAACTTGTCAGACATAGAGACATTTCTACTAAAGTAATTTTCTACCAAATTGATCCCATTTCTGCAATATTTGAAACAATCATCTTTTTAGAAAGTGTATTACTTCCTTTTGCTAGCATGTGGGGAAGGGGCAGTGGAACGTGGCCCAGCGAGCCCTCAGTTACTGTGGCCAACGGGGCAGCAGGTTAACCTAGATAAAGAAACTCACAAAGACAGTGTAACAGGGAGAATAAAGAGAGGGAAAAAAAAAAAAAAAGAATATGGTGCCAGCACTGACTCACCTCAACCAAAAAAATACTGCAGAGAGATACATATGTCAAACTGAGCCATAGTGCTTCAAACACACCCGCACCCAGGTACAGGTAACCCCAGCCTGGGTTGTCTGCACCAGGAGAACAGAAAGCTGACTTCATAAGCAACTATGCAGCTGGCTACTCCATTTTCTGTTCCTTTAATTAAAATGCAGAGCACTGGCTAAATGGTAAACATTTAATTATATTTGTCTCTATGTTTCAATATTAATAAAACACATGAAAAATGCATTAAGAGCCATCTAACTGTGGGCTCTCCAAAAGTAGCTGTAAATGAGCAACTATAATACAATTGGGGGGTGGTTCTCCAGGGATAATCACAGGACTGATGCTTTTTAATATTCCAGCCAAAGGTTTAGAAATTATTAAAAAATACAAGGCAATAAGAGACAGATGACAGGAAGACTGAAATCCCAGCAAATTACAGTGAAGAGCAGCCAGTATCAGAGAGAGCAGGCTGGCGGGTAAGCTGGAGTCACTCACACCAAATGTCTTTTTATGGCTGAACATAAGACTGTATTTTAGAATAACGTGTACAGGCTACATTTTCAGGAAAATGGGGAGTCTCTAAAATACACAGATGTCAGAACTGCCCAAATACAACTGCCCGTTGATACTTCAGGGCCTCTGCATACCAGAAATCAGAGCTAATGATGCTTTGAGGCTTCTTCTGCCTTTGAAAAAAAAATCTGTGAATCAGCAGGTATAAAAAGAGGGAAGACATTTTAAAGCAGTGTTTCCCTTGAATATATCCTGGGATTTATTGAATCATAGACACACAAGCTTTTTCTTCTCATGAGTCATGTAGCAACATAGAAGAACTTCTGCACAGCTCAGAACTTGGGTGTTTTTCAGAACCTGGTGCAATTAGATAGACAGCAATGGCAGGGGCGCTATGTTATGAATAGCAAGTGACTGAAGTTGATCTGCTTGAAAAAACATCTTGCCAAAAATTCCAGCTTTTTTTCCCAGCTGACAGGGGCTCAGTCAAAAAGCCAGACAAGTCAAGGGAAATTTTTTCAAGAGATTATTCAGTTCAAGAGAATACTTGAAAATGGGATGAATTTTATAGAATCATTTTTTCACAACTCTGGACACAGTCCCACAGTTTTCTTGAGTAACATATTTAGTAGTAGCATTTGGCTTTTTAAACTTGAAAACAGAAAGTAATTTTTAATTTTTATTACCCAAACAGTTACCAGCTCCATCACGAACATGCATCCATATAGTTTCAGTGTTTTTAAATGCATTATTGATTTATTAGAATCTACGCCATTAGCTATGCAAGAGACCTCAATGCAATAATTCAAACCCTTCAGGCTTTTTTTATGAAACAAAATCTCCAGGTAAGGCTCCACTGAAAATTCTGATTTAATACTAAAGCCCTTGTCAAATCCTGAAGAGGAGCTCACCTGGCACGATGCAGGGCTAGTGCGGTTCCTGCTAACAACACAACCAAAGTGCATGTCGAGGACACAGATCAGAGTTTTCACTGAACTTTCCCTAAAGCTGGTCAGAGAGGAGCCATCTACCAATCTAGAGGCATTTTAGGCAAGTCTAATCATTATATCTCCTTCTTTATTTCTGGCACCACCACTGGGAACTGCACCTGGGATTTCCAGCTCTGAAGGGCAGAGCTCTCTCTGTACTGTTAAGGGACTAAATCCAACAAGTGGATGTGGTCACAGGGGAATATGCTCTTGCAAAGTGTGGCTTTAGCATGCTTGGCTAATGCTTGAATTCATGGTGTATTTTTGGAAGGAGAGAAAACAGATTTTCAGCGTTGCAGAAATAAATTCAGTAATATGTACCTAAAGGGAATTTTTTTTCCTTAATACAGTTAAGCATTTTCGAGATTCCCAGTGCAAAGTACCCAGCTTAAAAACCCTAAGCTGACAGCACTGATTTTGGGTAAATGGAAGAGAAGGCTGCTGTCAAATTACAATTAATTTTAAAAGGTTCAGCTACAAGATACCAGTATGGGAGGGCTCTGCAGACAGTAAATACTAGTATTATTTCAGCGTATGAGTCAAAATGCCAGGCTCAGAGGTATCTGTCCTCAGAGAATTGAAGCATGCTTGGTCCCTGGTACAACATTTGTTTATTACACTTCAGCAGTACATGCTGAGCTTCATGCTGGCAGCCACTGGCTGTATTCATCTTAACAGTAAGACCATGTAATTCAAAGGCCTCTAACACAAGTTTTTCTGCATGAATTTGATCAGAACATGAAGCAAGGGGTAGAATACATTTCAAGCTATAGAAAAAGAAAAAAGGAGAAGCAGAACTTAGGTTTTCTAAGTCTGCAACATTTCTATCATAGGCAGTTAGGATGCCATGGCCTTTTCAACTGGCTTCTTAATACTGATGTGCCAATGAAAGCTTGTGAAGAAGGGAATCAGAAAAGCTTTATTCCCCGAGTTCACTGGCTGTATTCTCTTCTGTCTAGCACTGATGTAAATGAAGGGGATTGCCAGAGTTGGAAGATCCAAGGTATGAAACAAGCAGAGAGGCAGAGGGACTGAATTTATTTCAAAGCATTTTCATTTCACTTTGTCCTTCTGTCTTCATCCTCTTCTGATTGCCTTGGAGCAGCAGGGAGGGTTGGAAGTGAAATTATCCCTGAAGTGGGACCATTATCAGCTCTTGTGTCTGACTGGGGAAGAGAGCAACACTGGCAGCTTGCAGTGTTGGCTCCCTCACGGGGGGAAGGTGAAAAAGGAGTGTGGCTGAGCCCTGAGCACACGCACCCTGATGCACACATGTTCCCAATATGACCATGCATTTACATCAGCAAGCTGGAGTTCGCTCTGACATCGGCAAAAATCCAGCAAGCTCTTCTCTGAAGATGGGCCCTTTTAATTTTGGACATGCAGACATTTTGGGGGTGATTTGATGCCTGCTACTAATGGTTCAAAACAACACTAGTGATGCCAAGACACCAAACTGTGGGTTAGGCTTTAGGACCTGAAATGATGAAGTACCTTAATCCTGACACTCAGGGCAGTCTGCAGCCTTTTGTCCCTGAAATACTCTCTGCCAGGGAGTACTGCTGAGGTGGTCACAGTGAGACAGCCCTAACAATTCCTGGGCATAAGCCACCCTCCAGTCCTGCCAGTCGCAGCTAAACATGGCACACAGGTCAACACATCTATGAGTTCTTACATCATCACATCTACTCAAACTTTCCTAAATTACTACTAGTCTGGACTTTTTTGAGCTTCACACAGAGGGTTCAGTTGGTTTACATCAATTCCCAGAGTGATGCAGCTTCTCTGACAGACCTTCTTCCTCTCCTGTAAAGGTTTCTACATAAGCAGCAAAACCCACTTATTCTTTTCAAGATAGTTTGTCATGGGAAGTCTCAGAGGGCTTTCCTTGACATCTCTTGCACTTAGGATATTCTTGGTAGTGCCAAGCAATATGTAACTTACTCAGTTCCAATGGACTTAGCCAAGATTTGCCTTTGTTAGGAAGCACTCGAGGCTTCAGGCAATTTAATGCGGTCACGTGAAATCAATGGTAAATACATACACATGCTGGATCCAAGAAAGCAGGAGTCACGGCCTACGTGGAGAACTACCAAAGTCTTTATAATGCACTCAGCAGCATTTGCTACAGTGGAAAAATAGCACGGTCGGGCCCAGCAAGCACCCACACTGCCTAACAGATCATGAGAGTGGCATGTGAGCCAAACTTGAGAAGCATATACCTTAATCATACTTTGTACTTATTTCCATTCTAAGGTTAAAATTCAATGTTCATTTCTCCAAGTTCTTTCTGCACCACTACAAATAACTTGTCTTAATTATTTTCTAAAGTACCAGTGTAGCACATTGCCTTCTCCTACCTCTTGACAGGTAGTAATAAGGTTCCACATTTGAGTGATTTCATTTGAAGGCTTTATATAGATACGTACACGCAGAGGGGTGTGCATGTGTTCGTAATACCAGCACAGACACGCGGACAGACATTTCATTTGAGGCTATTTTAAATTGCCATTTCTGTACCTGAATTCTTTGTTTCCTGAAGCCTTAACACCTTTGTTAAACTGTTTTAACCATTTGTTGGCACTCTGTACAACAGGGTTTAGATTTTCACCTATGTAAGTTGTGAAGACAGAAATGGTTTGGATTAGCTAATTTAATCAAATTTCACAGGACTCATGAATATTACTGAGATGGAATCCACTTTCTTGGAGAAGGAGCCTTATGTGTATTAAATTAAATACAGCCCAGCTGTGCTCTGCTCCATCCCAAATAATGAAAAATGAAGTAAAATTGAGGTGGCTATCTTAAGGAGGCTGCCTTGGTCCACAGCTCTCAATCATTGAAATAACGCTGATTATCAGGTTTATCAAGTACAAATGGCAAAGCACAAATTGTTCTGCCCCTGTGTTTCAAAACAACTCCAAAGGAATGAAAAAAATATTTTAAGAAAACTAGACCTAGGTAGATACGTCCTTTCATGTTGCTGTGGGAGTTAATATTTGCCTTTATTACTTTCAGGGTGTGATTCCAAAAGTACTCAGCACTGATCTTGTTAGATTCCTCCGGAGTCGTGAGTAAAACTTTCGTTATCTCAAAAAGGTAGTATTGATGTTGGATGTTTCTTTAGAAGAGCTTATTACCTTGGTGCTGCAAAAGCATTTGTCTTAAAGAACTGGCAAAGGTTAAAAGAAAATCCAAGAACAGAACAAAACAGAGTGACAACTAAGTCTTTTTCCTGTTGAAGTAACAACTCATAAAAGGGTACAGGCATTCCCCAGCCTTCAAAGGTTTTATCAGTTCTGCTCAGAACTGATCATCACAAGTGATGAGGGTTTTTAATATGCAAATAAGGTAGCTGGCTGTATTACAACTATGCCAGGTTTCCAGCCAGAAGGCAGAAGAGACAAGCCTCAGCTCCAGAGCTGGAAGATCGAGGAGTGATGGAGTTTGGCAGGCTCTCGGAGGAAGCTGTATCTCACAAGTAGCTGTGCTCTGATTCTGAGGGTAGCAGGTGAGATACAGAAAAACAATTCGGCCTTAGATAAAATCTATTATATCACAAAGCACTTGGTTATAAACAAGCTGCTGCTTAGAAATTATGGGGACTCATCGAATGGTCTTTACCCAGAGGATTTTTGTTTGTTTGTTTTCTAAATTCCTAACATACAACTGAAGAACTGGAGTTGTTTCTTGGCTGTAGTGGAAGCTAGAGAGGAAACCAGGCATTTATATGTACTTGAGAGACACCTTAAGATATGATAAGCAATCCAGAATGCTCAGAACAATATATCTGCTGTGGTGTCACATCTGACATCAGATCTAAACTTCTTCCCAGCCTATACTTGAATTTCCATGTTGACACATCCTAAGGGTACTGTTTAATAGCATGGTGTTCATTTTGAATGCACTTTACTACAGTATGGAATATTTTACCTAAACACTTTGTATCACTGTCACCACCATTCACGAGAATTCATTATTGCTGCAAGAAACATCAAAATACTACTGTGGGTGAATATCCCTAGGGAAGGGAAATAGAGAAATGGATCAAAGGAACTAATCAAAATACACAGATACTCCAAGTTTCAAATAAAGAGCATTAAAATAGAGGGAACATACTAAAACCAGAGCAATATTGGCTGTTTTGTGAAGAGCATGCTGTCCTCTGCAACTTCTCATTGTTCACAGATAAACACGAGACAATGGGATAACCGTGTCTTTGTGGTTCATTTCTCATCTGAAGTCAGAATATCCATGAGCTTGTACCACAATTACTCCAGCAGCTAATTAGGATGCCACAGACATCATAATTGTGACTCAGGGACTAGCCTGAGCAGCAAGAACAATTGCAAAGCAAACAATAACGTCTGTGCTTCCATGGCAGCACAGTAGATTTAGCAATAAACAGAAAAAAACAGAGAAAACAGATGAGAGAAAATGCAGGAAGCGTATGATGTGCACAAAAACTCTCTACAGACACAGTGTTTTTAAGATTAGACTAAGTGTTCCTACAAGCAGCATACAAACTTCGAAGGATGCAGGGAAAATTTACAAATACAATCCTCTGTAAGAGAGGATCAGGGAAAACTTGTGGCCATATTTATACCATTTCATGCTGAGCAGGTGACAATGCTAAGAATAAAACTGGTACTTACATCCTGAACTGCCATTCGTTGGAACCAAAGTGAAGTTGGAGGCCCAGGGGTTACGCACGATATCCTGCCAATGAATGGTGTCTGCGAAGCAAAGAAACTTGTTCTGGCCAACGTACACCCCGCCGTTCAGTATCTCTGCATAAAAGAACAACAGAACATACTTCTAAGACTTTAAACGTACAGCTAATTAAACCTATTGCTGATTTGCATACCAGAGAGAGAGAGCATGAAATTTAAATATTCTCACTGTAATCTCACTTATTATTCTGAAAACTGAAGGGCAAGAAGCTTATAGCATTTGTAAAGAGGAACCATTTATTTATATGCAGGTGAAACCCAATGAAGACAGCCCCACAACCACCAGTCCTGTTACTGGGGTCACCTGTTGTTCAGTGGAATCAAGTATGGGACAGTGCAGTTATCTGGGGGTAAAATAAACTTCAAGACTTAACTGACTCTAAAAACACAAGCAATCGACCACACTAAGCTATACTTCATTAACACATATGAACACTTAAAACATATAATAAACTAACATGCTCCACCAGGGAAAGAATTTTCTGAGCCCACAGTACATGAGAAGGGTCCAGTCATCACAAAGTCTGGAAAATCATGTTTTCTGATCAGACTGTGCTGCTGTAATCCCATGATTCAAAATACTCAAATACCCAATTGCTATGACCCCAATCTCAAATACTATGATCCACAACTAACACTGACATGCCCTGCTGGAAGCTTTGTGCTGAAGGGAGATGATTTCTGATCAGATGAAAGTTGGCTTTGGTTTTTAATTTTCGCATTTATATAAGTTTTGACAAAACAAACAAAAAAAAGGCTTGCTGCCCCGTCTTTGAAGACTTGATTTGTCAAATCTCAACACGAAAATTATCTTACAGTCATTGGCTGTAGCACCAGGGTTTCCTCTGGAGCAATAACATGTTTTTTTCACCCTCTAAACTTGTTAAAACTCACTATTTCTCTACTTAACCTGTCTCTCGTACTTCCAAAGCAGAGGACAATGCACATGACTTTCAGATGCAGCTAAAACCTCTTGCACAGCTTAGTGTCAGAGATTCACGCCTCAGCGAAGAAATGTTGAAGGTTAGTTACTAATGGCACCTTAGGATGACATTAAGTGGTGCTATAGAGCTGGGAGTCTCATGCTTCTCACAGAAATTTTCAAAGTAAATCTTGACTATTGTAGCAAAGACGAAGATTGTCTAATAGTCCTCATGTCCCCAAAAAACCTTTAAAAACTCTAAGTGCTAATGTTGACAAGCAACAAGGAAGGAATTACTGTGGGTTTTGGTTTTTAAATTTCAAGGTTTACAGGCCACAGCATGTAGAAGAGGTAGCCCACAGGAAAAGAATGTATTAAATAAAGGATCATCTGTAAATACATCCTTCCACCATATTAATCAGTTCAGAGTATTATATTTCTTAGAAGTCTCTGGTTTAAGTTTGGCTTTTCATTGAAAAGAGGCTTAAAAATTTAAACAATAATAATAATAATCTTATACAGAAAAATATAAATCCAGATTAGAGATCTAGCAATTATCTATCTGTATGATAGTCTCATGATCCCTGGAAAAGCCCATACAGCATCTGTTAGCAATTCTGATCTGGGAGAACAGAGGGACTCAGAAGAATGCTTGAAAACATGACTAGTGATGATTTCTCTGTGTTGTCCCAGCTATAGGGGATTACTCAATCCATTAAACTCCAGATTTTGATTAAAAATAACATCTAGCAAGCCATGAAAAACTATAAATCTACATGTAGCTTCTTAAACACTTGCACACGATTCCAAATAGTGTCACTATCAGTTGGTACATCTGAACACCTGCAACTGGCATAATTTTGGGGGGTTTTAGAACATTCCCTCATAACAACACCTATCAAATTTGCTTTCCTTTAGGAACATTGATACATTCTTGTATAGCAGGCAGCATCTCACTCTAAAAGTAATTCTAATAGCTTCAATTTGTGGAGAAAGACATTTTTTTCAGCATAAAAGTAACCAGAAAGTGTCCTCTCTGCACTGTAAGGAAAGCTGGCAGCTTTCCCTGTGATTTACTAATAGCAAACACGGAAAATGCTCCGACTTCCCTCATGCCAGAATAATAAGCGTTGTTCCTGTTGCTCTTCCCCACAAATGTGATGCTGTATCTTTATTTGCCCTGCCCTGTACCATTTTTGAAAGGCAATGGGAGGAAAGTTTACAGGTCTCTTCGTGTGGGGAGGCGCTAATAAATCTGAGTAATATCAAAGATGGGCTCTTGCAGATATCAAATAACCCTGAGTTCAAAGTTTAGTGCATCTTTAAGGTACTTGTGCTTGATTCTTCCTGCTCTGTGGTGTCCAGATTCATTCCCTTTCTACCTTCCCATTCCAATCTGCTACCCTACTTCTCTTTATGCTGACTCCTCAGCATGTGTAAATCAGGACAGATACATTGGCTTCACTGACTTAAATGCATTTTGCACTTTTCTGCCCTCTCTTAGCAAGAACAATGCCAGGAAAGACCTAATAAACCCTGTTACATGTCAAGCAAATGAAGCACAAATGTAATCAATATACAATAGAAACTACTGTATAATGAGCTCATCATCATAAAGTCATCATCTCATTTTAATTTAGAGCACTGAGAGTGGGCGATAAAGTTAAACAACAAACAGGAGGAGAAAGGCAGGCATCTCTGCCTACACAGACAAGCCAGCAAAGGAAGCCCGGCAAAGAGGTTTCTTCTCCTGCGTGCAACACCTGAGGTGCCTCTTTGCCAAACTCTTTCTGTGGCTGGAGCAGAACAGAGCCTGACAAATCCCCTTGTGAATGTCGTGGTTTCTGTTGCAAAGCGAGAAGCTCGTTCCTGCCAAAGAAGCACTAAAAAGGACTGCTCACAGTGGAACATAGTTTAAATGCCATTTTGGGGAGAGTACTTTTGTCTTCTAAGACAATTTTTGTGCCATTGGGAAATGTCTAAGCCCAACACTGCTGAAGCTTTGTGTCTAAGCCCAACACTGCTGACTGGGACAGGGGGCAGAGCCCTCGGCTCTATCAATGCTGCTTGGAATACCTGCCACGCTGTGCTGGCAGCAAATGTCACCCTTGAACGTCACTGTTGATCAGGGACACAGAGTTACAAAAGGCGGTTTTAAAGCACACAAGACCCACTAGGTTTCAGTGGTAAAAGAGTCCCTAAAAGCATCAGACAGTTTTGGCCCCCTTCCTGTAAGGTACTAATGGCCACACCCAAATGCACCACTATCTCCCATTTTGGCACCAGGGCTGCAGCTGATGCTCTGAGCAAGGGAATAACTCCAAGGTCTTTTGCCACTTGATTCTGAAACGAATGCAAAATTTTATCATCTTCTGTATTAGAGCTACTTTACTGGCTTAAAAGCAGTACAATTCTGTAACCAAAGTTATATCAAAATAAATTAGCAAGTGCCCTCGCCACTGACTTCTGTCATTATTTTGCTTATTGCTGCCAAATCATAGAATCATTTAGGTTGAAAAAGACCTTTAAGATCATCAAGTCCAACTTATATCTGCATATTATTATTAAAATTCTATTAAATGGTTATTTATTCAGGAAGCTAAATCAGAAATGTATTATCCATTATATCTGCTATTTGCTTGCTTCCATTAGCCCAGTGATGAAGCAGAATCATTACCACATAACTTTGGTAACCTACCACATAATACTTACAATGCTAACAGCAGAAGGGGAAATACACAGGTCTCTGGCAACCATGAAACAAAAGTATTGTACACTTTCCATAAAATGCCATGGAACTCAAACAGGTACATCATACACAATTTATACTTAATCTGCTACGTTCAAAGAGGGGCTAAATTTCTAACATCTGTTTTAACAGAATGAGTTGGACTGGAGTCAGTGAAAATGTGTTACCAGCCACCAGAAGCTTAAGATCTCTGTAAATAAGGGACACCAGCTCCACAAGTGCGTTGTTCAGACTGGAGATGGAAAGAACTCTTTTCATCCATCTGTTAAAAGGGCATTTTCTTCAGCTGACTTTTTCTTGTGTACAGTATAATCCCTCACGGTCTGTTATCTAACTTCGAACATGGATTAAACTGGCAAAACACCTTCACATTCTGCAACCTATCCTGAAGTGCAAGTTACTCGTGTGTTGACATGCACTGGAGGCTGTAGACACCTATTTAACAGCAGAATCTGGTTCTAAAAATGTGGTAGAAGTGGTTCTAAAATCACTATTGCAAAAATTTTTTCAAGGTTGCAAATTAAAAGCTCTTCTCTGGTGCTACAAAGCCAGCTGGCACAAAGAACTGGAAGAAGGCACAGTGAGAGGGGAACTACCTCTAAAGTAGGCAGAGAAAGGGGAAGGAGGTAATTAGGAAAAACTGTTGGGCGTGTTCATTGTAACCACTTCAGAACCAGTCTGACTGATAAAGAAACAGCTGTTCTTTTATACTACACCATATACAGGTATCCTCTGCACATATGTATTATATAAATTGTGTTATGATACCCTAATTGCCAAGGTCAGCCTCCATTACAGCTGAAACATCTCAGCATGCTGCCAGTGCTGTGTCTTTGCCATCATCACCCAGGTGATGAGAATCTGTTGTCAGTTACTGTATCACTCTCAAAACACTGTCACATTTCACCCCAGATGCTGAATGCATTATCTGAAAATGGCTTTGGCCTGGAAATTTCATGTCAAACCAAGTCCTCTGATCTCTTAGCACAGCTGATTGCTGATGACCCACTGGGAAAGCACTTCAGGTCCATCATTAATAAGCTATGTCTTAAAGGGTAATGAGAACTGGGTGCTTTAGGAGACAATAGCTCATCCATCATCAATCGAGATCTGAAGTTTTTATACAGATGATTTAAGAAGAGTTGGACTGTGTAAAATTGAAATGTCACATTTGTATTGGGAGATGGGGGGAGCTTGGTAACGAAAATGAGAATTTTAACCTTCTCCATTTCAGCTCAATGACCATACTCAAAAGCTCACGGGTGTGGAATCTTGTGTACCAGCTAGAAGCTCTGAGACAGCCTTCGATCTAAATTATACAATTTCAAGTAAAGATTATTTGGGTCATTAGCTGGAATTCAGTTTCAAGGCTTGATGGTAACAGCAAGATATTCTTTACTTCTATCAAAAGCAATCAGTGTTATGTGTAGCCTGTGGGGCTGTACTTCCAACTGCTCAGTAACTAAGAATACTGGACTGTGTAGTACCTGAGCATAAATCTTCCAAATCTTGCTACCTATTTTGCTGCTTAAATAAAAATTGAGTCATTTGATTACCTTTCACTGAGTGGGATGGGGTATCCTTTACACTGCTTCACCACAAGTGTGTGTGGAGATGGGCTCACGGGGCCCCTGTGAGTCTGTGAGCTACTTCATTAAAGACAAGAGGCTCTGGTCAACTCTTTCATTAGCAATCTCCCCAAAGGGAGTATCTGTTTCATGAACGGGTTTAGGCGTATTAAACTAACTTAGAAATGACATCTGGATCAGCTCAGATTATTCTTCTGTCCACGCATGCCCTCAATTCTTCCTTCTCACAGCCTCATTAAAATTGAGACTCCAAATCATTTAGCTGTTTACTTTGTAAAAGAAACAACACTGCAAATTACCCCAGAGTTGCAATACATGCTCGGTGACCATGTGATTCTTGGGAAAGTGCAAGTCAGTGTGCAAGTGTCAGGCTAATGGACCACATTTCACCTTTCACCCTGAGCACTTAGTGAGACCAGTGAGCACATAAAATGTGGCCACGCGGTCCCAAAGGGTTCAGCGCATGGAAAAAGTCACCCAAGACACTACCAAGAAAAGAGTAGAAGTAGCTGAATCCAGTAGCAAAAAAACCCTCACCCAATCAAAGGGTAAGAATCCAATTGGGTATCAACTCAATTTAACATGTGCTTCTTTTCATAAGAAACAGTCCTGTTCTTTAGTAGATGTTGGATTTACTCAACACATTTGGTTTGTGCTAAAGGAAATAATCTCTCTCTCTAACTCAGCTAGATTCACTTCTAGTCGCTGCTCGATTTAACCCACCTTGCAATGATCACGCAGCTTCTGCTTGCTTGGATCTTGATTCCTCAAACTGTTTATGGCTCAGGTTTATATTTAAATTATCTCCTTCCTCCATTCTGGAGGACAGCTCCTGCTTCTGTAATCATTACTTTGTTTTGACAATAGAGAACAAAAAGGTGTACCGACTCCAACCAGCTCTACTTTTGTTAATACACCCGCCAGCAGTATCACATATCCTTCATGTTACTTAATGGCAGGGTGAATATAAAGCTGTACGACCAACCTTAGCTCTGTCATTCCCTTTGCAGATGTAAACTGTAGAGACTGCAGTAGCTGTTTATGGTGTTACGCACCTTATTTGTTAGCTTCTTTTCCCATCTCTAGCTTTTGAAAGCTGTTTGACCCTATAGACTTTGCAGGTGAGGAGCTTTTATGTAATATGTTGATTCTTGTTAGAGGGATATTAATTTTCAGGAGGAGATGTTAACTGCCTCAGTTGTTGGTCCAGTCAAATTCTGATGCTGATGTCAGCAGCCAAGTGCTTGATTTACTGTTTTCTTAATATAATTTTGGGGGATGACAGGTAGATGAACAGGTATAAAACATAGCATTGTAACAATCCACACGGCCTCCTGCAGGTTTCTCCATATCAGAGAGAGACAGGCAAGGGCCCTGGCAGTCCCTGTGGGTGGTAAGATGGACATAAGTCAGCAGTGTACCTAGGCAGTGATAAAGGACAGCAGAAGCAGAGCCAGCAAGTGAGGGAGGTAATGATGCCCATCTGCTGGGCACTTGTAAAGGCGCAGCTGAAGCACTGGGTCCATTTTAGGCACCCAAGTGCAACGTAGTTGTTGGCAAACTTACAAGAGAGTCCAGGGAAGGACTGCTATAGTGGTTAGAGGCTGGAGGACTTGTCACATGAGGAGAGATGAGAGGACCTGTGCTTGTCTAGCCTGATGAAGAGATGACAGACAGGGTACAGGGGACACCTAACTTCAGACTGCCTCTACCTAAAGGAGGACAATAAGGGAACACCAAGCCGGAGACTTCTTGGAAGTACACAGCTTAAGGGCAAGAGGCACCAGTTGCAAGGTGGAAATCACTGATCAGAAATCAGAAAACTGTTTTTCACAGTAAGAGTGGTGGTTAAGCACAGGAGCAGACCGATCAAAGATGTGGTGTTATCTCCATCTACAGATATTCATTAACGAGCCCTGACCCTTGTATGAAGTTAGTCTTGCTCTGAGCAGAAGACTGGACCAGATGACCTCCAGATACCCCTTCCAGCCTAAATTATTTTGTTTTTCTACGATTATTAATCATCTACCACCACAGTACTTGGAACACTCCATAAGCAATCCATCCTCTCCATTTCTATAAAAGCATACTTTGTTTTAAACTTTTATCTACTGATAAGCATTCAGTGTTGCAAAACACTCATCTGGAAGAGAAAGCATTTAAAACCATGTCACATGCATGCAGAAAGAAGTGCTACAGTCTTTGAAATACAGAACCTATGTCTCTGTTGCTGTCTCCCCTTTGATGCACAGGGGACATCTGGACTAAGAAGCATTATAGTTTTCAGTATGAAAGAACTGCCACCCTTCGATCTCCTGATTTTTGTAAGCAAAAAGAAAATTGCATTCATTTAAGTCACTGCAATGAATCACTGATGAGTTTCAAATTACTGTCTATGGAGAGCATGACACATCGCTAGCTCACCCCAGAAGGCACGCTCTTGAGCTCGGGAAGAGCAGCAATATTCCGATCAGCAGCAATGAGCAGTCATTTGCTTCACAGGAGCCAAGACTTAAGATTTGAGTAGCACAGCACTACCTGATGGGGATACCTGTGTCCTGGTTCACAGTGGTTCAGAAGAGGTGAGGTGTTCTGGCAGTGTACTGCTATGTGCCTCTTCAGTGAGACCTCTGGTAACACCAATGCGTGGCAGTGCTCACCTTTCAGTTGTTCCAGAAAACATACCCCTGAGTATAGATTTCAGCAAGGAAGCAGAGCTGTGGGCATCTTGGTTATTCCAAAGTTACTAAAACCTGCTGAATCTGAAATCATTCATCATTGGGGATCTAATTAATGTCTATAAATACATAAGGGCTGGGTGTCAAGAAGTTAGGGACAACCTCTTTACACTTGTGCATTGTGACAGGACAAGGGGCAATGGATCCAAGCTAGAGTACAGGAAGTTCCACCTCAACGTGAGGAAGAACTTCTTTACTGTAAGAGTTGTAGAGCATTGGAATGGACTCCCCAGAGAGGTTGTGGAGTCTCCTTCTCTGGAGACTTTCAAGACCTGCCTGGATGCATTTCTGTGTGATCTGCTCTAGTTTTGTCCTGCTCTGGCAGGAGGGTTGGACTAGATCATCTTCAGAAGTGCCTTCCAACCCATAACATTCTTTGATTCTGTGACCTCTCTTCTGCCTTGTTCTTTGGAATGGAGCCAGTAGAAGATGCAGGAGGGGAGACGATATGCAATGCACTGGATGCACTGACAGGACAAACAAAATCTCCCTGGTGTCCCAGTGGGCTCCAGAAAGCCTGGAGGCTCTCACAGACACCCCAGTGCCAGAACTCATTTCTGTCATCTTGTAATTTTTAATGGTGAGCATCCTTTGGGACATGATCTGGCATAACCCAAAACAACTCTATCAGCACTTGCCTTGCAGCCCCTACTTTCTGTGTCAGGCATCCTCCAAATTTGTTCAGTGAAGACTGAATAGACCTCAGTGTCACTTCTGCCCTCTTGAAATGCTACCTGTGCCCTATGGCTGCAACAGGTCCTTCATCTGTCACACTGATGAGCCTCTGCAAATGCGCAGTAACAACACACAACCAAGCCATCCGTCCTGGCTCAGCAGGATGTTTTCACATTCATTTTTCCTCAGAACTCTAGAGCTTTTGTCTTCCCTGATCTCAAGAGTAGGCAGCCAACAATCAAGGGAGTCTGAAGAAAAATGGGGCAGCAGTGTAGACATCATCCTATTCCAGGCCAGAAAAAGAGGACACTGGCGCTCGGAGCTACCCAACTGGGATGAGATCCATGGAGACAAACTGAACCCTTAAGGAAACCAGCTCTTCCTGAAGACTACTTTATATTTCCTGTCATCTGTGCGGGCCAAATTTGAAAAATGGCACTGAGAGTACATATTTTTATATTTTCCCTTAGACTTTTTATGAAGTTCTCTTCTCACAGGATGTTCATATCATTTCTCCAGCCAGGATGAGGCTACATACTTTGACTGATTCACTTCTGTGTTGCCAAGACAGACACGAGCATTTTAAATGCCTCTCCTTGTCAGGACATTTGCTATATAATATTTTGATCAAACCTGTAATGTTTTACGTCAGCCTGTGGCAGCTTGCCATTTATCTTTTCCATCTGCTGAGATATGTAACCGTGAGACTATCATGTCCCTGCTCCCCTGGCATAAGCTCTTTATAAGAAGCATCTTGTGAGTAAATGTTGCCTGACAGTTTGTCTGCCATTGCTGCCGCACCCTTTCTGAGCAGGCTTTTCATGTGTAAGTCAAGCAGCAGTAGGAACAGAAACCTCAGCAGGGCCAGGGGCATCTGAATGCATCAGGGTTTCCCTGAAGCACCCCTGGGAGCTTCAACTCTGGCATGATCTGGTGTTATGTTATTTAATTATTTTCATACAACCACTGACAAATTCAAGAAGCCTGCTTTCTATCCCAAGCACATCTGGCACTCAGGCCATGCACTTGGCAAACAGACTGATGGCCTTCTGTCTTAGAGTGTAAGAGACTCAAGTACATCCTGACTGCCATCAACATGCAGAAATTCCTTCTCCCTTCAAAAAAATTACTAGTTAATATCTGGATGTAGTGGTAATTTCCTCCATTTTTTTTTTGAAAGGCTATAAAAAATTACTGGCTCCATAGAGCTCTTCTCTTTCAAAATTATCATAATATGGCTTGGAATAATCCTGGAAGGGTGCCCAGACCCACGTCCAGCTGCATCCTGTGTTTCAGTAGAAGCATTTGCATACGGGCTGGTAACTGACATGCATCTGGTTTTGTGCCAGCTCCAGCAATTGCATAACCTAACTCATCTTTTTCTGGACTCAGAAGAGGAGTCTGTGTCCACTGAGCTTAACATTTCTATATAGGATCTGTTGAAGTACATACATTTCTGTGCCACATCATTAACCTCTCCTGAGATCACAGAATCACAGAGCCTGGAATAGATGTCCAAGATAATCGGGTCCAGCCTATGAGCCAACACCATGACATCAGCTAGACCACATCCCTAAGCGCCCCATCCAATCTTGCCTTAAACACCTCCAGGGATGGTGACTCCACCACCTCCCTGGGCAGTCCATTCCAGTGTTCTGTCACCCTTACTGTGAGGAAGTGCTTCCTAAGATCCAACCTAAACCTCCCCTGGCACAGCTTCAGGCCATGCCCTCTTATCCTGTCACTGGTTGCCTGGGAGAAGAGCCAGACCGCTGCTGACTACAACTTCCCTTCAGGTCGTTGTAGAGTGATGAGGTCCCCCTGAGTCTCCTCTTCTCCAAGCTGAACAACCCCAGCTCCCTCAGCCTCTCCTCATAAGACTTNTTACCTCCAGTCCCTTCCCAGCCTCATCATTCTCCTCTGGACCCGCTCCAGAACCTCCAGATCCTTCTGGAAGTGAGGGGCCCAGAACTGCACCCCGTACTCGAGGTGAGGCCTCACCAGGGGCAGAATGACATACCTAGGCCACACTATTCCTGATACAGGCCAAGATCCCATTGGCCGCCTGTGCCACCTGGGCACACTGCTGGCTCATGTTCAGCTGTCTGTCAACCAGCACTCCCAGGCCCCTCTCCAGCCACTCATCCCCCAAGTCTGTAGCACTGCAGGGGGTTACTGTGGCCAAAGTGTGGGACCCTGCACTTGGCCTTGTTGTATCTCATATTACTGGCTGCAGCCCATTGACCCAGCCTGTCCAGGTCCCTCTGCAGCATCTCCACACCCTACAGCAGATCAACACTCTCTCCCTACTTGATGTCATCCCCAGATTTACTAATGGTAAACACAATCCCCTCATCCAGGTCATCAATAAAAATGTTGAATAGAACTGGGCCTTGTGCTGATCCCTGGGAGATACCACTGGTCAATGGACACCAACTGGATGCGGCACCATTCACAACCTCTCTCTGTGCCCAGTGATCCAGCCAGTTTTTAACCCAGCAAAGGGTGCACCTGTCCAAGCCATGGGCTGCCAGCTTTTCCAGGAGGATGCTATGGGAGACTTTGTCAAAGGCTTTGCTGAAGTCAAGGGAGACCACATCTACAGCCTTCCCCTCATCTACCAGATGGGTCAGCCAGTCATAGAATGAGATCAAATTCATTAGGCAGGACCTTCCTTTCCTAAACTCATGTTGGCTGGGCCTGAGCTCCTGGTTGTCTTGTACGTGCCAGTTGATGGCACTCAGGATGATCTGCTCCATAACCATGCCAGGCATCAAGGTCCACACTGCTGAGCTGCTGACCCTGTGGAAACACAAACGTGTTCCTGCTAACTGTTCTCCCCTCTGCAAAACTGCAAACATGACGATCACCTTTGGTCATGTTTGACCACAACATTTTTTACCTTAATTATGCCTATTTTCTGTGCATCTAATATCAGGTAGCAGTGAAACAGTGGCAAAGACTAAAACGTGTGTGCCACAGTGAAGAATACAAAATTCAGCCCAATATTCCTTAAATTATTAACCTTAAAACAGATGCTTAGCCGAGGCAAATAAGAACATGTAAACTCATGCCAAAATAACCACTTTGGCTAGTGGGAGCTACAGGAATGGGTTACAAGGCCCTAAGCACAAGAGAGCGTTGAGAGGTAGTTTATTCACCTCTTGAATGCTGCCACCTCTCTCCTCAAGTGTTCCCTGGTTCTTCTGCTCGCTTATAAATACAAGCCCTTTGCATCTCCCATCAATCCTCATTTTAAACATGCCTCATCCGACACATTTAGCTTTTTAAAAGCCACAATGAAAACATAATCATCTTTCTTTCCATCAATATTTCGATTGTAACCAACACGTCTGCAAACATTCTCCCAACGGGCCTCTTTCTTTTCACAGCAGATGAATTGCATTGAACTCGAGCTGCTCTCAGTTACGAAGCAGTAGATCAAGAGTGACACTGTGGCCTGGAGTGACATGGAAGTAAAACTGCAGTGAGATCTACACTCCCATTAACAGAGGACATACTCTGCTCCCAGTAGTGGCTTGTCACATGACAGACAGTCCCTTTTCTAACCCATTTCTGTTCTGTAGCCATGCAACCTTGGCAGGAACAAGAGTTGCTTTCTTTGTCATATTTGATAGTAGAATACACTTTCTTCCTGGAAAAAAGGATCGGTTTGCTTACAGCATTTTACCACTCTGCAGTTAAACCAGTCCAAACAGCTTCTGTCTGCAGGCAGCGAAAGCGCACAGTTTGTCCTTGTCTACACTCTAGCTAAACTGCACCTGGCACTGATGGATGATATTTATTTCAGTGAGATCATTTTTAATAATGTAGACAACAGGAGGGAAGAGTAAGTGCCCAGACCCACCAATTCTGCTATACTAACTGCTATCCTTAGCATTAAGAATGAGTCTTAGTAATTTTTTTTTGCCAGAGAGTTTCCCAAATAACCCTACGCAAGAAAGGGAGAGCACGTGAAAAGACCACAGGCTGCCAACAGAGTTGCTGAGGGTGAAGCAAAGTAGCTTGTTCTCCTGGCTTCAGGGCTCATCTGGGTAGGGGTCAAGCCTGAATCTCTGCCCCTGCACTGCCTATGTTTAGCTATAGGGTTTTAGTTACTGTTGCCTTTTAAGGTCAATGCATCTTGGACACAATTTATAAATAAACAATCATGAGAGATATCCTGAATTATAATTTATGTCTTTTTCCACTGAGTGCTGTACCCCATAACTGAATAAATGTTGGTAAAGAGAATAATCATCCAATCAAAAACAGAGGGGAAAACATATTCTTCTGAGTTGTTGTAACTCCTTTTTTGGCTTTAATAGCTTGTCTTTCTCCTGAGCTCCAGAAGTTCTTGTTTTAATTGCACAGGCAGTCAGTGTAAGGCTGCAGAAGTCACATACCTGGCCATTCCTGGTCTACAAAGGCTACAAAACATCTGTTGATTGGCAAGAGCACTTAATTAGCAAAACTGAAAAGATGATTCCTTTTTACAAAGGCTTGGATGAAGCAGGGAAGGGGGAGACAACTCCAGGGAAGTCAAACCTTGTGAAGGCCTGTAAGCTGTGTGCCTCTGGGCAAATTCCCAAAGCTGAAATATCAATGAATTTAATGGCTCTTAATTCCACAAGATTTCTAATTACAGTCAAGAGAAAGTAATGAGATGTGATGTAAATATTTAAATGAAAATAAAGAAAATAAAAGGCCTGTCAAATTTACTAGACAGTCTCCTAGACAGCCTCCCACATGCTCAGCAACCAGGCAGGTGCTCAGAGAAACTTAATCGATTCCATGAACACAGTGACAGGAGAGGAAAATAAAATGGCTCCTAAAGCATCTTTCCCACACCTGGTTAGAGGTTGTCTCTTAATGAAGAAGGCTTTCTCTTGCAGTCCACCTCTACGCATCTGAAACTTTGGTGGCTACAAGAAACTGCATCCTGAAGCTTCCCTACATTCACAGGAAAATCTTCTCCTTCCCATCCCAAATCCTGTGAATGACCCATGAGTCAGATGGAAAGTTTGTTAACAAGGGACAAGCAAACAACCCCCTGAGCACCTACCATTCTGCAGACGCAAGCACGTGTGAAGAAAGCCCTTCAGGAGACAAGTCAGATGCACAACCAAGTGGTGCAGGATCTCTGGCTATCCCCATGAACAGGCCAGAGGGTGTGCCCCTGCCACACAGCAGCTTGTAGGACCTCCTTCAGCCTCTCTGCCTCAGGGTTACCCCAGGAGGGGAGGAAGGAGGTCAAAAGGGCTCCACAAGGCACAGCCTAAAATGTAACCTTAGTCTGTCTGGGCAGTACCATTAGCACAGTTCACAGCATGAGTATGAACAAAACCATCTCCACACACACACAGAAAGAGGGAAAATTCCCCAAACAGGTAACATGTACAAACCCCTGATGATGTACCAGAGCGAGAGGTACCACGTGCAGGGGCACACCTGAGTTGTTGTAGTTGTCCCACTACTCAATGATTTGAGAAAACTCCCCCTGGAGCACAGCACAGGGTGCACATGCATTGCCCACTCCGGTCTGCATTTCTTCAATGGTTCTTGGTTGGTTTTCACTCAAAAGCTGCCAGGTGCTTTCCAGGGGAGCTTAGGGATTGCTAAGAAGAGTAGAAAGATTTTTTGCAAACAACAAGCAATCTTCCCCCTTTCCCAGGGAAACACCATGGTTTGACAAGAGGAAGCACGTTCTTTATGATGGGGTTTGTTACTCAGGCTAAGCACAGCAGCACTGCACAGGATGCAAACAAAGCAGATCCCAGCTGAGGATGTGCACGAGGGGAAGAGCATCATCTCCACTGCATCCACCTCCTGTGAATTTGCCTTCTGTGAGATTGTCTCTGAGGGATTAGGGGGGGCCACTGGAGAAAGCAGAGTTGGGCAAAAGGAAGAATTTGGATAAGCAAGTCCAGCTCAGGCTCCTCTCCCTCCTCAAGCCCTGTGAAGCACTCCACCTGTGTGAATGTCAGCTCAGCCAGAGCTGGCTCAAGCTGTGCCCTTTCCCGTAACATGAACAGAGGAGAAAATGTCCTTGACTGACTGCCAGTACTTGTCACAAGAGGGACAAAGTACTCAGGTCTCCAGCAGGCACTCTGAGATCTCTGGATTCACACATTTACCTGTCTGGGATACAAAATATAGCTCTGACCAGCAGTAAGAGTACACTGTCAGTGTCCTCAGGAGCCAATGGCTACTGCCACAGGTGCTGATGCCTCTCTTGCACTTGCTCTTCTTCACCTGCTTTTCTGTTGGAAGAGCTGATTTACGTCCAAACAAGTTTGAACCTGAACTTTCTATTCACAGTTGCTTAAACCTGACACAGAGATGAGAGCTGGTTAGCAGAGAAATGCGACTGCTAGAACGCCAGCGGCTTCTCCCAAGTACAGCATAACCAGTAGACTGGACAGGAGCCCTGCAGCAGGCTGAACTCTCCTGGCTGCTGCCCACTCTCCCTGTACCGTACAGCGCACTGGTAACTGCTTTGTACTCGGGAGCCACATCCTGTATTTTCCTGCTCTGGCACAACAGACAGAAATCAGAAGTCCTGGCAGCTCTTACCTGCCTCTAACTCTCAGTGTGCCCTGGTGAGACCTGAACTCACATCCTTCAAAAGCACAGTGCCAGCAGGCCACAGCGGCACCCCTGCTGTAAATTAAACCTCTCTCAGCTCAGACAAAAAAGTACTCACTGCATGCATTTAGAAGAAGACAGGAGGAGAATATGGCCACACATCAAATACACAGGAGAACAACCTCGTGATATCGAATCAACCACCCAGAATTACAAATTTAGGACTTTTTTCTTTGGTGATTTTTATTCCTTTTCAGGAATAATTAAACTTTCCTAGCATATGAAATGTTTCTTGCCAGACAAGAATAAATAGAAGACTAAATATGTCTCAAGGCTGAAAAATAGATTCAGATCTTCTGTTCAGTCATGGGGTTCCTGTACATTTTCCCTTTAAACCCATAACTCAGTTTTATATTTACTTTGTTAATTAAAACTGAGATTTATTAAATTTGTAACTTAAAAATCCAATAAAGAAGAAGCCACTATAGGCAAAAGCATTTCCCTTGGTATAGCTGTTACAGCAGGCTATCAATCAGCTATGAATACTAGATACACAAAATGACTGTGCCTATCAGAAAATGATAAAACAACCCACTGATGTTGGAAAGTTTTGCTTATCAGCAGCGTGTGTCATTATTCCACAAAATACAGAACTATGTTCCATACAGACTACTTCAAGGATGAGATTTTTTTCTCCTCTGAGGTACTCCCTACACTTTATTATTATTATTATTCCAGTAATACCTATCTCAGAAATTAATTCACTGCAAGTACCTTGGATGCAGAGGAGTTGGGAGTAGATAGCACACTCTACTTAAGGGATACCAAAAGCATGATATTCTTTACCTCAGAATTTTTTCCAATAATTTTGAACTGTTCATTAAATAACCAATGTTCTTCATCTGAGCAAGCAATACACCAAACTCAAAAGAAACCCTGAGGAAAAAAAACCCTCCATCTGTGTCAGTGCCTTTCTAAATAAAATATATTCAGCATTCTTAAATGGTATTGTACTAGCAACTGTAAAATCCAAAGTCTGGTCTAATTCTACCAATTGTTACAGGAAATACATAGAATAGAGTAAGGCTTTTGTATGGCACTAAACACTGGGAACATAAATGAAACTTGCAATGAACCTTACCCATTCTCTTGCATGAAAAATTAACTTTTGGGCTTAGAGTTTCTTCACTGTCCATGAAAGGAAGATTTCTCCAAGACTACAAACGTGTTTTGCTGTAATTCCCAAATGTATTCAATTATTTGCTGAGATTGTTTGCACAAGTAAATTCCTGTTCAAAAGAAACCCAGAAAGTCTCAGAGATTCCCCCCCCCCCCACACATTCTGGTTANCCCCCCCCCCCAAGCTTGTGTATCACTTTAAACCAGAAAAATCCACGTGGATGACCTAAAATGTCTTTCATTGCCTATTTTAGTGCACTTGAGTTTCAACCACTTCACTGGGGACCAGAAACAAATTCTATGATCAGCACAACCAGCCACGACATCCTGCAAATAAAAACTGGATTTAACTCCACTGCAATGGTTTTATCAGCATCTCCTAGCTAAACATATTCAGCAAAAATATCTATCGTGTTAGTTTTACAGAAAGATAAAATCTTGTTAAAAAAATAAAGTTTTAGTGTGATACCCCAGCAAGGCATAAACCTGGCTGCAACCTATTCCAAGCCCCAGTTACATCAAGTACAGGCCTTTAAGTATTCTCAATCCAGTGGGTCTTGCACCTATTTTTACAGCTGAGGAACACAACTCTTACCATTTCAAACATTCTCTATGTTTTTTTTTTAATTTGAAACAAATACAAAATAATCCTGTGTCATGTGAAAATATTTCTATCACCACTGAAGTTTTTATTTGCTGAAATATATCAACACTCATATATATTATTAATAAATTACTTATTAGTACAAAATGGACTTGAAGGCTAACAAATGGAGTGACCCCTTTTAAAGGCCAATAAAATGCACCAAGGCAAATAAAAATAGAAGGAAATAATGTCAGTTTTGAAATAATCAAGGCATTTAGGAAAACAAATTAATAACCAAATAACTGTCACTCCTAAAGTATTTCTGAGCCAAGATAACTTAGTGACTCGGCTCCCAGCCTGGCAATTAGAAATTGGCAAAGTACTTGATTGATACAATAACAATACTTAAACTAATGAAGCAGATAACGCCTATAATCAAGGAGAAAAACCTAGAAAGGGTCTAGGTAGCATGTTATTACTGCACAAAAGAGTTGATATGATTTGATTTCAGTTGTGCCTCAGGATGTTTACTAAATGTGGTTCATTTTATAGGGACTGTCATCTCTCTATGCACACCCCAGCTTCCATTAAAATGCCAGCATGGTTAATAATACATCCCCCAGAGTTTGCAAGTTTATGGGATGTGAAACCTGTAGTAATTTCCATTGCCTCTCCCTAAATGCTGTTGCTGACTATTTAACAGCAATCAATGGGCAGACCAGAGTTTCAGAACCACTCAGATAGAAAAGCAACTGATGGATTTATATGTCAAAATGATATCTCTGGAAACTGTCTCCTTTTCTCATCTGACTTCAAATTCTGTTCTCAAAAGTTTCTGACCACTTAACACATGCAGAGATCTATGAAAGCATGCAGTTTGTTCATTTGTGATGTATTTTAACCCATGCCTGTTGCACTAGCTCGGTGACTCTTCTCAGGGACGGGAACTTTCAGCAGACTCCAGTGAAGGCACAGGCTCTCACTGGGGAATATTTCAGGATTTATTGCAATTGGTCTTTTTCCAGCTTCCCACACAGAAAGCCAGACTAACTGGAAGATATATCACCAGATCCTGACACTTCGTATTTCTCCATCACTGGCAGGACCATCATCCTTCAAAAGTCCATTTCCAAGTCAGCTGTCTGAGAAGAATGAAAAATCACTCTTCTAAAATGTCTAAGCAAGTAAAAAAAAAAAAAGAAAAATGGATTTGATCTAATTTGATCTAATTTAAAAGTTGTTGAAGATGTAAGATGACATGAGAAGGCACAAATACTAGTTTATTTAGGACAGCAGCCTAAGGCACAAGCTTAAATGCCCATCTTTGGGAAACATAAGCAAACAGTCTGTTCCAAAGCTGAATAAGGGATTCATATTATAGATAACCTTGCTACAGATATGATATCCTTTGCTCTAGCACCTGTCACAGACCCACTTTCTTGTCTTGCCAAGCTCTTGAGAAGCTTGCCTACTCGCTGGAGTAGCAAACGGAAAGCATCTGTCAGAGTGCCAGAGGTTGTCGTTAAAAACAAATGGAGAAATAACAACAAAATGAAGAAACACCCAGTGCTTGGGAACCTCTGCCAAAACCTCTCCAGTTTAAGATGTCACTATTGCTGTAACAAAAGGACTAGATGAAACACACTTATACATGCCCGTGTTGCTGCCTTGTTGGATCAATTCCAGATTGCGTTAATAATCTAGTGCCTTGCTGTATTTGGAGAGTAAATACAACTGTTCAAAATCCCCAAAATTTAATAAGGCCTGCTAAGAGTATATTGTTTAAGGGATTCAAAACCATGCCTTTTATCAAATATGTAAACTACATATGACACCTAAGTCTTTAAAATCAAATGTGATACTTTCCTTCAGTTTATTTATACATGCAAGCATAAACGGCAACATGAATCTGCCAGACAAAGGAAATGCGAGAGAAAAGAGCAGTTCTGCAGGCACTTGGAGCTCTGAAAGACTCCCCATTTATATGATGCAGACACAGGAAACCCAAAGCATTCAGACTCTAACCTCCCCTTCAACACCTTGCACCAGGAAGGATCCCTTTGGATCACATCTGTCATAAATATATGGGCACGCAACAGAATCCCAGGAGCTATTTGATCTAATTTGCTGTTTCTCTCACCAAGAGCGCTGGCATTCCACTGGCTTTGCCATGGTGCTCAAATCCTTCCTCCACACCGTACATTTCCAGCCGTGGGAGCAGAGACCCAAATGACCAAGGCACCCAGCTCCACTGGCTTGTGCAGCAACACTACTGTGTGCAGGCTCTGTGTTTTGTGGAAGCTGCCTTTAACTAGGTGTATGCAGACTGTTAGCTATAAAAGGCTGAGAGAAAATCTGAAGCCCCTGAAACACATCCCACATGCTGGAGTCAATAATATGGTCAATAATGAAAGAGTTCCTTCTTCCCTGCCAGTAAACAGGGTGTGCTTTCAGCCCACCGAACAAGCGCTGCCGCTTCGCCTCACCTGTCTCCCAGATGCAGCTCCAGCATTAAGCTCCCATTGATTCCTACTTTCCACAGACTGCTGGGTCAAACAGGGTACCTACTTATTTATGACCAGAGATTTTTAGGTAATAAAGTGAAGCAGAACAAAACAAAACTCAAAAAACCCACATAAAATGTCCTATTTTCTCCTTCTCCTCTATTATGCACTCAACTTAGCAGACCTCATCCCAGGGAGATCCAAAACCCATTCCAAGGCTTTTGGCAGACTTGTCAGGTTTGTAGTCCAGAAGTCCAAATTGGCAGCAATCTGCCCATGATATTTCTGGTGTAAAGGCCACAAAGAACAAGCTTTTGGGGAAGACAGTATGTAATACCACCAGCTCTCTTCAGTGCTGTTTTCATAGTACACACTGAGGAACAACAACAACAACAACAAGAAATAAGAGCTGTAGGATCACAAGAAGATCGTAAGAAAACACTCAAAATCTACAAAAAGTAGTTTCCACAAAGACTTTGCCTTCTCCCTCTAATATTAACATTGAATTTAAAAATCTGAAACAATTAAAATAGCTTCCTGAAACGTCAGCAGACTGGAGAAAATAAAGCTGATTGGAACTTGTAAGATTTTGATTTCTTGATTAATCACAGGCATAAGTAGTTACAGTTTGCACACTGATTTTATCCCTTCCTTAGGACTAAGCATGAGAGGTAGCAACACAAGAAACTAGTAATTTACTGCAGCTCAGAAAGAGGTGAAACAGCTGATGTATTCAAGGAACCAGATGTTCTTGTAAGTACTTAAAGTGAGCTGAAGCCATCTGGCCTCAATGCTTTGCCACTTGGAAAAGTTGATACTCAATTCCCTCTCTTGCTATCGCTGATTCTAATTGAGGTCTCTATTCCTCTGAGGGTCATGGGGTGCTAAATTTCTCCCAGAAATTAGGCCCCAGTTCAAAAGTGATATTTTCCAATGCAAAATAAAAGATAAATAGAAATGAACAAAGAGCTCTGTCACCTTCTCATTCCCTGTATCCTCCAGAGCTGGTATCATCAGTGAAACTTGAAAGGGACAACTAAATATCAATAACAGATTGACTTTCTCCAAACCTCAGAGTCTGCTTTTGCACTTCAGCTATAGTTGACACTTTGTGGTCTTGACACCACGAGGCTGGGAAGCAATGAACTTTGGCTTGCAAAGCCCAGAGAGTTATTTTAAGACCTTCTGCTCTGTGTCTACACCTCCCTTAAACACTTCTGTCTGCCAGGGCTGTCCTAATGGAGGTTATTATCTCACAGCAGATTCCTCTTTCACTGGGATTCCTCGTGTGGTGTAACACCTCCAGGGCAGCCCTACCCTTCACCTTTGCATATGCCCACTGAGGGTTATCGCCACATAAAAGGGTTGTGGAGAAGACTGTTGTGGTTCACTGGGATTTGGCTACAACCTGGCCCACTGGAGGCCATCAACCTGAAGATTTAATCAGACCATCTTTGGAACCAGGAGGACCTACGTGCCCTTGTTTATCGGTGCTGGAGCTTAGAATCACATGTCAGTCTGTGGAGGCATTCTGATTTACAGCATGTACCAATTCAGCCTTACAGCTTTTGTTTTGCCCTTTAAGACATATTTTTGCCTTCCAGCGTCCTTGTCCTTCTCTGTGATAGCTCACAAGTCACCACTTGGGGAAAAGATGCTCCATCAGGATAAATGCCAACTGCCCTTTAGAGATACCTGTAACAGAGTTTTCAGGCTGGATGTTCCCAGCATTCATTCTCAAGTGGAGTCTGACACAGGACTGTGCCACAGCATACCTGGCTACATCAGAGGCACTGCTGAAACAATTTACTGTTTTCAATACACTATGCTTGGAACAGGGCTTCTGATTTCTGGTGGGTTTGTTTTGTTTTGTTTGGTTGGTTTTTTCCCCACAATCAAACAGGCTATGCAAAGTAAACCTCAACCTAAGAAGTGCTCATAAAAGCACTTTCCCGGAGTGAACATGATAAGTTCCTGCTTTGGACAACGTAGGCTTCAGACGCAGGCTTGCACAGAAAGGACATTTAGAAGTTGGAGTTTGCCTTATGCTGCCACCTGTATAAAACTGCTACTAATGTGTTCCCAAAGGTCTTTCTCCAGTATAACTTTAAGTAAATCAGGACAGAGACTTTTTGATACTTTTGAAGTCTGCATCATGGCCTAGCAAGGCTTATTATTGGAAAGATTTTCATACTGAATATTTTTATGTCCAGTTTATTCTGGTACCTCTAGGTTTAGCTCATTCCTTGAGCCTGGGCTTTTTCTTTCTGAATGTAAGCAAAGAAACAAGCTAAGCTTTCAGTGCTGCAGCATTCACAGCTCTCCACAACATTTCATGCAAAAGACTTTCCAGATCTGTATTCTTTTTGAGCTGGAAAAGTTCTACCAACATGAAGCATTTTCTAATATTTCCTGCTGCCACCTCACTTCTGTAATGTCAGCCTTCCTTCCTTTGTAGTTTCTTATAACAAGCCAGAACAAAACCCACAGTACATCAGAACTAGAAGTGTTGCCTGTGTATCGAGAACACACTGCTGTTCCCACAAGAGTGTGTATTGTTTCAGAAGAGCTTTGATGACATGGTGTCAGAAATAAACCAGCAGAGAGATTGCTCCTGTCAAGTAATCACAAATACCTAATTTTAGCGCTGCAGGATGTTTCAGCTCTAACAAGCCCCTGGGCCAACCACAATGAAAGCTGTACCATTATAGTCTCTGCCCCTGCAGCGTTTGGGGAGAACAAGGTGAAATCTAAGGTGGACTGGGGTTGATGGAAGAAAGGGTCTGTGCAGAGTGTCAGAGCATCAGCCCCTCAAGAGTAAAAGAAACTGATGAGTAGCTCTTGAGAATGCTGTGTATTGTGGCCAACTGTAGCTTTCTCTAGGAAAATGAAGAGGTTGTAGTAAGTCAAAGGCCTGATCATATGAAACTATTCTTCTTGGATGCCTGTGGAATTGAGCAGAATTCTGCAAAATACTGGGAGATGCAGGCTTGCATCTGATGGTCCACCCAGGCCTCCCCAGACTCCAGTGGTGCACCATGTGCTGCAGACCCCAACGCAAGGGGAGGTTTTACCATTACTGTGCAGTTTGTGTGCTCACTTCTCATTGCAGAAGGGAGCACATTTGCAATAAACTAACTCCTCATTAACTTTTTCAATGTTGTATGTCACAGAAGATTGAAGTCCAACAAATCACTCCCATGACAAGCCACTTTGAGATGATCAATTCCCAGAATCAGTTATAACATGGAACAAAACAAAACCAAACAAAGCCAACCAACCAAACAGAACAAATACACCAGACAAACAAACAAACAAAAACCCCAGATGTAGGAGGCCTGGCAGATGTCAACACCAACTGCTGGATCCTGTAACACGGATGTTTACATATACCCCTCAGAAAATTTGCCCAAAACAATAAACTAGTTCAGGAATTCTGCGATGGCATTTCCAGAAACTGCCAGACTGGCCATCCCAGAAGGAAATAGGAGTTTTCTGATAGTTTTAGTACTACCAACACCGTGCAATTACACAGGGCTCACCTGGTTTAAAAACATTAGGAAACTTAAGTGGTGCAGCATGAGGACAAGAGGCCCAAGGGATGGGAGTACTATCAATATGTACTATCATTGGCACATATTTACAGGCTCTCTGACAAATCCTGTCGTATCCAGAGACAGCCAAAATAGCTATGGTAATTCTATTTACTCAATACTGGTTTCTGCACTAACTCGTTTGGCCAATGAAATCTCCCTACCTCACAGGACTGAATTGCTGCATGATGGAGATAAATCTACAAGTGATCTTTGGATTTGGGATTAAATCATTAGTATTATCTGGCCTAGTTTCCCAAACTAGTAAGTGAAGACATGTTTTAGATCAGAAAATAATCCAGCTGTAGAGATGTTTCAGAGAGAAAACATGGTTAATGATTTCATAATCATATTAAGGGAAGAATGCAAGACCTGTTTTCAGGGGACTTGATATTCTGAAGTCTGACTTCATTGTCTTTTAAGCTGAAAGTCAAAAATTTTAATTCCTCTGGCAAAAAAAAAAAAAAAAAGAGAGATCTCTTTCTCAGATTACTTGAAGCATTTCATTTCAGCAAATGTAAATATTTCCTTTTGATTTGCCCCTGGAAAAATTTAATATATATTACAAAGGAAAATATTCAAAGCAAAACATATTTTTAAAATGAAAAGCTGAAATAGTGCATTGTCAAACTGTCTTGGGAGACTCAGGAAATCCCCCAAGTAAATTCTGCTGAAGCAGACTCTTCTACAAAATCATTCCAGTTCTGGTAGACACAGGTATTGTCACTGAACATAGGTCAGATGCAGCTTTGCAGGGTCTCACTTAGACATGTCTCATGCATTAAGAAAGTCCCTAAAACAAGCCCTGAAGAGAAGTGTCCTTCCATATACTAGGCTAAAAACATTCTCTAGGGCATAATGAAGCACAGAAGAACATGTTTCCAGTTGAAATTGAAAAAATGAGATAACTGCTAAAATGGTCTACTGTATAGGGAGTATTAAGTATATTATTTAATTAGCAGAGTATGTTCTGCTTTTTGATACTATCCATCAATATTCTAAATGTCTTGTAAAAAAACAAAGTGTATGAAATCTGAAATGAACAGGTTTTACATTATCATCATGTTCAGAACTAATTCTAATTAAGATCTTGTCTCAAAATATTCAGAATCTAAAAAGGAAACACATTTTATCTTGGGAAACTAAAAATATGCCTCCCCAGGCAATAGTAAGGTTGTGCTGTCAGAAAGCTCCCTCCTGCCTTGAAATCTTGACAAGAGAATATGGTGATGAGCAAGATATTAGCAGATGCAGAAAAGATGACTGAAATAAAACATAAGAGAATCAACTACTTTTTCACACTACTGTTTTCATTAGAAATGCACAAAAAGCCAATAAATGTTTTCCTCATCACCTTCACAAGCAAGGTCATGAAAGGTCTTCCCAATGTGGATGACAGCACCATGTGATAAATTCTTATTTTCAAGGTGTTCTTGATCCTTGCCTGAAACTTTCACATCTTTTGTTTTGTCACGTTTGCCACAGAAAGTTTGTCACGATCACTCTGAGCAAATTCCAAGCCACTTGTTACAGATAATGTGCAACGATTTCACACAGCACAGATTCAAGTTTTCAAGAAAGACACTGTTTTCAGACCATTACTAGATGTCTTCATTATCCCTGAAGTGAGGAGAGAAGCCAAAATAGCTGTCAGGGCAGCTGAGAGAAGTTCCTAATGTGATGATGCTTTTTTGGCCCTAATGACTTACAAAGTAACTTGTTCTCACTATCACTGAATTCCCCTCCATTTTTACTGAAAGAACAAGAGCTGAAATTGTAGCCTCCTGAGACATTTGGAGTCACCCGAGAGACTTGATGGTATCCCCTGCTCCCTGCCTGGGTAACTGCAACATTTCTGCCAAAGCAGGTTAATGGGTAACCCTCTTCCTGGGTGAATTCTGGAATGAATAATCCCCTATGCAGAAAATCAGAAAACTTCCAGAATCCATAAGCAGTTTGTCTTCTTCCCAATGAAAAACAAGTAACTTCACCAAAAAAAATCCAGCAGAAAAAACATCCAAACTAAAAAAAAAAAAAAAAAAAAAACAACCCAAAACCCACAAAAACCCAACCAAACAAAGAAGAACAACCCACAGGAAATTTTCCATTTAAAATCCCAAAGCTAAACCACCATGGCCTGTATGCTGTAGCTCAGTACAACACCTGCTGCATTAGGAAAAGTTTAGTGCTTCAGGAATCTGTGCGTTGGTCAGTAGTATTTGCCATAATTAACAATGCTATTACATAATAAGGAGAAATTACAAGATGCAAGAGGAAACAGAGTCCCTTCCAAATGAAAAATCCCACCATTTCTCTTTTTGTTCCAATTCCTTACCAAATCCATCTCTGTATGTGAAATATGCTGTACATGCCATCGTAGCACATCCAGACAAAGCACTGGTGGCTCCCACTCCAGTGCTGAGAAGCAGGTTGGGATGCTGAGAAGGGCTAGAGACTGCACAGCCAGAACCTTGGCCTTTCCCATCTCTAATCATGTTAGCAAGACCCAGAGGATGCCCTTTAAAAGGAAAAAGCCTCTGGAAATGATGTTGGTCATCAGATGATATTTCAACACCACAGTTAGAACTGAGTAAGGCAAGACAGTAAATGCTGTAAGCTCTGGAAGCACTCCACTGACCCTCGAGAGGCACCTACCTCTTCAGCACAGCTCTCCTATGCATCCCACCCAGAACAGCTCTGCAAGTCCAGTGGAAAAGGATTTAAAAAAAAAAAGGAATAATTCTGTTCTATGCAAATAAATTATTTTAGATGGCAGTGGCAGAGCATGAAAACAATTCATGCAGCAAGCATTAGCCAATGGCTTATCTCAACACTTGCTTTCAGTTTTTTCTAGTGTTCAGCAGCTCCCCAAGGACTTCATTTCCTTAACCTGCTGTGCACAAAAGAAACTTCTCATACTCAAGATACAACGCTGAGAAAAATCCATGGCTCTTGGAATGTACTGTTTTTTTCTTAAACTGCTCTGACCCTTCCAAATGAAAACTGCCCACCTCTCTTTCCCGTCTGCTCAGCAGAATCCTCAGCATTTAACCTTTGCTCATGCTGGGGTGAGTTCTGCTCTGAGCCCAACAAACATACTGGGACACGTAACTGAATTGATGTAGTCACTGAATCTCCAGAGGGGTGCAGCCTGTGTACAGGAGCAATACCGCTGCTTACAGTGCCTGTGGAAACACCGTACCCCAGGTTTCATTCCCCTGAAGGAATGCAGTACCCAGAACGCTAATTCACCATCAAAGCAAGCAAACACTCCACCAAAGTAGGGACTCGCAGAACTAATATTTTTAACTACACACATTTTCTTCTAATAGTTAGACCAGGCAGAGGAGCAGCATTATACTGTACGTGACAAAACAGTCCCCTGCTCTTACAAGGACTAAATGAAATAACCAGCCTGCTCTCCTGTGTTTACAAAGCTCACGGTACCACTTCTAATGCAGAGCCAGCAGTCTGATTTTCTGCTGTACTCCATGGCATTGGGAAGTTAGCTGGTTTCTTATCTTCTGCCTCTTAACCATGTTTTCAAAGTCTTTATGACAAAAACATTTACTCTGGAGAAGTCACCATGTGCCTTGCTGAGAAAAAATTATGTGGGTTTACGCTGCCCCATTGCTGCACTCTGGATTTATGCTAGAGGTGGGAAGAGGTGACTCAAGGCTTTTAACACAAGTTCTTTGGAAAAGCCTGGTGTCAGCTTGACGTGTCCCTCTCTGTGCAGATACCTCCTAACACCTGTAGCTTGCCTTTCCACACAGATACAAGTGCATGCCCATTTTGAGAAGCATTAGGTCTGTCAAATCACACTCACCACCTCAATCAGGATTGCTGATCTGTGGGACAGTGGAAGCACTGATTCCAGACTGGTGCTCTACCAACGAGCTCCTTTCTTCAGCCTTGATTAAAGCATTTCTATTCTCTGTAAGTACAGATGGGTAGAGCTGCTGTGTCTGGAGCACTGCTTCCCACAAGCCAGTTTGGCAACAGAGTGCAACGCATCGCAGAGGAACTACTGACTCATTTCAGCAGCCCAAAACTTTACAAAACTTGAGCATCTTTTTAGAAAATATACATTCTTCTACTTGAGATAGGATACAGATTGTCCTGCCTAATATTCACAGAATCACAGAATTACTGAGGCTGGAAAAGACCTCAGAGATCAACAAGTCCGACCTATAAACCTAATATTCTCATATGCAAACTAGGGAAAGACAGCCTTGGGAGTACTTAGAGGGGAGTGAAAGCTGGCTGAGTAGCTGTGTGCAGGGAGTAGCTACCACTGGCTTGAGGATAAACTGGAACCCTACAGTGAGCAATGCTGAGGAGCCTGTCTGATTCTCTACAACCACAGCCTGGGTGATGGACTGGAATATACATTCAGATGTTTTCAGACAATGTCAAGCTGTTAAAGACCTCAAACAAACAAAGGAATGAAATTACAATTCAAATGATCCTTACAAATCAAACCTGGGGTTGAAAAGACCAAAATTCACAGGGACAAGCACCAGGGATGAACTACTTTTTGCTGAGGCTAAGAAGTGTGTTCTGGAGATGGGACACACTTAGCCTCCCATCCTCTTAAGCGTAAAGTGAAGCAAAACTAAAGCACAACTTCCAATGAACAAAACCTCACCCATCAAAAGATGCAAATTCATTGAATCATGCCATCTGTAAATGAGAGGACAAATATGACCGGCAAAGTCAGGTGACACCTTCCTTTTTGTTCTGTTCTGAAGTCAGTACTTGCAAATAAGAAAATGAACGGCCAAAGGAAAACAATAAACATACGGATAAGGTAGCTTTTCTTACACGGTGGGTCAAGGCCTTCCAATAACTTTTTGGCAACTATCAACTGTAACACCATCTAGTCTCGACGGTACCGCTGCGCAGCCAGGTTCAGGGCAGGTGTACCTTACCACATGGAACTCATATCCCTTACTATTGCATCCACCAAATTTGACACCTTATTCAGCACAACCAACACTTGGGAGGGTTCAGCCCCCAAACACAATGGGGACTGTTAGGAGTGCAGTACATAAAAGGACTTTTCAAAGCTGATGGAATGAATGTCTTTTTTTTGTTTCCCTGAACTTTATTCAAATTTGAAGTAATTATTATTTGTCTGGTTAATTGGTTTTCCTTAAACTCTTGTGTGATCAGAAGAGCTTAAGGCAAAAATTTCCCAATTGTTTAATGCCCCTAACTAGCACCAAGATTTCTAAAGAATTCTTGTTTGTGCCATTGGGCCAAGATTTCCAGGGGTGATAAATGATAACAGAAGGGGTCATTTGTTGTACTGAGGGAGGGGGGACCTCTTTATAGTGGGGAAAATAACCAGTGCTCTTGGAAAAACAAATGTCTTTAAGGAATGTCAACTCAGACCTCCAAATATGGAAATATCTTAAGAAAATAGAAGCCCAAAATAGGTCAGTGTGTTGACCTATTTGAAAAGACAAATTTTCTGTTTCATGACAGCAGAGATTTGCTGAGCGTTTCTGAAAAGAGCGGCTGTTATTTACAAGCCTTAACAAGAAAGGAAATCTGAGAACTTGGCTTCAATCCTGAATGATGAACAGCTGATTTTCCAGATGTAACGATTTTGAAAATCACACTTGTGTTACCATTCCATTAAATAAGCAAACTCAAGGTAAGTGGGGCCGCAGCCCATGGTATACAGCAATATCACAATACAGTTCAGGCACAGTCACTGAAGCAAATCATACAGGGCTTTCTGCCCATGGGTAACTGCTTTTCAAGAGTTTGCAATGAACCCTTCTTGGGGATCAAGGCTGGCCCCTCAGAAAATGGGGGCTCAGCTCCAAGACCTCCTCTCCCTGTAGCAGGCTTTTATCCTTCCTGTAAACTGAATTGCGTTTAGGACCAAACGATGCTACTTGTGGAGCTCTTACAAGCTCATTTTGTATTGAAGCACGTATTCATTGAAGCAAAAGGAACCTGCACATGAGTAAAATGTCTAATTAATCATATTTATAGAAGCAACAAAGGCTTTAAAAGAGAAACCCGTTTCCTGTAAAACAGTGACTGGGATTCAAAATATTCTGATTCCTGGACATTTATTATTTCCCAGTAATTAAATGTTCTTCCTTCTTTTTACTCTAACTATAATTTGTGATAGGAAAAAACATAAAAAGGACAAATACTGTGTTGCTTGCCATAGCTGAGGAGAAGGCAAGCTGGAAAACACTGGTTTTGCTAAGTCAATGTTTTGAAGATTTCAGACTGCATTTGAGGGTAGGCAGCAAATCTGCAGAGAACTGATAGGCACTGCCAACTCTTCCCTGAGAGGCCACAGCTCCCTTCCTTTCTCCTACAGAGTTCCTCCTGTGCCTTGCTTCATTTCCTCCCTTCCTGCTAAACAAGATAAGCCCAAGGAGCAACAATATCTATTAACAGGGTTAATAAGGCCAAGATTAACTCTTCAGCCCCCAAACCCCAATGAATGGTTCAAAAAATTGAAGGGTTTGGCTTTGTTCTTTTTTGTCTTTTCACTGAAGACAAATTCTGTTTCTTGCCTTGGTTTTGAGCCTTTGAGATATACACTGCACTGTTCCTTTTGCACCACAAAGCCTGCTCTCTTTCTTTTAATTCAAAGGCACCATCACTTGAGCCCCACAGCTGCCACCTGGGCTTCACTGTTACAACCATACCCCCATTTTATACTTGCATAAAATTACAGGGTCAAGGCAACAAGTAGGAGGGGATTGTTTTCAGGAAGCATTTTGAGACCCAGCTTCACAGTTTTCTTACAGCAAACTTTGACATGAATATGTATCCCACAGTTTGAAAACTTCCTACGCTGTTCTCCCTGACCTTCAAGTTTACATATGAAATTAATAACATGCATCCACTGGCTACAATGTTCTGTGACTCCACATTATACAGCAGGTTTACTTGTTGCTTTAGCACAAACATCTAATTATATTTTAAAAAAGTTTAACATTAGAACATTAGCCTGGGCAAATCTTAATTTTTAATACATGTCACAGTGCCAACTGTGCATTCTGAACCTATTAATGATTATTTCCCAAGGCATTAATATCTGCAGTAGGATTTGCAGTATCATTCTGAATGGCAAAACAGTTCAGTTCTAACATTTGACCACTATATACTGTAAATTGCTTGTTACCAGCAAATTGTTGCTGAGGGAATTGGCTATTTCAAAAGCAAACTGATCTGACCCATCAGAATTAGGCAATGAGCTGATTTTGTTTGCTCCCTGCAACTGCTCCAAACAGAGTGAAGAGGAAGCACAGGCTGCCCCCTCAGCCTGCGGGAGCAGGGGGATCACTGAGCTGCCTTGCTCTGAGCATGACAATGACAGCTCAGTTCACACATACTTACTTCCCAGTATGGAGCAGCACTCTCAAGCTATCTCCTAGTTCTGCCCTTTCCTTCCCATCACAGCAGAGCAGAGAAGAGGTCAAGAAAGTGCAAAAATCTCACTAGAAAATTATTGCTGAAGGACCTCAGTGATTTGCTTTTGTGACTGCCACTAGGAATGAAGGGATGGTAGGATTAATGGATTTTTTTCCTGGGCAAAAATAATTATGATCCTGTACTACTTCATCCTTTGGCTCCTACGAATTACATGAGTTCATTTAAATAGATGGGGCTTAAGGAGCTTTTTCTTCTAACAAAACAAAAGATGCTAAGCTCCATCTCCATAAGCACTAGCATCATAAGCAAAGCCAACGACAGGCACAAGCAAATCCAAATACGAATTATTAGAACCTAAAAGGGGACCGTGGGTGTCCACAATTGCATTCTAAATGATTTGTAGAGCTTTCACTCCATACTGCCCTGTCTTTGCATACTGGTCACTGAAAACCAGAGAGTTTCATCCCTGTGTTGGAAGGACAATGTATAATGAGAAGAAAAAAAAAAAACACAAAACCAAAACCAACACAAAACCAAACAACAAACCACCACCACCAAAAGTCACAAACAACTTTGCTCCATTTGGTCACAGGAAAGACCAGTACAGGAGGCCAGAGGAGGGCCCTGTGCCTTGATGGAAAGGTATTTTTTCCATCAATTGAGAAAAAATGTCACCCTTTGCAAGTGAAGCCCCCTGTTTCCTGAGCTGATCGCTTACATCCATCGGCAACCTCAAAAAAGACGAGCGTAAGTGCACCCAGAGTGCTGTGAACTCCATCCCCCTGCATATCCAAATGGAGCTGACAGTGTCAATGCCTACGGCCCAGAGAGCAGAAATGTGATTAGTGAAGGGGGCAGCTCTTAGGCCAAGGTGTAACTGCTGCAGATAAGAACGGCAGATCAAGCCAAGCCTTTTGATTCCTTTCATTTGATGCAGTGTTTGCTGTGAACAGTCTCAAAGGCATCCACCGCTTTCTGCTGGATATAGATGAAAGGACAAATAAAGAATCCAAGTGCCAGTGCACTTTATCAGTCAGAGGGTATCTGGTTAGATACAATGATACCTGAAACACATCCACAGCACAGGCTCAGTTTGGTTCAGGACTGAGTGCACCCAGAAAGCCATTTTAAACTTTTGCACTTGGCTGGAAACCGCGACTGTCACACGATTACAGCGTTTAAGGTTCCAGTTACAAGCAAAGCAGTCCCTTTTTTCAGGGTATATCTAGCTTTCTGCTGTTGTTGCCAAAAAATGACAAACGAGCCTAAACAACATAGCATAGGGCTATGAAAGTTGCCCAATGTCAAGTGTATATGGAAAGACTGCTTCGGATGTCTCCATTAGGCACAAAAGTCCAAATTTCATTCAATCCAACTCTAAACATCTCACAGGATTTGTAAGGAAAAAAAATGGAGGAATGCACATAAATCTGCAGCTCTGGTTATGGGTTATGACTAAGTAGAATTGTGCAGAAGACTAAAAATGTGTCACTGCAGCTTGGTTTTAAACCAAGCCAGAGGCTTCACGCAGGCATCAAGTCTTCCCTTGCTTAGTTTTCTCCCCCTGGTCTCCAGATCTAACACAGATTTCTATCCCTGCCCTCATGTTTAAGGGGCTTCTTTGTTCTGAACAAAAGCACTTTGGACTTTGTAGTGTTCTGGGGGGATTTACCTGCCTGCAATGGTTTTAGAAAGACTGGTATTTAGAAATATTAGCAAACCTCATCCACCTAACTCTAGAATGGGAGAAAACAGCCTCCACCCCACCCCCAAGGTGTGTGTCTAATCAAAAGCACTAGATAGAAGAAATTAAAAAGTTCTTTCCTTAGGCAGTTTTTCCCACTGCTGCTTTTGTTTTTCAGCTCTTTAGTTCTGTTCTCACTTTTAATGGTTTGTGAAGCTTTGACTAGCACAGAAATTATGCTAAGCATACTTTAAAGTGGTGCTACCTACAAAACACTACATTTACAGTTTTGGAACAGTAGAAATAAATATTGTTTATATCACTGCAGAACAACAAAACAATTACTTTATTTTATCACCACATTTCAGCCACAACAGCATATGGTGATCTCTTGCTCACAGAGATGAAAAACCACTCGCCAAAAGCCATTCCCCATTAGCACTGCTGAGGTTGCCCTGTGCTTATCATGCACCCTGATCGGACTGGAAGTCAGTTGTTAAGATTTGCTTTGAGGTTTTGTTGAGCTAGGACAAAATGTCGAGAGGCAGCCAGCACTTGGTAAAATATGCTCCAGATTTGGGAGAGCCTGTTAAAGCCTGAAAGACCCCCTTTCATTTTACAGGGCTTGGTGGGATTTTTTTTGGTCCTTGGAAGATGGAGACTTTCCTGCTACGTGCAGCCAACCTAAAGAAGTTTACTTGCTTCTTTTTCACATGCACAAACAAATGGTCCTCCGGAGCTAATAATAAACAGTGTTTCACCCAAACAGACAGGGAGTTTTTGGACAGTACCAGGGTTTCACAGCTCCCCACAGCTGAGCTTGTTTCTCTATAAGCAGAGCCACTTGCTCTCTGTCTTGCCTAAAGGCACACCCTGACCCTAAATGACTTGAATCTCTTCCCTTGGCTTCATCCATCACTTTCTGTGCTGAACATGATTGCTGGAGTCCTACCTCCACTGCTGAATCCTCTTTTGCAAACACAGTTGCTGCCTCTCCTGCAGAAACCTTATTTTTAGGAGTTAAAGGCTCCAGCACGTTGCCCACACTCCTCACCACTAAGAACGAACAGAAATGAGTGATCTGAGCGCATGCAAGTGACTACTGACTCTTTCCACCTCATCAGAAAATTAAGAGGGGAAAAAAAGGAAAAAGCTCATCCTCCCCCATAATCATTTCAGATTACCTCTTTTTTCAATTACAGAGCTGTTTCATTCCAGCTCCCAGCAATGCCCTGAAGTTTGGTCACCTGGAGAAGCAATTGTCCCTTATATCTCTTCTCTCTTGTCCCCCTTCCCCCGGGCTATTTTGGCTTGAAACATATTGCTTACAGAATAGATAAGATTAATATATCTTTCCCACCAAATTTAGGCAAGAATATTCAGATGCTTTAGCAGCTGCCTTGGCTTCTTAACAACTCAGTAATCCTTTAATCTCCAGACACTTTTTTTTTTCATAAAAGATTCACAAGCAAAACAAATGCAATATGGATCAAAAATTCAATCAGAATGCTTAAAATGCAATTACATTCATCAGGGTGTTCTGTTAGGTTGGGTATTAAATCTGGGTTTTATTCAATATCCTCCTTTTATTATAAAGCAATATTTTTTCACTCTGTAAATCATCTGATCCCTGGGCTAAAGTCNGTTAGAAATTCCTGCACAAGACCACTCCAGTGGAGGCATAAGAAAGAGGCAAATAAGACAGTGAACAGAGACATTTCTACTGAAGCAGGAAGGCTAATTTCAGAATTTGAGATTCTGCAGTTATGGCTTTAATAAGTAGTTGTCAGATGAGTTCCTTCTTTAACTCCAAATCCACATTTCTGCCTGCACCTCTCTGTGAGCATTTCCCCACATCTTGCAGCTGTAAAGGATTTCTGAAATTTAATCCCATTGTTTTGCACCAGAGCTATATGGAAATTTTCCAACCCAATGGATCTTTTTCCTGGGGAAGCTCCAACCTGTTTAAACCAAAACTTTTGGTGAAAATGCAACTTCAGCCAAGTCTTTCAGCACGCAGCCATTTTAGACTCAGAAGGGAACTCCTTGGGAGAAAGCCTATTCAGTCAACTTCTTCACAAGCAGTTTTTTGTGCTTAGGCTGGTGTGCAGGGGGACTTGGCTCTCATCTGGGACAGAGCAAGAACTGAGGTGGTCCCAACTTTGGACCACTGCCTGGGCCACTGAGCACTCAGCTGTTCTGGGGAAGGGACAGTAACATCCCCCCTCTTTCATTCCAGGAAACCTGCCTCCTTTCCCCATGCCTCCTACCAGAAAGGCTTTGCTTCTGAGTCTGCAACCCCTCCAAGACTGAAATTTCTTTTCTCCTACCATTGAGAAGTAAAATATACAGATTCACAGCAGGTTGACACCATTAGCTTCCCACAAAGCCTCCACAAAGCAAAAGGCTGGTTTTCCCTTGTATCAAAGCACATGGGCTGCCCAGCACTACGTTTTTACCACAAGGAAGGGGTGGTTCTTGATTGCTGGGTGGTGGTCTAAGATGACTGTCTACTGCTTCTCAGATGTTAGCTGACAGACCTTCAGCAGCTCTTATCAAGCTCAGTTCATTGACAGATTGGCTCAAGTGCTCAATATCTTGCTGTGCGCAATCAGAAAAGGCCAGGGATGGCACTGGCTTAATGATTTGTATAAACTGCAAATTAGAGCTTGGAAGTTAATCTAATTAATATTGTATCAGTCTCTTTAGTGCTTTGAGACAGACTGGATTAGTGTTTTTATGACGGGTTTGGACAATATCAACCAGGGTATGAGTGGGGACCCCCTGCGTATACATAAAGCATGCACAAGTCCATTAAGATTTCAGTTGTGCAGTGGTCCAGATGCTAGAGATGGTATCTTGCAAAGCCTAGGTAGCTCCACACGCTGCCATCCAATTACATCTCTACAAAAGGAAGCTGGGCTGATGTTAGATGCCTGAAATTTTCTCTTTTATGACAGCTGGGCAAAATTCAGCACTGCTACAGGCAGCACAGTACAAGTATTATACCAGCTACATTGATCTGCATTTGACTGACAGCTGTCACAATCCAACATCTGTAATATCTCAGCTTGGCACCACGGAAGGGAATGGGGTCTCTGTGAAAAGGTTGTTTGTGTCTGAGCGCAGTTCATCAAACTGCTTCCAGTCCTTGGATGTGCCACTGACCAGCAGTGCTCCCACCACCATTTCTGAGGCACAGAGTATCGGTGTCCTAAAAGGTCCTTCCAATAGCTGCAGTCGTATTTGCAGCTTCTCAGATACACACTGATGTACCTTTTTCCATCTGTGACAACCTGCACTTCTCTTCCTGGGCTGCCTACTGTAACTCACTGCCAACTGGGAATACTGGGAATATTGGAATAGATGTCTATGAAGATTTTAGAGGTTTCCCCAAAAATATCATTATTATGATTAAAGGTTTTGTGCCAACTGGAAGACTAATTTTGACATAAATTATTTTAAAACAATTATACCAAGGATTTTGTTAACCTGAATTAAGATTATTGACATTTCCATTTCATCTACTATAACAATGTATCAAACCCAAAGGTCATTTTGAGTGACGCTCATTTTCTTAATTTAAAATACTTGTGGACAACCATTAAATCCCCTCAATTAAATGAGGGAAAATCATCAAAATCAACCCCAGCCTACTTCAATTTTGATTTGATCACACTAACAAATCTGGGAGGGACACTGTGTTACTCTGTTCCTGGGCACGTTTCTCTTCCAGCTGCAGGGAAGGGGGACACAGGAGTTAGCCCAGCACAGAGCTACTCCAAAGCCCTGGGAGTTCTGGGCTTTCTTCTCAGACGTTCTGTCGGAAAGGATGAGAGCATTCTGTGCAATGGAATTGTGACTCTCATTTCCAAATGAGCAATAAACTATAAAAAGGTTCCAATGCAGCCAGATGGAACAATTTGGTTGTTGCTTCCAGTTACAGAAACTACTGCTTTTCTGTAATTCTCTTCTGTTTTTTTTTTTTTTTTTCCTTTTTCTTTGTTCCAGAAGATGCAAAGACACTGAATTAGAAAAAGAACTCAGGTCTCCAAGCAAATAGCTCTGCAAGGAGCATACTAAAGAAATCATACGTAGAGAAGATGGTGAATGCTTGCTTTCCATCCATGGAATTAGTGATCAGTAACAGGCAAAGTGAAATGCAGAAAAAAAACCCCAAAACATTATATATATCTATAGCACTGTGTGTTTATAAATGTAAAATATCACATACATAAGATCTGTCAAACGTGGAAAGACTTCTTTGATAAACTGGCTCCTCGTAGGCATAAAACAATCATAGCTAAAACCGATAGCTCAGAGAGTCTGACTTTTCCCCTATGATGAAAATGTTAACTTATTTCAGCTGCTGGGTTAGAACTGTCACACACAGAAAGGGCTATTCCTGATATACAGACACAGGGAAGTACTTACTACTTCTAAAAAATTGCCTTGAAAAAATATTTGTTTGTTAATTGAAAAATTAAAATAGTCCATGAATTTAACTGAAGAAACTTATAGACTTTGAAAACCACAAGTAAGACAGGCTGTCAGAAACATGAATACCACGGTAGGACACTTTGATTAGCCAATTGCAAATCTTCAGCAAATTGTTAGGGAGATAAGGATGCCCTGGCACAGCCAACACTTCAAACACAAGGATTCACTTCACGGAAACCCCTGTAATGGGGGCCTCTGGCCGGCCTCATTAACCAGAATGAGAGGGCAAAGGAATGCATTCAGTGTCAGGGAAAAGTCTAGGGGAAATGTCTACACAAGTTCAGCAAGAGGTGATGCACCAGCAGTACCTCATTTGCCATTCTGCCTGTCTCACAGAGACAGGTAATACTAATGCTTTTAATATGCATGTTTCCTACACTGCTGCTTTAGCTGTTCACCTGCATAACCCCACAAGACGCAGCAAGTTCTCTTTGCTTCATTTTACCTTTGCCTGTGCCATTTCCTACTCTGCTGATTTACAGTAACATCAATAAGGAGGCAATCAAGGTCCATCAGGAGGTCAGCCGCTCCACTTTCCTGACCCCTTAAGTAGGTGTTTCCACAGTGACCGCAGAGCAGACAATTGGGCAGCACTTCAGGTCCACTTCACACTTATTTCAGTGCGATCCAAATGTCCACAAGGTCAACTTTCACATACACCACAGCTCTCTTTGCTCACTGCCCTCCACCTCTGTAGTCATCCTCAGTCCCTGCACACTGGAAAATGTTCTTAAACCCAAAAAGCAGCAGCCACGTTAGTTTAATTCACTGTCAGCAAGAAACACTGCGTGAGGTACAGGACAGTAGCTGTCCTGACCCAACAAGCTGTTCTTGGCACAAAGTCCAAGCACGGACAGTGATTGTGCCATGCTCTTGAAAGCTGGTTTCCAACAGTCTCATTTCCCCAGCAGACACGTTTACACCACTCAGAGGTATTATGACAGCCAAAATGGGCCATAAGAAACAGCCTTACTGTTAATGACAGTCGTACTCACTCAGTACAGTAAGCAGATGAAGGACAAAATCAGATGCTCCACAGAAAACTAGCTTGCTTAGGTTTCACATTCTGTAGCATCCAATTTACAAAAACTTCCTTTATGCTGTGCTTCATCTTAACACACCTTGCTTTCTCCTGCCTGAATCTTTCATTTCCTTCAGGGTCATTGCTGAATTCCAATTAAATCATAAAAATGAGCGAGAACAAAAGGAAGTGCAACATAACTTCTATGAGTCTCTAACCAGTGTAGACCTGAGCAGGTGACAATTGTAGAGTGGAACTATCACAAAAGGTAGTTTAAAAATATCATTTCAAACAAATGAACTAATTGCAACATGCCTTCAGTGAACCTGGGATAGTATTTCATGGCACAAAAACTCTAACATAAATCTAAAGGCAGGAAGAATAGCTTGTACCCAACATACTGCTCCTGCAGCTATATCTGGAAAACAACCTAGCTTCAGAGTCAAAGGTGCACTCTTAGAAGGTCAAACACAAGGAAATGCAAAAACTTAGTCAAAAAGTATGAGAAGTATGTGAGCACAAAAGTAGTCAACCCAGCTCAGACTAGGTTTTCTACATCCTTCTTTCTTCTCTTGTTACACAGTGTCTGAAAGAAGTGCCTACTTTTAAGGACAACCGATGCCTACTGTGGAGAGCTGCAGCAGTTTCGTGCTCTGAAGAGCACTAGACTGGTGAAAGCTGGTATCAGCAGCACGAAGAGATGCCCCACTGCCTGAGCCTGTTACGCTCCTGACTGCGGCAGGTACCGCAGCGAGTTCCACAAATCAGCCAGCAGTCTACAAATGGGTTTAGTATTCCTTGTATCAGGCTCGTGGTGTTAGTTTTTCTCCTCTGTGTGATGAATACTTATGAAGAGGAGAGTTACAGAGGGCATTAGTCTGTTTGCTCACATGTACCGTCGCTAAATCGAGCAATTGCCCCAGTACTTCCATTGGAAATCTCCCTTTGCACAATTTTCTTGGGTCTGCTCAGATTATAGTACAAACCAGACTGAAACACAGCTCTTAAACCTTGTTTGAGGTGCCTGGAACAATGCCCACCATTCCAGAGATGAGTGAGCATTTGGGAATGATACAACTGTTGCAGGGCACTTTCAACAGCTTGCTACAGGACCAGCAAGTACTTTTTGAACTATTTCAATAGTTGTTCTTTACAGACATCCTGATACTCTTTTCTTAGAATAGCTCTTGGTAAAAAAATAAAAGCCCAGATGTCTTCACTGAATTGTTGATCCTTTGATAACAAAGTAAGTGATTTCTGGAACAGCCTCAGGGAAATTCATGTTGGTTTTTAAGCAATAAAGCAAATTAGTAGCATAGCTTTAGAGGTCAAACAGAATAATGCCACCCAACAGTAGGGGAAGAATCTGAAATGATTAAAAAAATCAAATTTGTTGTGATGTTGTTTATTGTCAATAATAGTATAAAGTCATATCCTCCACATTCCATTAAGACCCGATTCCTGCCTGGAACAGTTACACCAAACAGTCTCTGCCCTGAGCAGCTTGTACAGGAGATGGACGAGGAAGGTGAAACAAAGACACAAAAGGGCATTGCACAGTGGGACAGAGCAGCCATGGCAACACCACAGCCACAGCCACATCCTTTGGATGCACAACACAAGGTCTTATAGTGCGGCCCACTGAGCCTCTCAAGAATCCCAACAAAACACAACTGAAATCCCCCCAAAATGCCTGCCTTGTGTATCTGCCAAGAACAGTGTAGTACAGGCCCAAGGCTTTTTCTCTGTCACACAGCATCTGAAACAGATTACATGGTCCTCAAATGCAACACAGGAACAGTCTCTTCTGCCCAGGGCTGTCAGCAAAGGACGTAGCTCATGGACATGGTGAGCTGGCAAGCTGTTGTGCACCAGGCATTTCAAATGGGGTAGTTCACTATGTTGCAACAGCTGGGCTGTGCTTGGTAGCCAAGCTGGTTCACTGCAAGCTAGTGTAGATACCTTCCTGAGTAGCTACTCCTCTGATACAGGTAAGCAAGCTTTATCCATACTCTGAGTCCCCCAAAAGTGATACAGGTGCTTTAGCACAGTGATAGACTTGGCTAATATATCATGATGCACAACTCAGCATGGTGTTACTGAAGAGAAACAGGTCAGACTCATCTGTAGGCACAAGCAAAGCAAACTCACACGGACCCATAAAAGACTGCAGACAACTTCAGCCACCCTGCAGTTAGCAGTGTAAGCAGATCTCCTAAGGAGTCAAGTCTGATTAATCCTCTCACACTCCTTCACTGAAACACTAGGCAGAAAATGAATCAGAATGGTTTAGGTTGGAAGGGAACTTTAAAGGCCATCTACTCCAACCTCCCTGCACTGATCAGGGACATCTGCACCTAGAACAGGTTGCTCAGAGCACCATCCAACCTCACCTGGAACATTTCCAGGAACGGGGCTTCTACCACCTCTCTGGGCAACCTGTGTCAGGGTCTCACCATCCTCGTTGTAAAAAAATTATTCCTTATATCCAGTCTATCCATGGGACCATTCTCCTATGAAAATCATCTAACAATTCCCCCTTAGCTAAAACATCTTCATAGCATCATCTCCCACCACAAATGGACACACCTATCACTGCAGCCTCTCATAAGGTAAGGCATATATTTATGCACAAAAACAAAAAAAAAGAAGCAAGATATACAAATGAGAAGAAATCTCCCTTTTTCCTCAGAGCCCATTAAATAGACCCTTAAGCAGTGTCCTTCCTCTTTCTCCACTGTTGCTTACAGGGTTTTTTAGCCAAGACAACACCAAGTTCACATGTCCTCTCCCTCCAGGCCACTAAATCTTCCTCCCATTCCACCAACAAACACTTGAGAATGGGGGACAGTAACTACAGCACTGGCTGTCTACCACTTGCTGCAAGGCTCAGCTAAGCCACCTTACTTTAGCTCTGGGCAACCAGAATGGAGATCCTCACCCTGCAGCACCTCATTCCTGGCAGGTCCCTGCACATTGACCATGCTTTAGCTCACTGCTCTGATGAGGTTCGAGCCTGAGGGGCCACAGCTTCTGGCAGTGCAGTGGCTCCTCTGTGCTGCAATGCTTCTGAGAGGCCAGCTCAGCTGCTTCAGAAATTCCCACTGGTGCTGGGGCTTTTATTTGTTTGGGTCTCTAGGTAAGCAGCTGCAATTCAAATTGTACTGAATATCTTTTATCTTAATCAGACTTCAGGCACTGACAGGGCCTGAGCATGGGGAATTGCAAGACCACCATGATGCACTGTTCCTTTAAGGTAACAGATTGATGTATTTCCTTTCTTCAGTCAAACAACTGGTAGGCACAGCATTACTGGTTATTTACTAGTCTCCAGGGTCAGGGGCTTGAAAACCTATCTTGTCTGGAACACTTAACAGTCTGGGTTACTACATGGATGATTTTACCATATCCAAAAACTACTTGTTCCATCATCCCACAGCAACTTGCAAGCTAAAGTGGAAAAGAAAGTTATTCTCTTCCTTCGGGAACAACATGCTTGTGCTAAAGAGTAAGTCTGCATAACACCAAGTACCAAAACATGCTTTCTTGTCCTTTTTTGGATTTATTCTTCACATGGAAAGGACTACAAGCATTGCCTTATATGATGGAAAGAGAAAAGAAATCAAAAAGGGAGGCAAAGAGAAAAAAGTGCCACAGATGGGGGAAAAGAAAATGTTTCCTTTGGCAAAATGAAAACTAAGTTCAAAGAAGAAGGAAAAAGATGAATGACAGATCTTGAAATGTAATGTGATGGACACGGGGACATAGCTTATGGAAATTGTTAGCTTTAGGAATGGGAAACTGCCATGAGTCTCATCCGGCTCCACACCCGTAAATGAAGAGAGTTCAAAGGTGGTCTGAACTGGTGGTTCTGGGGGCTGGACCATCCTCTCTCAGGTCCCATTTTCTGCCTGAGACGTTAAAAGAGTCCCAGAAAGAGAGAAAGCCTTGAATGAAACAGCACCAGCATGTTCTATAACACTGTCTGGCCCCCTTTCCCCTCCTCTGTCTGGACACTAACCTGAAGTGGGCAGAAGAGACCAAGAGTGAGCCGTAGCCAGCTGACTCATCCAATGACTAAGTTACCCTGCAACAGCTCATACCTACAGCAGAACTGGCCAGCCCTTGGCCGGCTGAGAGCTGTGCCCCAGCCTCACTTCTGTCCCTGGTTGTACTGGGCCAGTTTGGTAGCTCACCATTGTTTCTTTCTTTACCTAAAGGCAGCTTGCAATAACACTTGCATACCCTGTACTCTTCTGTGGTGGGATTCAGCATGAAAGCACACAGCTACGTGACTCTCCATTCCACTGACACACCTTCAAAGCCTTCCACATCAAAACATGTTTTCTGAACATGGGCTGTAAGACAAACTGGCTTCATGTGTCACCTTCTGCATTTTCATTTCAGCTACTACATGGAGTATAAAGAAACCAAGCAGTAGTTGCTTTCTCCTGGCACTTTGAGATCAGTGGATCTGAGATGCCCGGCTTGCATTCACTGTTTATACAGGAAAGACAATATTGTGATTTCTAATATGGAAATGAAGGTAAGGATTCCCCAGGTAAGAAACTGTGTATTTGACAGACCTGCAACAAAAAGGGATGCCAAGTATTGGTCTACTGCTTTTGTTTTTAATATGTAATAAGCAAAGGTGTTAAAAACTAAACCACAATAGGAATAATGCAACATTGCTAAGCTATCTTTTTGCCATCTGTCAAGTTTGCAATATTTTCAAACTACTCTCAAGCGAATCACTTATTCATCACAACATGTCTTTCTGATATATGATAAAACAGAATACAATTGCTAATGCAGAACATTTAACCTCTGTCAGGAATTTGTATCTTTGTGCAGGACCATAAGCTGATTGTTAGTGTGTGCCAGAAGGCTCCTGGCAGCCTTCCTAAGGATTTGTCAAAAAACAATTTGGATCCCTGTTGCAGCGAGCGCGAGCGCGGAGCCACAGAGCAATTGTTGCCGTACGTCACAATCGTGTCAAAAGCAGCCTTTGCAGATAAGAATCTAGGGCTGGTGGACTTATCACAGGGGACAAAAAGTCTTTTCCCAGCGTCTCTGTGACTTGAAGAATATCACACTTCTTTCCTCAATTACCCAAATTACCTCCTGATTGTTTTGGCAGGTTGCCGACTGCATTGCAGTGGCCAGGCGAGGTCTCACCTCCTGCTTTACATCTACTGAGAGGGCCAGGGAACGTTCTGACTTAAAGGCAATCTGAGGGAGACCTGAACCATGGCCATTAAATCTCCAGTGACAGAATTAAATGGGCATCCTCCTTGGAAAAACAGCTGAGCTTATTGGTTTTTTGCTCTCTATCTTTTATGTGAAACTAATGGAATCAGTTTATTTGTATCTGATTCCCAATTAAAAAATATTCTTCTTTTTACAAAAAGCAAATGCAGAGTCGGTCACCCCAAATACTGTTAACTGTGGATTTTACACCATCCTATCCATCTAGGTAAATTATTAACTAACCTTTCTATTCTGTAAGCTCTTCACACATCTTTGTAATTTTCTGCTTTTCTGCCCCCTTGCTGATACAATTTTATCTTACAAGTTTATTGACAGTAAATATCATAAATTTTTATTTTCTCAAAAGAAAACTGTGGTGCTTTAGATATACCCTGCTAAAGCTGTGCTTCTTCAGGATGATATAAACTTTGCATAAGGAGTTGCTGTTGAATATTAACAACTGAAATATTAATAATTTTTAAAAAACACCAAGTAATAGCAGCATTTTCCAGATTATGGCCACCTAAGGATCACCAGTGAATAGAAGGGAATTTTGAGCTTGAATATAAGCCTGAACAGAAGCAAAGCAGTGAAAATTAAAAGGGTGGAGAAGTTGAGAGGGAGGGAAAATTGATTCAAGGTAATAAAGAAAAATCTGGCAGTGTGATTGAAGGAGAAATGCAAAAGCTAATTTGATACAAAGCATGCTTCAGCTTTGCTTTAAACACTCTAAACCATAATGGTCTGTTTCCTTTTAGTATGCCCTCAAATGCTTTATTTCTCACAGTAGGAGAAATTGCCATATATCGCAGGTTATGGTTTTAACTAAGCAAGCTGTTGGACTGGCAGGTATCAAACCCCCATCTGACCGCTGGACAATTGCAGCAAGCAAGGCTGTTTCATCAGTGAGACCAAGAAGTGCAAGAGCCAGACTGACAGGGCAGGATGTGTAAAACCAAAGAGAGTTGAGTTGGAAACTGAAGAAGTACTCTCTTCACTGAAAAACTGGCAGAGGGCTAAGACTGGCCAACTTGAGGAGTAGGAGACAGGCAGGAAGTTGCTGAGGATTGAAGCCAGGCCTGATAATTGAGAACAGAAATGATCATTCTAGAAACAGAAAGCCAATGGCTAACAGAGATGTCAAACATTAGGCCGCGGCTTTTAGCAAAGTGCTGTTTTCATCAGCTAAGGATCTGCTTCAGGATTTCAGGGTCATGAATCAAAATAGTCTAATTTATTCCCACTCTAAATGCTAAAGGGCATCTTCCACAGTAACATGGCACTGGCCTTTTACAATACATGTGTGCACGTGTACATCACCACTGCCCCTACCACGTGTGTTCTAAGGCACCTTTTGTGTCCCTGGTGAGCTCAGGTCTCTGCAGCCTCCACAGTGTGAAAACAAGAAGAGTTCACCTTGCCTCTGCATGACCAGGACAGCTGCCACTGCCTGGTGGAACCACAAGGAAACGGTCATTTGTACAAAGAAAGCTGCTTTACATTGACTAACAAAACCCCAAAGCCGAGTATACTAATTTCTATTGTTCCTGAGATCTTCCAAAAGCTTTTTAATACACTTCAGGGCTCCAAAACATTAAAACCAGAATGAATTTTCAAATACCACCCAGTCTGTCACTACACACACTGGAAAGATGTCACTACACCAGAGGCTCCAAATACAGAAATGCAGAGGTAACATTTAATCCTATGGCAGCAAAGGGGAGTTTTGCAATTGAATTTCAAGGGATGTGGAGCTGACACTTAGAAGAATACAGCTGGAGCTTCACCCCTAGGGCATGAAGTAGAAAAAAAGAGTCCAAAAACCAAATTTGTTTTTCAAGGGGGCTGATAGATTTTGTGTGTGTACATGTGTAAATATCTGGGGGCTCCTGAGCTTGTTAGCAACTCTACCATTGCATCACTCTACCAAAAGTCTCACCAACAGGAAAAGGTATTTAAAAAGACAAAAATAGAAGTTAACTAATAAACAAGAGCAGCTCTAACTATAATGGCACTGGCTGAGGTAGTGCTACTCCGGGTAGGTGCCGGCAGTACTATTCAATGCCACTTTTTCCATATGTTTTTTAATGAGCTATGGGAAGGAATAAGTCCCAGCCAGGACGGAGCACATCAGACAGAAGCTGAGGGCCAGGAAAGAGCATAGAGCAGGTGGCACTGATGCCACCAGCACCTCCACATTGCCTCTGTCCTACAGGCAGCATCCCAAGAGGTAACTCACCTGGTTCTTCCAACCCAGATGACAAAAAAAGATGTAATTTGTGGCAGCAGCTGGCTACTTGTCAGCCTGGAAATGAAGTAACATCGGCAGGCAGCTTCCTGCAGAAGCAAATGCTGATGGGGGTGTTGGGCTGAATGGGATGGTAAGGGTGCAGGCACCAGCAGACAGCACTGACCTTATTCACGCTGCTGATCTGGGGTGAACCGGGAACAGCTACTGAGAAAAAAACAGCTCTCTTACTCTCCTGTTGTTATTTAAATGCCTTTTTCTTTTTTCTTTTAATTGTGGGCTACATCCTCAGCATATATACATTTCCATATCTCCCTTATAACCAGTGAACCATGTCTATTTACACCAGATGAACATCAAGTTCTACACTTTCAATGGCTTTCCAGTTTTAGATGGGCTGGAAAATTACGATTTCTCAGTTTTAAATACATTCCTGAGTCTCCTTTCTAATGTGACTCCCCCTACTTCTTCTGCCTTCCATTTTAACCTACGATTTTTCAGGTCATTTAGTTCAGAATGAAAAAACAGATGAGTTATTAGGAGTTGAACACTGCCAACTGTGCATGTAATGTGACTTTGTTTCACAAGGAGTAATAAGCACGTCTGCACCAACAAAAAATAAGGACTCCTGTTCAGAAAGACATGATACAAGAAGAGAGGCCTCACCAATCTAACAGACAAGTGCTCTTTGGCCTAAAAGCTTATTGGAACTTTTCCATGCACTTTTGAGCTGAGGATATAAGCTGAGAGTAGCAGAAAGGACTAGGCCAGTTGAATTAGCTATAATTTTATGTACAGCCACTGCTACGTCACGAGGATGCAAAAAACCAATCATCCAGAGGGGAAAGGGTAATAATGAGTTTTCTTGAACATGTCAAATACAAAATACTGCAGAAATGTTGAGGCCTGGAAGAAGGCTAAGCTAAAAGGGAAAGAGTGATGGTCACACAGGATTGGAGAAAATAAGAGCTGACCCCTAAAAAAAGTGTGATTTATTTTAGACAAGCTGATCCTCCAGGCTTTGAATTTAACTTGTTTTTAGTGCTGTTTTATTACTTTTTCCATTTTGCCATGACAAGCTAATGATTTTGCAAATCTGCCCCTGCAGGTGGTTTTACACACACTATGCTCACCAAAGACTTTGATCCCTCTTGTCTTTTTAGTTTTTCTCCCATCTTGTGTTTTCAGGTTTGGGGGGGGTTTGTTATTTTTTCTTCTTCCAAAGAATGATTAAAGGAGTGAAAACCACACACTGAGAAACTTTTTTTTTTTCTTGCTGGTCAAGAACATTCAATATGATACTTTGATGGTCACAAGGCACCAAAGAGAGGAGCTACTCTCCCTGCAGAATCATGATGCCAGCATGTCACAACCATTAGTGTGCTCCACACATCCCACCATTACTTGAGGTGTGGAGCTCCATCTATGAAGCCCCACGTTGCATGGCCAGCAGGAGATGCAGTCAAGCTTCCTACCATGCACAGGGGAGCTGAGCACCTACCATGCTAAGGAGCTGCTTACCTCCTCAGAAAGCCAGGCTTTATTGCTCTGGATCATATTCCCTAATATAATTATTACTTGATACCTGTGAATGGGAATAGCAACAGCTGTTGCAGAGAGGCTGGCAGGAGAAGACAGGGAGCGAGATGGACTTCATAAACATTTCTAACTTCTAAAGATTATTCCTTTTGAAGCTAGACATACATTTTAAACAGCTACTTTCATCATTATTCATGAATGAATTATTAATTAGTTCTCTTGACTAAAAATACCATTTCCAGCTTGCTGCAAAAATACACACGCGCACGCACACACACACAAACATGAAAAAATAATACAAGAAAAGGAAGATATTCCACATCATTAGCAATAGAGTAATGGCTGCGCATTTGAGCTCGGTTTAATTATGACTGCCTAGTTTGAAAGAACATTTCCACATCAGCAGTCAATAATGCTGCTGTGTGTGCTTGGGTGTAAGACACGTTAAGAGGCAGTACTGGCACTGGCTTGTTTTTCAGCAGCTTCGCTCACTGTGTTAATGGGTGTGTGCACAGAGGCACCTGCACAAAAACATCACTTGCTAAAATGCCTTTTGTCTTGTGACTTCTATCTGAAACTGGGAAAAACCCAACTCAACCTTGTGGCTATTTCTGATTACATGGAAATCTGAGGCTTCAGCCAGTGTAAGAAGCCTGAGGAAGAGGCAGCCTTTGTCCCTAAACTAATGGGGGCACAAGAGAAAGGAAAGGAAAACATCAAGAGAAGCACCACTATTTTACTTTACAGATGAGGAAACAAGGAAAAGACTCCGTAGAGAGAACTTATCCAAGTCAGAAGTAAGGTCTGACCCTACCAACATACAGTAAAGAAGCATCCTCATGGTGGTGCTACCCACAGAGCTGCTGGGAAGGGGAGGGTGGGAGGGAAAGGGCAGAAGGTGGTATCTGGGAGCCAGCAGCTATGGAGGACTCGCATCAGCTTGCAGAGTTTTTTTCTCCATTAGAACAGAGACAAGTAACAATTGCGCCTTTTTGTTACCTGAATTGGTTTCCTTGATGAGCACATCCCTTCAGAAGCCACTGCAATGTTCATTTCCTAAATGATCAAAAAGCTTCTTAACTAAGAAAATGCTGCACACTCAGGGAGAGGGGAAGGGTTCAGAGGAATTGGAAATGACTTGTTATTCTTCAAAATCTAGGTCATCCTCTGAACGCTGTTATTTTTAAACAGTTTGTGTTTTACGTACGTGGAGGTATGTAAACACTTGCAGAGCTAATATGCTTGAATGACTCAAAAAACCTGAAAACCTCTTGTTTTGCCAGAGGCCTAGCAAAAATTTTAACTAACAGTTTCCAGGAACCTTCTTGGGGTTATTTTAACTGTTACTATATTACACATCTGCCTCAAGCCTGCTCCAATCTCCAGTAAAGCAGCACTTTCTTAATATGTATTTACCACGACCAAGGCAAACAAACTAATGTTACCAATGGAAAACATGTCCAAGACACACCTTTCACCTCACCAGGTCAAAGATGTTCCTAGGAAAGGGGGATTTGGCACTTATGGTGGAACAACAACTGTTCACCAGCATGGCACTAGAGGATGGAAT
>VWZY01004684.1:149311-184331 GCA_013399075.1 Chloroceryle aenea
AAAAAAAAAAATCAGGGAAGGTGCTTGAAGGGGAACTGGCTGAACTTGGGTGCTTCTGTCCTCTCAGGACCAAGATGGACTTCTCTGGCAGCTCATCCTCTTAGAAATATGTTTACAACTTTGTCCCTTTTTTTCCTTTTTCTCCAGACCCACACAAGAGGTTTTGTTGATTTAGGTTTAATCTTGCCTGGTGTGCTCTTTTAGGTCCATTTGCAGCTCAGCAGGTTTGTTGATCTTGCTCTGCAGCCCAAACCTGACTCTGCTTTACCTGTGGATTCCTCCTTGCTAACCCAGAAGAGTGCCCCAAGGGATGCTGTGCTCAGCACGCTCACAGCAGCGTGGGACGCACACGCTCTGTGCTGACTTTTCTGCTCACAGAGCACAGTGAGCGCAGAGCACATTCAGGTCAGGCTTCTCCAAAGTGGAATCATGCGCATCGCTTTGGTTGTTATTAATATTTCATTAATTTCTCAGCTACAGCAGTCTTCCCTTGAGAGATCATTAATAAAATACCACCCAAATCAGCAAGATAACAGGCACAGTGACCAAACTACAAAACAAGTTTAATTACCTTGGTGCTATACCTTTGCAAGTGCCAGCTTTAAATTAAAGAATTGTATAAACTAAAGCTTTGATGATGAGGTCTATTGCTTCCTATGCCTTGTAGTTTTAATTATTTCTCTGATTTTCCGCCACTTCCTCTATTTCCTTTGGAAGAAAAAAGTGCCTGTATATATTAATGGAGGACTGGAGCAAAACTTCCCCGGCACAAATCACCGACAGCGGAGCCACCTCGCAAATCTGACCATGGAGCCACCTCATGAATATGCAAACCTCAGGTGAATTTGATGCTGCCCAAAGAGGTAACACTTTTAGGGATAAAGAAAAAGATGAGATTGCTCTATTAGTGAAGTCCTATTTCTTTCTGAGATTAAAATATGATTTTTGCTGATGGCGAGTATCTGAGAGTTAAAAAAAAAAAAACAAACAAGAAAAGAAGCAGATAGCATTTTTGAGGTCTGCTCCCTGAAATTACACGACAAGTGATCAAGTTAACAACTGTAAGCTACACAAAGAACTGAAGCAAAGGGATGAAGCAGCACAAAGAAGAAAGATACTTCCCGTTTCCTTAAAAACATATTTACATAGGGGCAGCACTACACACGATGCTGAATCTTCAGGAGATACATGCTCCTCCTGGCAGGCTTTGCCCTAGGGCATATATAAACACCTGAGGAAACAGCGCTGCTCATGGGAATCCAGTCAAGCACACCCAGAACTGCTTCAACCCTCTCCCATTTCTTTATCTGCAGATGATTTTCCCAAGTTTCCTCTCTTCACCAATTGTGAATAAAACCTTATTTCATACAAAAGCACTTAACTAACTTGTATTATTTCTATGGCTCTCCTACATGTTTTATTTTTGTGGGCTCCATCATGTCCCAAACTGGACAGACCTTTGTCTAAAAATAAACCATACACTACCAGCATTTAAAAATTAATTCAGATGACAATTATTTCAAATCAGATTTACTAATCACTACAGAAAATATGTTAGCACTTTGTCTTCCTTAAGATCCATCAAATTCTCACATTGCAAAATATTATCAGTATAAAAAAGAACATCAAAACTTGGCCTATAATGATTTGAGCGCCAATCCCTTTTGTGAGAAAATAAGCAAGGGAAATACATTTGACACTTTTACACTGATTAATTTTAAAGTAGGTGTTTTTGTAACCATATATAAAAGTACACACCCTGCTCATGTGTGTGCGTGGGCACACTGGGCATATACAGGGTTTATTTTATAGAAAGTTCTGTTGAAACCACAACAATTGAGGCAAATTCACATCTGCCTTAATTCCTTATTAAATAACAAAACAACAATAACAAATACCAACCAATAAACAGCAAAAAACACAAAACAAAACCCCAAACAAACAAAAATTAAAAAAACCTTTGCATAAACATATGTGGATCTTTTAAAATTTCTTCCTGCTGGATTTATTCCCAGTTTCAGCCTGGAATGTATTTACTGCATAGCTGGCCCTACCAAACTGTACTCTTTTTAAGTCTAGCAAAGGAAAAATGAAGTAGATTTGTTACACAGAGACGAAGCTGAAAGGTAAGCAGATCTTCTGCCAAGGCAGAAAGAAAGTCAATAACTGATTGTTTGATGGTTCACTAAAAAAGCTGAATCTTTAATGACAGAATGGTGAAACCATTTTGAAGATGTACAGATTTAAAGAGAGACAGCTACAACAAAGAACAATAAGAGGCTGACAAATGAAATAAAGAAATAAATTGTTATAATCTTCTCTAATGTTCAGTATGACTTTGATCATCTTCAATACCTCTTTTAACACACAGCAAAATCCCCTGCAACACAGATTTGCATACAGGAACTTTTTTTACAGTGCTCAAGATTCATTTCTTGAGTCACTCCCCCCCAGTTTTAACAAGACAACAGACAAACGTGGCACTAACCAAGCACAGAGACATCACCAAGTAATTCTCTTTGCCCTTCTCACAAACTTACACTGAACTTTTTCCTAACCAAATGAGAGCATGAACACCTGTAGGCCTGCAAAGAGCTGAACCCCACCTGGACAATCAACTTGTAGTGAAAGGCTTCTGAATCTCCATCTATTTTCTTCTCTGAAATAGAGCTAAGTGCTACCTTACCACAATCCACACATATCAACACGAGGGACAGACACTGGATAGGAAAGGGCTCTTCCTTCTAGCCGACAGATACCCTGGATGTAACAAGAAACCCTACAGGAATTCAGGCAAGAAATAATGCAAATGCTAACAATGGGAAAAGTTAGCAGCCAGCCAAGAGCTGGAGCAAAGTTCCTTCATGGATGTCTACCTTCCAAAGGCAGAGGCGCCGTACGTACAAGTCAGTGGACATGTTCTGGGCCATTTCATGCAGGAGGTGTAACTGTTTAATCACATACCCTTTTCAGGCTTCAAAACAAGAGGGTCTACAGAATCTGTGGGGTGAAATGAGGCTTAGTCTTCTAACAGCCTGAGCATTTGAAAAAAAATATGCAAATAATAATACTCAAGTCTATGAGCCTACTCCTGGAGGTAAACTCTTTGCTAAATTGTGCTCACACCTTTCAGGACTCACTGGGGCCAACTCCCATACATCCCACGCTATATGGGTAGGGTTTTCAGCAGGGACCTAGTGAGATTTTCACCAGCAACTTCAGCGAAGCAAAATCCTGCCAGTACGTCATCAACACACTGGTTTAGAAAATCCTGCCCTATGTGCACGAACATTCGTTTCATCCCACTCTTACTACATAACATGCCTTAAAACATTGCCTTGGGGAGCCAGAAAAAATATTAAAGTGATTACATAGTAATTTATGCAAATTGCTATGTTAATTTTGAAATTACTTAATTCTATAAAATGCCTGCAGTTTTTACTGTCTTGTTCTGAATTGGCTCTTGAAACACTCATTCAGAGGTATGAACAAGCGAAGGCACTGGAAGAACCCTGCAGCACAGTCTCACACACAACGTTGCAGAAGTGAAAGGGAAGGAAATGCGCATCTTCAAAGAGGCCCAAAGCATTTCTAGGGGACAGGAAGCTGCAGCTGCTTGTTAGGGTCCAGTAGTACTAGAGAAATGAAGAGCAACAGTAAGGGATGCTGGGAGCATAAACACGTGGGGCTTGGTGACTCATCTTCTGTTGTCACGCAACCAGCACCACCACAAGGTGGCATGAGATTTACCTGTATAAAATTTGATGCAATTTCTGACATGAACTATTTCCTGCTTAGATATCATAATTCCCACTCCCTGGAGACCCTTTCAAAGGTATAACCTGGTTTCAGACACGTTTGCTGTTAGTCACTGCTCATACAACCTTTTTATGACACCTGTTCTAGGTCAGCAATGAAGCAGGATGGAAAGAGGACTGGAGACCTTGCTGCAGTGCAGAGGAGCCAAGAAAGTCATAAGGGAATGTCACTCAGAGAGGGCAGAAAATGTGTGCCTACTTTCAGCAAAGGAGGAGGAATGAATGATGATCCCCATGGCTGCTGCAGTTGTGAACGGTTGGTCTTAATCACCGGGAGAGGCTCCCATCCAGCAGCTGGAGACCAGTCCACATAGTGATTCCCTTCGGCCTGAATTTCTATAAAGTCCAAATTGTGACTGAAAGTGGATAAATGATAAACTCACCCATTTGTGATTACTTAGACATGATTGCCTCGATGGAAAAGACCTCAAAGAAAGTAAGAAGCATCTGAAAGTTTTGAATAAATCAGTTAAGAATAGAGATTTCACTGAGCAGCACATTAAAGCAGATGGGCACACTGGAATAAGCTTCCAGCCTTAATTAGTAAGGAAAACAGTGACCTGGCTTTCAATTTAAAAAATATACGCAGTAATAATTTACAGGACACAGAGCATAGCATGGCCTAAGTAAACTCCAGGTCTGGCTGGCTGTGAACCACCAGTACAGTATGTCTTGCTAATGCTCAGGGTATGCTTTTAATATGCTAAATATATCCCTAAAAGGATACTAAAAGCCTTACATTAGCATACTCTGGATGATCTCTGAATATACGATCACTGCAAGACAGGCAAAGATTTGCTGTCATGGCCTAATTAAAAACGAATAGTGTAGCATATTGACCTAACAAAAGTAATTTCTTTATCTCAGCTTATTTCTGTTCTTTTTAGTCCTCCAGCCAGGGCCAGTGAATAAAGTCAAACTGAACTCCCTTTAATAGCCAGCACCTTTGGGGTGCTAGTTTTTCATCTCAAATAATCTTCATATTTTGATAAAACTTTTTTTTTTTTTGTATAAACAAAATACTTCTAGTGGGAACAACACTTAGACCACTCATCTGATACCTTCTCATGCCTGCAGCACTCAGGAATGAGGAGGTCTTCCTCAGCCAAGGATCAACACTTGCTCTATCCCAGAAGGGGTGTAAGAGACCATCTCCAAAGTGTCTGCGCAGCATTATAAATGGAAATCAAATCACATATGGCTTACATTATTGCATACATTACAAAAACAATTCACCCCAAGTTATGTAGATGCAGTTTCTCCAGCTGGTGCAAGTAAGAATGTGTAAGTTATGGTGACCAAGCACAACTTTGCATTTAGACAACCCCCTCAGTGTCAAACCTGCTAAATCTACTAATCCACACGGTAGGAAAACCCCATTAAACTTTTCTGTGCATCCCATTCCTCGCTATATGTTTAACTGCTGCATCAAGGGGAACACAGAAGAACCACCACTTTGCCTGTGCATTTCCACAGATGCACAAAGGGATGTAGTAAGGACCTCTCTCAAGTTTCATCTTAGCCTTAGCTCTATCAAATTGTCCCTAGCCACAGATACATAGCTGACATCAGAAAATATCCCTTTGCAGTGAAGGGTGGTAAAATCAGGTCTCTCATTTACTTGTATCTTCATTACACACACATGGAGCAGGGTTTTAAATCTCTGCCCTCAACAAAACAGTGACAGGGTTGTCTATTTTGTTTTTCTTAAAAAGGGCCTTGATGCAGGGGTGTATTAAGTTTTGCAAATGTTTTATCAGTCTCTGGCACTTTCTTTAACTTTGTTTTGAAGTCCAGTTGATTCAAAAGTCAGTGTTTCCACTTGTATTAAATATCTAGTGATTTAAGAAACACTGGAATGAATGCTGCAGGCAGTATAAAGGAAAAACACGCTGTCACAAACGTTGAATGACTATTATATACATGTGTGGTTGGTTAACCAAAAGCAAGTCACCAGTTTTTGCTAAGCAACTTTTTTGTCTTTGAGCTAAGAACAGTGAGGCTAAAAGGTACCGTGTACCACCACGTGTGCAATCCAGGTCTGGCTGTATTTACTAACCTGCTCACAAGGTGTTGTAACTTTGCTGTTGCAGATTAAGTTTTCAGGGATATTCTAAAACCAGATCCCACGCTTCTCACATATCAGAGCTGGCTGAGAATGAACTATTCCCTTCACAGCTCACTATCAGACACAGAAATCACAGCCAGCTATAATCTTCAACCCCTGGCAGATAAAACCACATTTTCAGTTCCTACTAAAACTACTATTTCTTGCTGGTATGCCAGAAACGTCTCTGCCAACTGACAACATCTTGTATACGCCGAGTTGCTTTCTCGTCTATTGTAAAATAAAATTTCTCATCTCCCTGTGTCTGAGGAAAATAACATCTCAAAGGGCTCAATCCTGGTCAAGGAAGGTAAAATGTCCATTGGATTCAATGAGTCAACAGAGTATCTCTAATGCTTAGGTTCATATTCTACCTGGGGACTTATTTACAGTTATTGTAGCCTCCTAGGCTCCCTGCAAGCGGGCTGTACACACACACCCTGCAGCCCTACCACACTGACCTACACTAAAGCACCTTCCAGTACTTACGTGGTTTTACAAAGACAGCAGATGCCACTTTCAGACTGAAAAGCATACCTATTCCAGCCTTGAACATATATATCCACATCTCCATATATCTACAGGGCTCTGGCTTGCTTAAATTAGAGGTCTAGAGACCCTCTGCCTAAGCACACTGGGATACTGATACGGAGATACTGAAGACAAGAAGTCTGGCTCTTCCCACCATGGTACGCAGCTACCATAAACAGTGAGCAGATGCATCTCCCCTCACAGGCAGTGACCAAGGGATCCAGGAATTTGCTGACCTTCCACATCTTCCAGAGTTTATTTTTGATATTGGTACGTAACGTAGCAGCACTCAGTACACAATATAAAGAATAACCCCATACACGTGATGAGGAATAGGAAAGTCAGATGAATTTTCTGCAGATGTCATCAAACCCCTAAAGAATGAACTGCTCTGAAGCAGGTGAGGAAGCTGGGAAGTCAGAGTTAGGGAGATATCTTCCCCTCTCCCTGACGTGAGTTTGTCTTGGCCGGTTTGCATTTAACAGAACCTGTCAATGACGTACAAAACTGCTCTTCACACTAGAATTGCCTGATAAGTGATTGGGCATTACATGTCACGACTGATAAGATGTAGACACAAACTATGAGCAAGATGCACGCTCCCTGGTGGCCAGGATGTCCACGCAGCACTACCACGATGGCTCACTCCGGTTGGCCTTGGGGGAATTGCCCCTCCCTGCTGTCAGCACAGCCCTTCGCTTTTGTGCGAGTGGGTTTTTTGCTCGGAGAAGGTCCTGTCCCTTCCCTGAGCTGCTGTGCTTCAGCCTGCACTCCAGAAGGTGCTGCTCTTGCCCGTGGCTCCCACTCCAGCAGCACCCAGTGTCACCAGCCTGACTGCCAGCAGCCACAAGTGTCCTTGGGCTGAAAGTGATCTCAAAAATGAAACGCCTGTGAAGAGTGGGAAATCCTGAAAAAGGCCCTTCTCTTTGCTTAGTGCTCTTGTTAAGTGGTATCTATTTCTGGACAGATTACAAACGCAGAAGACAGTTGTTGCCACATTTAAAAATAGTCCTGGAGGAAGGCTTAACCTTTCCCTGACCAGCAGCAAACTGTAATCACTATTCCTAGATCAAAAAGGCAATTATTTAGCAGATCCTATAACAGAATCAAGAGACCAGGAACATCTCCACATGACATTACTTCAGGAGTTCCTCACCCCACCTAACCCTGACACTGTACCCAAATCACCATCCCCTCATCCGAGTCCTAGAATCAAACCCCCAGTGTGTTAAAATGCTGTAGTGACCATGATTGCTCTGGTCCACCACTCACCCTTCAAGTATTTATAAACCTACAAGAACAGCAGGAAAATGTCTGTGTGCTTGAAACCCACAGGTACTTCCATCCACACGATATTTTACTTGGTAGTTCATTTAAGCCATGGTTTTAACACCATCCACTTGTTCTGTAATGTGTTTACAAGCAAAAGGCTTTATCTGCCTTAAAAACTAATGCTTAGTGGAACTGCACCACAGCGTATCTAGCAAGGGCAGAATCCTGACTAAGGTGCCTTTTGCCAGCACCATTTAAAGGATGAATTTAAGGTGATACAATCAAACCAATGCACAGCCTCCATGGGTGGTCTTACACAGGTATACATGTATTGTCTTTCACTAGATACACAGGAAATCAAGAAAAGTTTTCAACTGTTAAAAAAAACCCTCTCCTGTTGATACTTAAATGATGGGATGATGGGTAGGGACTTATGCAACTCTATCTCCGACAACTTATCTGAGTTACACCAGTCACTGTTCTGAAAAACTGTACTTCCGAGCTCAGTGTTAAGCCCTCGGATCACATTTACAACCGAGCTGTGCTGTGTGTGTACGGTTACATGCACAAGTGCATCCATGCAAGGTGGGAACTGAAAGGAAGCGTCTCCCAACCCCACGCTCTTGAAATTCCTGTCAGCCTCATATGACGCCGCTGGACCAAACAGTTAAACCAAACTCCCTTCAGCTTGTTATGTGAGCAACCCGAGCCTGCATCTGCAAGGCAACACTCCATCTTCTCTGCTCTTCTATCTCTTCGAGTGAAATCAAATGGAACTGTATGCTAAGGCAATACTGAAAATACCTTTACAGGAATAGCCTTAAATATATATTTCCCTTCCTATGATCAGATTTTAGAAAGGCCTTTTTGAACTACAGAGTTTAAAAGCTCAATACTGCCTAATGCTAAGGGAGGCACAGCTTCACGGCATGCGGGGGGGCTGGCAGATATGTCTCTGCCACACACATTTCCAGACGCATCCCACATCCATCACCTCCCTCTCTGGCCTTGCAAAGCACCCAGAAACCAGAGGAAAGCAGCTTCCTCACAGAAGAAATGATTTAAAAACTAGCAGCAATACTTTCAGCAAAACCCAGTGGGTGCACACACCAGTACAGTGTACACAGTGGTGCTGGCTGTGGGGCACTCTACCTTTGGAAACTTGAGATGCACACCCTGAGTACAACTTTATTTTGCATTTCATATACTTACGGCTTTTGGAAACAATATACAGAGAAAGGGGGAAATACAGCATGTAAAGCATATGTATGCTTTTAATACATAAATAAGTTTTTAAATTTAAGTATGATCAAGAAAAAAATAATTAAATCAGGACCTGTGGCTTTATGCTGTATGCGTGTTGGCACATACCCAGAAACCTTTCTTCTGGGCAAACATTCATCTCACTTGATTCAAGCTGTAATAATGTCCAATTTTTACAGAGCAAACCACTACAGGATGTGATGATGGATAAGGAAATGCTTCATTTTCATTTTAAATCATTTTTTTGTCATGGGAAATGTAAAACAATTTATGAAATTAAAATATAGAATAGATTAATGATAAAAGGTCTCCTCTGATGCAAACAGTCAATTCATTTCCTTTTGTTTTGGATTTCTCTCAGATGTATCACACCATTTCAGGACTGACTTGTCATAAACAAAACATGAGGGCAGGGTGTGTGTGGGGGGCAGTGGCCAGGGCAGCAAGCAATGTCACTAGCTCAGCCCAGTCCGGATCTAATGGAAGAAGCTCAAGCAGTAGGTGGGCCATTTGTAGGTGGGACTTCCTGGAAAGTGAGCGAGTTCTCAACACAAAAGCTGACCCAGCTCAGACTGTTTTCTCTAAAGAAAAGCAACTGTAAGCACAGCGACCTGTAAGGTAATGACCTCATATATATGCCAGGGCACTAACTATAGGGCCTTACAGTCCCAAAGACCACGGGAACATAAAGAACCCTACACAAAGAAAGAGCAAGTTAACAGATGCAAGGAATCTTGAAAGCAAGGAAGTCCTTTGAACACACATGCTGTGGGCAACCGGACACAGCTCTACTATGCTAAGCACAGGAACAATTCAGAAGTGTGTCTAAAGAAAGTATCAGAAGAAAATTACGCCTCTTACCCTGAAATGACACCTCCGTTCTTAATATCCATGCAGTGCCAGGTCAGAAACATGCAAGCACTCTGCTTTATACCTACTGTGAGTGAGCTGAAGAACAAGCTCCTCTTGAACATGAACACTGTTATCAGTAACGACCCTGAAACAGTGGGGTGGGGCTCACCTACCCATTCCCCATCCTGGAAACACTTCCAGGGACTGCCATTGTCCTCCTCCTGCCACAGGCAGGACAACACCCCACCCACTCCCCTGCGTTCAAGAGCTCACTGTCTGCTCAGAGAAAAGGTAAAAAGAGAAAGGCAAATTCCTGCCAGCAGTAAGAACAGTGCTACAGGTGTCTGAGACTGCAACCCCAGCAAGAGACTTCGGTTTCTTCTGTGCAACTTCAGTGCTATTCTGGGATGGAGAATACTGCTCTGATGACATGAAGGAAATCATTTCCATGACAGTAACCTGAGCAGACTGCTTGAGTAGGGATGCTACTTTCATCCCTCTTTGGAAGAGAAGTCCATACTCTGAGATACCAGCATCAAAATGAATTAGGTGAGCCAGAGGACAACATTGGACTCATCTAGTTTTAAGCCATCTGTAAATTTGTAATTCCTATGATAGGGATTTATTTTCTTCACACTGGTAATTGATGAAGGTTTTGTACACTGCTGCATATTTTGGAGAAAAGTCTTCTAGTTGGGTGCCTACAATGTGACTGTAGGAATAACCATGGCAATATGTATTCAGGAGTACCACAAAATAAACATCACCATTATTAGATACTGACCCTACAGAAGTCTGGTCAGGGCCCACACGAACCTGGCTGCCTCCTTTGTCTTAGGTACTTCACACAAATCTTCCTTTCAGTCACTTACAGGCTAAATTTATTCTCCTGTCTGAACAAAACAGCATAAGGCACAAAAAGAGGTGAAACTTCCCAAAGATCACAGAGGAATGGATGGGGTGCCTGTACCCACAACAGCACCCATGTCTCCAGAGCCTCAGGCCATTGTCTGCCACTTGGAAGATACTCCCTAGAACATCTGATCACGAGCCTCTGCACAATTTTTGACTGCAGGTGGGATGAATGGTCACAGTACTCTGAAGTGGCTATGAGCATATATGCAGGCTTATTGAGCCATAAATCTAGCAAGCAGTGTGTTCAGGTGGTTTCCAAGTTCACCTAAGTTTTATGAAACCTATTTTTTAGCCAAACATCCGCAAATGAGCAGTGCCTGGTGACATTTTATTACATTTTCCCTTATTATGCCTTAGTGGTAAATTGTTCTTGCCAATCAAGTGTTGCAGTATCCAGAGAGACCGTTAAAGCCAGTCACCTAAAGAAACCGGAGACAAGAGATTTGACTGTCCGTCTCCATGACACAGGCTCATCATTTTTCAGTGCAGCTTAGAGTCCTGATTAAAATAATAAACCAATACAGTGATCAATTAGGACAGCGGAGAAGCAGGTATGTCAATCAAAACTAGAAGCCATACTATCAGAATAAATCAAAGTAGCAGCAGCACTGAGAAAGGAGCAGTTTATCCTGGATGTTATGCCCAGTGTTCTTAAAATCAATGTTTTACAGGGATGATAGCAAGCATATTTACACCATACTAATGAGGAAGAGCAGACCATCAAAGATTTTTCTTATCCAATTACACTGAATAAGAACATGAGTACTCAATTTATTAATTTACAGTTATCCCTGCATCACAGAAGAGTGTCTGCCCATGGAAACACCCGTGCTTTCATTGCACTATTAACAAACAGCACCTTCATAACTGTTTTCAAAGACTGATGAAAAAAACTCAGGAGCTTAAAAACAAAGTCATGTTTATATCTCCTTCCCCTACATTTTGGTTAATAGTGTTGTAAACATAATTGCCCAAGAGCCAGGCAGTGGAACACGCATTTTATTTCCGTTTCTAAGAGATTACCACAGGGTCATCCACTTTGCCACTTGTGACTTCTGTGGGCCCATTTAATGAATACCAGAAACCTACTGTCATGTCATTCTCCTCTCTCATCCATTACTTATGAGTTGGCAGGCCCTGTTAACCATTTGGAAAGCGGGCCTAACGTGAGGTTAGTAGCTCATTAAATGCTGTTCCTCAGAGCTAATAAACTCACATTAGCGGAATCCTACATTGCAAGTGACTGGCAAAGCTCAGACCTCCCTGTTGCATTCCCTGGCCATCACACAGCATGGTGCATGACAGTAATTAACAGGAAAATGCATGCTAATTCTGTTGATATTTGATACAGAGCAGCGTTGCCTCAAAGTGGTTGTCAAAACCATGTTTGCTGATAATAAACGGTTCCTATGCAAGTGAATGCGGCAGCCTGCAGCCTCCGTGTTTATCATATTACAGTGTTATGGGCTCTCAACTCTGAATATTCATGGGGGGAAATCAAACCATAATTTGTGGATGCTAACAGTAGCCGATGTTTAATGTCACTGGGTTTTGGTAGAGATTTAGGTTGTGTAAGAAATAAAGAGCTAGACACGCGATCCACTTTTAAAGTAGAAACTGAAAGGAAACCTCCTAAAAGGTCATATTTGGGCATTAAAAGACATATTCAATCAGATGCATACTTGTAGGGTTTAGAAACAAATAAAACACTCTAGGCCATAATTCTGCAAACACTTGTACATACGCTTCTCTAAGTATTTGGGAAATTACCATTTGCTGTTGGTACCTCACTTTCAGCACTGAGCTTTCTAAACCACAGATCCACAGCCTGTTGACATACTCCTAAGCAAATAACAAACCAAAGGAAGAGTATGCTAGTTCCTCTGAGGATGAGTCTGTGCCCTGCTTATGAATCAAAGGATCAACCTTCCTCCAGCTTGTGTTTGTTAACGCTCTAAAAAGATACATTTATTGTTTTCAACAAACAGTGAGAAGGATAAACAGACCTGATGCCCGAAACATCCATTTGGGACAGAATCACCAGGGAGAGCAACGGCACAAAAAGCTAAGAGCTGTGTAGCTCTTCACAGCAATCAGAAGATGATCAGAGGAGGGGTGTTCCCAGAAGCAGGACTTTCCTACCTCTCTAGGACATTTAACATCAAAGTCAGCGAGTGGCTGGTAACTATTCTAACTCCTCTAAACACACACTGTACATGTACACAGAGTGAGGATTGATCTGTTTGATGGTGTCAGTCACCAGACGAGAGCAGAAGTGGCACAGCAACAGAAAAGCAGAAGACAGCACGGACCTTGAAAAGCCTGAAAGAAAACTCACAGAAGGCACAAAGACTGCCATGCGTTTTATGTGCTCCATCTGTTCACCAGCCTTCTTGTACACTCTTCTTCCACTGGGCCCTGAAAGGAGCTAAAATACCATTCTTCAAAGAGTTATCAGAATTAGGAAACAGAAGCTTTTCATAAAGCAGGTTCTCTAGGAAGCCTATCCTAACCCATCTCATTCTTCTCCCTGGTCCTCAGTAATTAGTCCTAAACATGGCCTTGCTTCACAGAGCTTGTTGCTCTCGTGTCACCCCAGGGCAATGAGTTTGTGGCTTTCAGTTGCTATGAGATTTTAAATTGTAATAAGGGAGTCCTTCCTGGCATTCTTGGGTTGCTAAGGAATGTATGGTTCCTATCCCACACTGCAGTTACTCACAGAAATCATATTCCCTTGGATGAGCACGCTACTTAAAATGTCATTGTGCCATTTCCTTCTGCATGAGATAATCAGATTCGTTTTTTAAGCAGGACATGTCAACAAGACAGGAGAAATCTGTAAGTGGGCCATGGGAAGAACATTACTAATTACATCTTCCACCTGCCTGCAATCCTGCTGCACTGTAAACACAAGATCCAGCAGACGCAGCAGGCTGCAGGTGGGATTCTGAACGCTGACCAGCTCCCCCTGTTCCAGTAGAACCAATCTAGGTGATTTAAGTTGTTTGTGCCTTTCAGCTCTCAGACACAAAGCTTGGAGAGAAGACACAGACTGATTTAATGGAGAATGAGTGTAATGCTCTGCAGGTAGCTTAGACTGCACCAATTAATCAATTATCCAAGTACATTCCACTTTAATACGTTCATTACATTTCTAATCTTTGACCAACGCTTGTTCCACACAATAGGTGGTTCCCGTGTTTCTGTGTGAAGAACAATACTCGTTTTGCAAAGGGAAAACACGAGTGCGTTTACCACTGTATAATGTCAACAGTCTTCTAGCTAATGGCTTACAGACTGTGCTGGCACTTGCTGGGGCTTTGTTTGGTGCACCTGCTAAAAATATTTAATGCAGAGTAGTAGCAGAAACTGATCTGAAAAATCTTTTTACTGCCATCTGTCAGCTTGCACATGCTACTGAAACGTCTACAACCAGCTACCAAATTTCCTGAAGTCCGAAGTGCTTTTGGGATGTGATTTTATTTATTTATTTATTTTTAAAGGAGGAAGGAAGTTTGAAATCTGTTTGCATCACGTCCAAGTTTCTAGCTGTATTGCTACCCTCCCTTCCCCTCTTCTGGCTCTATTTCAGGGAACCCCGTTGCCAGAGGAGAATGCCTTGGCTCACCTGGCAAAGGCCTGATCCCAAGCCTATTTAAGACTGGAGAACCTCTCCCTTGATTTCAATGGGTGTCAGAGAACGTCTATAACATATTGTTGATAATTTTTTGACCCACTTATTCTATAAAATGAAGGACCTTTTTAGTGACCGCTTCAAGTCTGTTTGCCTCTGGGAATTTCATGTATTTGTTCCAGCATAGGAGAGCTTCTGCCACAAAACGCTCTGAACTCCCACCACCAGCCAGGGGCTGAGGAAGCTCTTTCTATAACACAAATCTCTTAATCAGGGTGCCGTAACAGAGTCCCGGTGACAGAAGACCAGGGGGTGGGGAAGGAAAAGTGAGATCTTGGACTGAAGGTAAAAGTGCATCATAAATTATGTGTAATAGTGAGAAAAATGCATTTGTTGATAACAAGTCTGGTGTTTGATGTGCATAGCATATGTACTTCACTATCTAGCCTTTCATCAAGAGCCAGAGGATTTATCCTTCAGGCATGAGAGATGGAACAGCTTAAAATGGTCAGTGAACACAGAAAGGATTAGCACATTATTATCTTTTTAATCCACAACATTTACTTTTTCAGGATTTATATGAGCTAATAGAAAAGTGCTTAGGGTTCTGGTTTTGCCAAAGTAAGAGGCTGTTTATGACTCCATTCCCACACATGACCTGTAATAAACAGATAGCACTGGCTGGAAAGTAGCCAACGACAGAAAGTTTCATCATATCCAATATATTGACAGAAATAGAAATGACTTGTACAATTCCGAATAAGCACCTAAGACTTCTAAAAGTAAAGCAAAAGTATGTTATTTTACCCCACCCTGTAAGCATACAATAAAAGGTGGCATGGAAAGTTCTTCAGCTCTTTTGCCTTTGCCAGACATGTGCTATTTTTACAAATGTGGGACAACCAGCCCCTAGAATGCCAGGACCTCAATCAGCCCCCGAGAAGTCATGACTAAAAAATGCTGAGATGTTAAAAATAATCGAGGTTATTTTTTTGTATGTGCATGCTAGCTTCTGAGAACGTAAGGTTCATAGTTTTCATTTTAGCTCCTGTCACAGTTTAGGGTCAGGGCAGCCTCTTAGACCTGTAACAGATGCTCTGTGTTAACCCCCCTTCCCTCTCCAAGGGGGAAGAGAAAGGGAACAAGGGAGAGAAACTTAGTGAATAGAACAGAAAACTAGAACAGCTTTAATGAAAATAATACAAATATATACAAAACCAGTATCAAAACCAACCCCACTGATGGTAATTACATCACCAGCACCACTGATGCTGTGGAGCAGGCACAGGGGGAGTCCCAGACTGGGCCCCGCAGCAGACGGGAGCTGTGTTCAGGAGCTGGATTTCCTGGTACTGGATTCAGGAACACACAGATTGGGATCGAAGGCGGAACGGACAGAGTCCTCCTGGGATGCTCCGAGGACGAAATTGGAAGAGGGCCCAAGTCAAGCCAAGCAAAGCTGGCAAAGCAGGCCAAGAGGGCAAAGAGAGGGGGGGAGACCCCTGTGATCCCTCTGCTTTATACCGAATAGGACGTATATGAGATGTTATCCCTTGCTGGACAGTTTACAGTCACCTGCCCTGTCCACTCCTCCCTGCAGGTGCAGCCTTTCACTTTCTGCACCCCCCAGCGTGGTGCACAAGATCCACCAGTGGCCTTGGTCTGCACACCAACCCTTGGCAGTAACTCTGACCATGGGGTGCTACCACTGCCAGCAGCAGTGAGAACAGGCTGCTGACTGCAGACAGTGCAGTGAGTGAGAAGAACTGAGCTGAAAAGAAAAATCACTGAACAGAATTAGTTCTGTTCTCACTCAAACCAGGACAGCTCCACATACATGATGGCTGGAAATGGATTTGTTTTTAAATGGAACCTAAGGTTTTAAGAAGAATCTTCAAATTGACTTTCTTAAAACTGTCTGTGTAATTTAAGACATTGAATCACTTTGTCTGAACAGCACAGGAACCTGAGACTTCAGGATTCTGTCCCCCACCCTTTCCAAACCAGACTTATGCTCCTAGAGTGCATAGCATTTTGAAAAGTATTTAGATGGCTAACTCCTACTAATTCGAGCTGGATACTTCTCTGTTTTTAAATATGTGGCCCTTGCCACCTCTTGAAAACAGGGCTTATTATTTTAGGCTTTTGACAGTTTAAATATTGCTGCATTAGCAAAAGAGTAGAACAACCAACTGGTAAGCTGAAAGTGTGGACAGACAGACACATGTAGAAAAGTAACAAACCAGAAAACTTTCCTCTTCCCATCCTCCTACTTCCACTGATTAAATTTGTTTCTACCTGTGTTTGGAGCAGACTAAGAGAAGTGGAAATTTATTCTCCAAACCTCTCTAACAATTAATAGAATGAAACCAAACTCTCTAAGAGTAACAACTGAATGCAGACAGTCTTTTAAATATTAATAATATTTTTGTTTTTCAAAGACAGAGACACCAGAACACCCTTTATTCTCAGAAATGGCATAAAGTTAGACAGGGCAAACATCACAGCTCACTCCTACAAACCCTAGAATGTGATACCTTTGTCTTGCAGTTGATCCTCTGGTCTGCTACAAAAACAGCAAGCAATGTGTGCCTTCACACACACACACACAAACTGGTCAGGATTCTTACTCCACTTGGTATTTGAAAACACACCCCAGGCTCTAGTGTATTTGCAATGAATACTTCTAGTAAATCTCTCAAGTATAGAAATATTCCTTTCACAAAAAAAATGCCAAAATAAAAGATGAAGCAATTTAACTGGGGGTTGATTCCTGTGGCTCTTCATCTACCTTGAGGCTCAAACTCACTTGGGAGAACCTTCTTTTCTTTCTCAGTTAGGACTGCAGATGAACTGTGAATTGCTAGAGAACTTTGAATCTGATTAGGGTTTCAAAGTGTCTTTTCTCAGTTAAAGGTTACATCTGTCTTGCAATTGTGGTATCTCTAGTAGTAGCATTTCTAGTATCTCTAGTTCTGGGCTGGCTTCAGACCACTTAGATCTCATATTGTGAACAGTGTGACTTGGGTAGAATAGAGATCATTTTTGGCCTGCAGCCCAAATATTTACTTCATATCTGGGGAAGCCTTTGTGGTCTATGCCGAGTTCTTTTGCTCCACTGCCAAGAGCCGCTGAGCCAGGCAGCTAGCTGAGGTTTAAATCCCTGGCTTCCAGAGCGCAGATGTGCACTTCAGCACTTGTGCAGACAAGGCAGAGCATACAACAACCACCTTGCAACATGAGCCCACGGAATTACTAAACTCTTCACATACTGAGGTTGCCACTCTCGCCTGGCCTGGTGCTTTGTGAGGCAGCACCTGTGCTGTGTGTTCTACACATTTCGTGTGTTAGCAAACATCTCTGTCAACCACACGTGCTTGTAAACCTCAGTTTGAACAAAACCTGCATGGTGCTGGACAACCTGGCTGTTGTGCTTAGATTGTGCTACCAGCTCACACCAATCTCTCTCCTGGCCTTGGTGCTGACAGAAGGTGCACAACCCCAAAGGGAACTAGCTCCCTTGTGCTGGGTAGCTGCCAGTTCATCCCACTCTGCAGTGCCAGAGCAGCCCAAAAAGGCCAGGAATACATCAGAGCTGTCCCTGTACATCTACATGTAAAAAAAGTTATAATAAAGCATTTAAACTACATTGAAATTAGTTGTCCCTCTCCTTCTATTCCTTGTATACATTTCATACCTGCAGCTCAATTTCCATTAGGATTGTTAGCTGTAGAGAGGCTTTTAAGACAACAGTGCAAAAAGCTCTGACAAGGATTCAGGTAATATACCTCCCAATCACATGGCAGCCAGGTGGAAAACATGAAAGGAAACCAGTCAATAGCTGCTTGCTATCTCACCCCCTCTGAACTGCAAACATTTCTTAGGGAGCTGTAAATTACCCCCCTATTGTTCTTTCTACATTATTATTTTGAAGCGTCTCATGACAGTGTTATTTGGTTGCCTACTTTGTTTGCCTTATCAGTATGCTGGGTGATGTGTAATTAAAAAAGCCCTGTTTTACCACCTCACTCACAGATCCCTGTAGATAATATACCAAGTGTGATAGCAAGAAAATCACAGTATCAATTTCAACTGCTGCGGCTTCCCTGTGCATTTATCAAAATCCTCCATTCTGGGATCCATGTCTCTGATCAGAAATGAGTCTGTGCTACAAAAGCTAGTATTGTCTCTTGGAGACATCCATGAGTGTGACAGTCTGCTGACTTAAGAAAGCAGGGACTCTGATAGCAGGCGAGGCTGGACAATTGTCCCCAGTCACTTCAGCATCCACAGTTCCTGACAAAACCTCCCAGGAGGCAAAGTGTGTGGAAATATCCACCTGGATGTGGTTATTGCAGGTTAGAGCTAGACAATACATTTCTAAGTGCCATCACAGATACTCCACAGATGTTTATTGAAGAAAACACACCCTACCCTCTCTCTTTCAGCCCCAGCCACTGTGGCCAGTGCTGCCAACTGCCCCAGTAATCACAGAATCACAGAATCACAGAATCCTAGGGGTTGGAAGGGACCTCGAAAGATCATCTAGTCCAACCCCCCCTGCCAGAGCAGGGCCACCTAGAGTACAAGGCACGGGGTGTGCTCTCAAAGGTCTGGTAAGGAACCTGCAGTGTTCCATGGGAATTCCCAGCAGGTACCCTGAGGCAGGACTATGGCTCTTACTGGTGAGGATAACAGCAGGATCCGGGAGGTCCTACCCAGCTTCACTCCCGAGACAGGGCTGGGCAACAGCGCAGGGTGCAGGCAGCTGCCTGTAATCTTGAGTCCTTTCCCCTTTCACCTCTTTTTCAGAGTCTCAATCCATGTGAACCAGGTGACACCACCTTTGTTCCCTCTAACATGGCCTTTTTTGTACAGCATTGAATCAAGAGCTCCTGTCCAAGCTCTTCTTATATCTCGACAACAGCATCTCTCCTTTAAAAAGCAATTTGGCCCTTCTCTGTTTCCTTCCAAATTCCACTGTATGACAAATATAGCTCACCACTAAACATGCCTTTTCTTCTCCTCCAATTCATGGCTCCTCATCACATCAAATAATCCCAGGTGTTATTCACTTTCAGGATCTTCCAGGCCCTAACATTCTCTTACTATTTATGTCTTTTCCTACCTTCAATAAGCCTGTCGTGCCACCTTTCATTAAACACAAGATACACTTTCAAATATCTTTTATTCTTCCTTCTGTGCATATCGCAAAGATGTGGACATGCAGCAAGTTATCTCATTGACCTCTTTCTAATCATTCCTTTCAAACCTCTGCCTTCATATGGTAGTGAAACTTGGTTGCCTTTATAGCTATGAATGTGCAGAGCTGATGGTCTCCATAAGAAGGTTCTCAGTCTCACTGTGTTTGCTCTACACACCTCCCTGGCTCCACTGGTGGCCTCCTGTCTTAATCACACCGAGCTATTTAGGGCATGGGCATTTTCTTCTCCCATGAGTTTCTGAGCCATGACTGCAAGGTTTTGCTTACAGGTAAGTCCTCTGCAAACTGATGACCCTCGTGTTCTAGAAGAAAGTAGCTCAGGTCTATACATTCATATTTACAAAAGTTTAAATTTGCTCACAAATTCAGTACTTAAGACAGGGACACAGCCCCCAATTTAGAAATGCCTAGGCAGAAATGCTTCTATAAAGAGGTAAGAGAAAGTTCAGTGTTTACTGAAAATAGATTCAGGAGATTGTTTAACACTGTCCCACAATCTAAACCTTGGTAATAGCTCCAGTAATTACCTGGAAAAAGAAGGCAAAACACAGTCCTGTAATACATTTTGGGCACGAAGAGCACATACATCACCAGTTCTCACAGCTCAACCGTCGCGTGACAATTTATGAACAAGCGACTCGTGATGTGTGTGGTAACTCAGACACCTGCAGTCATCCTCCACAGCCTGTCTTCATGGAGGATTAAACCATGGCCCTCGCTGCAGGCCCAGTGGCCAGCTCAAGAAGGTGATGGGTTAGGTTTCAATTCCTTCCTGTACTGTTAGTGGAGCAGAGATTTGGATACAAGTGTTGGTTTGGGAATTTAAGATAAACTGAGATAAAGAGAGCCTGTCAGATTAATGGTTTATGCAACTTTTCCTATAACACACAAAGCAATGCCAAGCTCAGCCACAGCTGAAAGACACTGTATTAAAAGAGAAAGAAACTTTTGCTTCAAGGCTCTTTCACTGTTCTTGTTTGGCTTGGAGGGTATTAGGCAGGACAGTAGGTCTGTAAGCCTCGTGTTCCTCTTCCTTTCTCCAGACACTAGGTAACAGTGCACTTGGGAACAAAAGGATAAAATAAACAGCCCTTTTCAAAGTGCTGCCTTGCAGAAAGATGGCTGCTCCAACAGTGTTCAGGCAATGCCCAAAATTAGGGACAAGGTTAGTAGGGTACTCCAGCATTACAGTCAGCAGGGCAAAAAACACCTTTTCCCTTAAGTTGTCACCTTGCTCCAGATCAAACCAGTAGCAACGCATAAGAAAGGCCTATTCTTCACACAAAGCTTGCACTGGTTTAACTAAAATCAGTTCTGAAGTCAAGTCAGTTCAGCAGGTATGAAATCCCAAGAGAATGTACTTAACTTAGTGCACAGACATCAATTTAGCTCATCTGAGTTACTGAAGTAGGCTAAATCAATACAAGGCACTTGTAAATGGATTTAGAAGAACATTCATGTGGGGTTTGTTTCAATTTAACAAGTTGTGCTAAGGAGCAATTTTAGATAAACCCAAGTAAAGTTTCTTTGTTGGCTATTCTTAAACCCTAGATTACAGCACTAATTAGCCACATAAGAAAGCACAGACGAAAGCAGCCCTTGTATCTCTGAGCAGGTTGCTCTGAGCCTCTGCATCAGATCCCATAGATGATGGATGTGAAATCAGCTGTCAGTGTCTCATATCATAAACCTCCCATGGCTGGGGCAATAGAGCAGAATGAGGTCAGCAGAGGTCACAGCTCATTCAGCCCATCAGTATAGTCAAATTTGCTCAGCAGAGCTTTGATTACTTTTCCAAACTTCAAGGCTGTTTTATGATAAGAAGTTATTTTAGAAAGGGAGGACTAAAATCATAAAACTAAGGCCATGTTAAGATTTTAATAAATCTCTCAACTAGCAAAACTATTATCTTTATTTGGGAAGTTGAATGCTTCTGAATATTAAATCAAAACCACTCAGCTCCAAACATCCAGAAGTCTTGCTTCTGGACGAAACAGGGGCACTAGTGCGATTTACTGAGCTCACGAGGGGCTAACGGGACAGCCCATGGGATTAAGCTGTTACACAGTCACAGCCATTAAAATATCCCTCAACTCTTCTGACACACACTGAGGAGGATGCTGCCCTTGCAACTGTACCGTATGCATGTTTTTAGCTCAGTGCCTCTTAAGACATAAAATCTCTTTTAAAAATCAGCACTCTCTAAAGCAGAAGAGCCTCTGAGTCCAGCTGTTGCTTAAGCATGTTATGACCATCACCGTCACCTGACAGCAGCACTACAGCATGCACCTGGAACTGGCCTGGATCAGCACTTAAATGTGACCACCAGAAGCACGGCTACCACAAGTACTACTTAACTCAGCAGGAGCAGTGAAAACCACAGCGGCATCATTTCAGAACTCCTGCATGCACTGGATAGGTTAAAAAAAAAAAAGATTCAAATCCTGAGCTGCCCAGTTCATCTTCTACCTGGAGCATTTCAGAACAATAATGCCTTCCATCTTCAACTGCTTCCTGCTCAGAGGGCTCCGAGAGCTGTGCTGACAGCCCAAGCCACCAGCACTAGTCCAAGATAGCTGGCTGCACCTGCATGGTACCGTGAGCCAATGCCAGCCACAGGCAGCTCGCTGTAGCAGGGCTTTGACATCTGCTGAAGAGTAGAGTATGCCTCCTGTTAAAGAAAGAAGCAGTGCTTTGGTCTGACAAAAGAGGCAGCAGTGACTTTCCTCCTCAGGGAAAAAAAGAAATAATTAAAATTAGGGAGCATAGTATCACCATCTCAGAAGAAAATGCAATTCTTGCTGGGTCCCAGCGAGGCTGGCAGAGAGCACCAACGCTATGGGTACGTCCCAATTTGTATGTTCTGCCAGTGCTGGTGGTCCATCTCTGACTCTCCCAGAACATAGCTTATAACTATTGATTAAACACGAGAGTAAAATCTTTTATCAACACCTATCAGCTTTCTTCCACAGCCTAGGACACATTCAGCTGTGTCTACCCCAGCTTCCCCCACCCCATGGAACAGGGAGCTTTGCTTTTATCCTCTGTATTTATATTTACCCTCTTCTGCAATACTTTTTTATTAGTGTTTGCAACACTCTGCTCAGGATAATGGATCTCTAACTGGCTGAGGCTTGTGAAGAATTCAAGTATTAGGGGAAGATAATCATTACTATTTCATGGAAATAAACCTCAGTTAACTCCAGCAGAGATGAGAAACCCACCTCCTGGGCTACACATCCACTTTGCTTCTCACACAAAGCTAGTGAAGAGTAATTTCAGTAGGATCTGGGCTGGGCCCTTAAGCCAGAGAATGAACTCCGTTATGACCTACAGCTCGCTGCAAAGCCTGTCACTAATTCAGGTGTGCTTAGATGATGTTGCTTTGGCTTAAAAAAACCCAACTACCTACCATGTTTTTTATGAAAGAAACAACAACAGTAAACCCAGGGCAACACTCCAAGACACAGTGTGCTCCTGCATTTAATTCTCCACTTGAAAACCAGGAGGAGTGTTGGGTGCCCTGAGTTCTTCATATTGCTTAAAAACTAGCAGTGTTGCACAGAAATTAGCACTATGCTTCCAGTGTAAGCTCAGAAGTGATTGCTGCCTGCTCTAGGCACATCCACAGCAGTCTGGAGGTAGTATATTGGGTTAAATCCAAGCATAGTAGCAAGCAGCTCCTGACAAAAGACAATCTACCCTGCCAAGAAGTGGGTAGCTTATGTCAGACCACACTGACAGACTTGCACCACAACCAGCAGCTGAGCTGATTCATTTACAACTTGCTCTGTATACCTATTTTCCATTGGACACACATCAAAGGAAGTATCTTATGACTGATACTGGGATGAAATATGAGCAGAAAACTTCTCAACCCTTTTTAAAGTTTTTTAAACATTTTCATTTCCTACTCCAGGTAAACAAGACAAGACCTGAAACTTCATTAAGCTGAAATATGATAGAAAAGAAAATTCAGTCTCAAACATATTCAGTTATGATTGTTTAATTACCAAATTATTTTTGTTTGATGTGAGTTAATTTATAGAAGAAAACAGAAAAAGCTGTTAAATATCCTAAGCCATACATTTTCATTTCAAATGACTGATGCTGCCTGACAATCTCATCACTTTCCCCCTTATTTTACAAACTCCTCCCTTCTCCCAGAAAGCTTCCCTGTCAGACACTGTTCAATTTTAAGAGAGTTCTCTAAAAAAGTCTGCTACTAGCTCTATCTAAAGTCTACACACAGGAGATCAGAGCAGATGAGCTTTTTTAATGCTGTGTAGCAGTCCTGGCAAGAACGTCCTGAATCTCTCCACATAAATTCAGCCTCTGCATCCTACCCTCAGGAACCTGTGCCCCAGAACCATTTTTGAAGCTGACTGACTCTGCAGCCCTCGCAAAGGGATGGAAACAGCTCACAAGAGTTTTCACAGCCTTTACCATCAGTCTGAACACATGCCCAGCTGACCAGTTCACAAATAACAACACACACCCCCTCCACTCAAACTCAACACCACAATCTCCTTTCTCCGGCTTGGTAGACAGAAGATGTCTTTGATCCTGCCCTTCCTCCTGTGCACCCACATGAGGAGTACTTGCTGTTTCCAACGCAAAGCACGTGGCTAGGCTATTTCTGATGAGCAGAAGCAGAAGTCAGCTCCCGAGGGAACTCCAACATGAGCAGGGTGTCTGTAAGATGATTGGCCAGATGGACACCCTCTTGCTTCTAAGCTTTAAAGAAATGAAAGTACACCTATGAAAGTTTCACCAAGGGAAAAAAAAAAAAAAAAAAAAAAGGAGGAAAAAAAAAGGCAGGCAAAGAGGTTTCAGAGAAGACAGCCCCTTGAGCGATTTCCAGACATCAAAGAAAAAAGGCCTCCAGCATGTTCTCCTCATCTGATACCTTTGTTCCCCCACTCCATGCCTGCAGGCACGTTCCTAGTGATGCACAAAAGGCTCCTACAGCCCACAGACAGCTCTGTGTCCACACGAATTACTGCCTCCCGCTCTGATTACCTCACGCTGTCACTGCAGACCAATCAAAGTTCATTTTATACAGAAAGCGGCTCTTGTGAAGCTAGGTGGGACCAAGCAGGGAGTCTCGAGTCCCAGAGAATTCCAGCAGTTCTGTATCAGATGCACCCTGCTTAGCCTGTCTGCTCCTTCATCTGTAATGCAGTTAGAGTTGAGGTGAGTCCTCCTGCTCTGCCACTAGATTGTGGGGCACTTACAGTTTCAGAAAAACACCCTAACAAACTGCTGCTCACTCCTGGCCCTGCTCTGCCATGCACCTCGAGGCTCCTGCTGCAGACCCACCTAAGCTAAAGCTGACCTAAGACCCACCTAATTTAAAGTTTTGACAAGAGCAGTCCCAATGCTGGCCAGACTGAGACTTGCAATGCTGAAAGAAACAGGTTTGTGTGCCTGCAAGGAACAAGCAGCCTGGGATGGAGCTGGCCAAACAGAAGGTGGGAGCACTTGCCTCGGTCAGCCTGCAGGCAGTGAAGGCTACGTGACAGTCTCACCCCTGTGTCAAGTGTCTGGGAGGGTTTCTCTGCCTCTTCTATCTGCAGGGGCTTCCCTGGAGCTAGATGTAGTAAACGAAACACTTTTGGTTCATTGCCCCTCCTGTGGCTCCATACAAGAGTTTCTAGGGAATTTCCCTCAGCAGCAAATGACACGAAAATGAACAGGCACAAAAATACCCCAGGAACAGCAATTATTTCCAGCCTGGAAACCTAGGGGTCTGATCCAACCTTCTCTGAACTCAGTGGCACTTTTGTGTTTGTAGTGAATGGTGTCCTTACCAACTCTGTGCTGCTAAAGGTTGGGTGAGAGAAGCTAGAAAAGGGAGCTGACTCTTGGATTTGGGTGTAAATGCAGGTCTGTAAGCATATGCTGCCTGGTAGATAGATGCTGCCTTGCAGACATATGCTGAAAAGCCACTGAAACGCCTATGCCAAGCTTTAAGTAAAGGCACTAAACTTGACACCTGCTCCCCATAGTTTCATGCCATTTTGAGCCCCAGACATCAGCAGCCCCATGCTGCTGGAGGCTGGTCCATCTGCCCCACCAGTGTCTCACAGCTCCCATCCCTGTTGCAGGCAGTAAGAGAGAGCCCACCACCACCCCATGGCAACTGAACTTTCTTGCTCAGTAACCCGCCTTTTGCTATGGAGTGCCGAGAGGTTACATTCCCCATGTAACACAAGACTTTAATTATTTTACAAAAGAACCAAATTCCTTGTCAGCTGCAGGCTGTCAGAAGGAAATAAGAAAATCAATGAATTCAGAAGACTGTAAAGAGAAGGGGGGGAACAAAAACCCCACTGAAATTAACACTCCTTTATTCATCTGCACTGAAGAAGATACAGTACTACAGTAAAAGGGATTTTAATTTCTGAAATACCTAGTCAAGACCAGAACTTGGCCTGGGCTGTGCAGTGCAACGCAGCCCTTTCTTTCCTTTTCAAGCAGGTGAGGAGCTGGGATATATTTTTTTCAGTGGTGTTGACACTATAAGCTGTACAATCTCTTCCCGACCGGAATGCTTATTGCATTTAAGTTATAGTGTAGCTCAACACAGATGAATTTGGATGCTTTGAAATGCCACCCATTCCTGACCCATGTTGAAATGGAGGGATTACTGTGTTCAGATGTAGAACTCCCTGTGAAGCATGTGGCCAGAGAAATCTCTGTGCTGCTAAAGCTTGCAAGTCACCGAAGTCAGGCAAAGCTACTCCATTACTAGAAGGTTTCAGTATTACTGGATTTATCTTGATTGGTCATATTTCTGAAAAGCACACCTCTAGAACACAAGAGAATTTCTCCATAATTGAGAAATGCAGAGCGAGAACTACTCCAGAGAGGTGAGAAGGAGAAACTACCAAGAAAAGGGGAATGAATGGCATTATTACTTTACGTAGCATTAACAGGTGACAATGGCAGCATACCTGGATGTATTTTATGACAACATTCAAGCTAACATTTGTCAGTGTTAAAAGCTGAATTCCACATCACACCAGATGCTCTCTGAGTAGGATCTTCGTACCAAACTCTCAGAATAAGTCTGATTAAAGCAGGCAAGCATTATTGGCTCTGTTGTAGAAGTGGTGATTCATAACAGAAAGCAGCAGAGGCATAGGTTAGTGACTCTAAACCTTAGTCGTTTCCCCCAGGCCACTACTCTTCTTTACCCAGCAGCCGTACAATTAAGACCCTGAAATCCCCGGACAACATGGTTCTGTTTGCAGAGATCATAGTCAGACAGGAGTGATCTGCTGTGTCCACCCTGCCAGGTTCTTCAGCCCACGCACAGGACCCAAGTGGTGCGGTTAACGCTATTTTTACAGCTAGAGAGGCTCCAATGCTAGCACAAGGATCCCTGCAGAGAGCTCTCCTGCACGGTGTACACATGCCTTGAGTCAGCTATCATTAGCTGGTATTAATCCTGACAAAGCACCCTGAACACAGCATCCTTAAAAGGGCTTAAGTGGGAGTAAGGCACTAGTTAACTTATAAATTAAAGTGTGAATTAAATTATCCACTGAAGAAAGCAAAGGGCAATTTAAATTTCAGCTCATTATGAAGTCAAAGCAAGTAAGCCAATTTACACCAGCTAAGAATTTGGCCTAGTTTTTCCTGACCATGATTTTAAACCTGTTTTGTTGCAGGAGAAGCTGCAAGATGTTAAGTTACCCTGCTGCGTGTCACTGGAGACTCACGGCAAACGTTCTGTGTATTACTTTCAAGAGACCAATTTAGCCCATTTGCAATCCACTGTATGCATTTCAGAGTTTATGGGAAAATACTGGGGGGCAGGGGGACATCAGCAACAGCATTCTGTAGGATCCTTTGAATTTCCAGTTAAAAAACATTTACTAATATATCATTATTATGATCTTTTTGTTTGATTCCTTGCTGTAATCATTTTAAACAAGGTTGCACATTTCTAACACCAGAGACAGAACTGAAAGCAGTAAAGTACTTCAAAATAAAGAAAACTGAGCATAAACTGTTGATCAACAAGTTGCAAAGTGTCACAGACGTTAGCAAAACCATTTAGCACAGACAGAAGAACTCTCTCCTGTAGAGAGTTTGTGCAAAATTGTAGCCTTACCTCAATGGAAAAATCAGTGTCCCACCCTTGTTACTGAACATCATAAACTCCCGAGTATAAATCTCATGGGGGTCAAAATCACAATTTATTTCTGGCTGTACACAATACACCTATTTGCCTCGATAAGACCTGTAAGCAATTTTCTGCTAGCTGGAGGCCGTCGCTCCTCAGCTTGCAGGTCCCTTATCTGGGATTCCTCGGGGCCACAGCTGCAGCTGTAAGCCGAGGAGTGCCTGGAAGCATTCCCGGGCACCGATGCCAACTGGCAGGAAGCAGCCTGAATCCACACTAGTACCGGTCTCCGCACTCAGCACAGGGTGGCTGCGTGCTGGTGGCCAGCAGAGATCAGTCTCTGAGCTCCCCTGGCTATCAAATCACCCCTACAAGGTTTGAGGAGAGCAGTAGCTGGAAAGGGGCACTTTTTTTTCATAGGAAATAGTCTCCCAGTCTCCTGGAGGAGACAGATGTGTGCTAGCTGGCACACTGCATTTAGGAGCATGGGGGCAGCCATGAGCCTTGAACCTTCTTTCCATTAGGGTGAGCAAGGGGAATGCACAGCAGGTCCTACACTGTGCCCCCAAGGTCTGTGCACCACACAGAAGAGCCCTCCTTTCCCAAGGAAAGCACAGCCTGGGAACACAAGGTGTTCCTCCCTTTTCTCCTACCTATCATCTGGACAGCAATGATGTGCTGGAATACAAATGCCTTTGTGGTATGTGCAGCCCTGAAGATACAGGGAAAGGAGCACTCCCAGGCAGTCAAAGAGCCACTGCAGCTTCTTCTAGAGGGCAGATAACTCCTGCGGCAGCCCTGCACGCAGAGGGTACCAAAGGGATTTTTAAACCGAGTTCCTCAGCCCTCCCCGTATCCTAGCAACCCTCTCTGAGGTGAGAGATGTGATGTTTTGGCCACCTGTTGTATAGGAAGCCCGAGGCACGTTACATATTGCTTTCTTCCCAGCTTGCCCCACTAGCAGGAAGCTACATCAATTAAGGAACGTGCCACAGTCGGCGCAGCCCAGCCTCGTCCACTCAGGCCGGGTGTCATGCACAGGCACTCGCACCTCTGCACGGTGAGCTCAGCCGCGGCTCGTGCGCTGCGAGTGTGGTCCAAGGAAAGGTCTTGCTGACACAGGCCAAGGGCTTTGTGATCAAGGCAATAAAAAGGGGTTGACCTTAATCCTGTCTGAAAAACTGCTTTGTGTGCAGTCACACAGCATTGAAGGAGCTTGGGTACCAAGTGGACATCTAAATAAGATTTCCAAAACCACCGCAGGTCCAAAATGGCAGTCCATGGTAAAAAAAAACTCTGAGAAACTCACTAAAAAGCAACCTTTTTCATAAGAGGTATCATTCTTTTCCTCCCTGCTCTAAAGCACTCCTTAGCATTTTCTTTTTGTTTTGGTTTGTTTTTTTTAGGGTGGGGAGAAAATATTAGAGAAATGATCACAGATCTTCAAAATTTTGTTTTCTAAACAATTAAAAATCTATTTCACCAAATCCTAGAAAAATAACACCTACTACAAAAGTGCAGAGGAAGAAATTTACAATGGATCAATCACTTCCTACACCCAGTGAAAACAGTTCTTTCCCTATGATTCTCCTGCCCATCAAATTAGATTTCCTTTCTTCAGCTGTCACTGACCAAATCTTTTCAGCTACCATAAGCATCTGTCACTTGAACCTCAGTTTCCTTAATTTATCTGCATTCCTGCAGAACAGATCAGAAACCACATATTTTGCTGCTTTTTCATGTTACTGAACTAATCACTGCTAAGTCCATTCTATTCTGATATATGAAAGGAATCCAGTGGCTGTGCGGGGACTCGTAGGGGAACTTCTGTCTCCAAGGCCAGCAGGGGAGATGAGGTTATCACTTCTCCAGCAAAAATACATCATTTGCTGGAGATCTCTCTTATTCATCTTCACTCTGAGAAGAATATGGGATACTTCATAAGTGGCTTTGGCACTTGTGAGTTATCCCTCCTTCCCCACTCATGAAGATAAATGCTGTAATGAAAGGCAGCCATCAGGTATTCTCTCTATTTGGAGTACTCAAAGTGTGAACAATGATTATGCCCTTTCATTGGGTAAGTTAAGGTTGACTGCCTGGCTACCTGAGGAAGACAGGAGCGATTTGCACTAGCTCACAGGCACTGAGCAGGAGGAGGTGCCAGATTTTCTTCCTCAGCACCGCTTTTTCTGCTAATCTCAAGCTGTATAATACCTTCAGTATGTCAAACATCCTTTTTACTTTAAGGACACCCGGTAGCTGAATCTGCGGCCTGAGATGAGTCCAGCTGAGATGGCAGCAGCCAATTCATTAGTTCAGTGTCTGGTTTTGACACTTCCATGGAACAATTAACTAAGTTTTTACAAGTAAGAAAATGATGTTTATAGCTCAAGGTTTTTATATGTCATGTGAATTTTAGGACATGGCTCTGGCCTGCACTACACAAAAGAAAACTCCTTTTCAGGTTGACAGACATGAGTGAGAACAGGATAATGTTTTGTGTGAGATAAAACTTACTGCCTCCATAGCTGTTGGTTTTTTATAGTGTAAGGGAGGAAATTCAAGCATTTAAAGTTACATTTAAATACGAAAACACAACAGGCATATCTGGCAATACAAACACAGCTGTTAACAACACACTGAAAATAATGCAATTGTACTGCACAGGAGGATGAAACCCTGTCTGGCTAAGTCTGAGGATAATCTGCAGGTGACAGCGGCTTCCTCATTTATTTACAATAGGGAGCAGTGTTTGTATTTGTATATTGGGTAGCAAATGGGCAGAAATACCCTCAGGATCCCATCATCCAGACACTGCACAAATAAGAAAACTTCCAAACTTCTGTGAACAACGCATAAGCCCTAGACAGACAGTTCTTCACATACAAGGCAGGAATTATGTTTATATTTTACTCAAGTGGAAGAGATGTACCATTCAAAAGCAATCTTTTGAAATCTGCAGTGGACTAGAAGCTTGAAGGTTTCAAGTTCATAGGGGCTGCTTCATCTTATATTTAATAACAAGTCACTGGTTGTTTCTGATGTAAACACAGAGCACTTGGTAGATACAGAACAGGTTCAGACACAGCTGATCTATGGCAGCCGTGCATCATCACCTACTCCCACATCCCCCAGCTATTTTTATGAAGCTACTAATGCTAAGGAAAATAAATTAAGTATTAATATGCTCCAGGGAGAGCATTTGCAACAAGAAGCAGGTTGTGGGTTAAAATAGTCAGGTGCATCTTAACTGATATACAAAATGGTAAAAGAACAGCTGCTGAAGAGACTCATGAGGCCCTGGCACATGCTATCTAGAAAATATTAAGAGTATTTTGAAGCAGGCGCTGGTTTATATTCAGCACCCAGAAGCTATTTTAAGTGCTCAGTGGAGACAAGTTAGTGTTATTAGGGCACTTTTCTTCCAAGAGACAACAATACATTTTGAGCCAAATAATCCCATCGGAGGGCTTTGTAGACACCTAAATCAGATGAAGTGGTTGTGATGATCTCATGTTAGGAAAGATTCAGAGCCTGAGCTAAGGCAGGTTTTCTTATGACACTTGAAAAGAAAGTCAGGCTGCTTTCTGGGTAGTTTTGGTGCTGTGCATATCATGTAAAAACAGCTTCCAGAGAATTTCTGGAGTCAGATGAACCAGAGCCTACAGGTAAGGCTTTTTACTTTACTGAGCAAAGCCAGGCCTCAGCAAGCACTGAAAATATATCTCTCACTTGCAGAACCCATCCAGGCAGAACAGAAGCAGTCTCAGACCCAAGAGGAAAGGGTGCTGGTCCTTCTCTGGCCTTGGCCTCATGTTACCTCTCTGTCTCAGTTTCATGCAGCCTTATGTCTTTTACAAAGCAGTTTGAGACCCACAGGCAAGAAAAAGTATATGAAGAAACAGATAATACTCCTATTACCCCATGCTATGGCTCCGTATTACATGAAGGCATAGACAGTCACAATAAACACCCTAAATCAGAGACATGAGAGGAGGAAATTGGGTTATGACAGTGATAGAGAGGCGGCTAGTAGATGGCAGGGATTTCAAGACCTTGGGAAGCACTCTGCTATCACCATGACATTTTCAGTAAGACAATTGATAAAAACATGACCAGAAGACAGAGCCTATTCGGAGTCAGCCAAAACCGGTTTATTTTGTAAATTATTTCAAGCCTCCTTTTCCCTCATGTTTCTGAAAGCTTAGCTGTACAGCCCAGTAAGGCTTGAACTAGTAACTGGAAGCACTTGTGTGCTGCTTTGAGCACTACAACACAGAGAAAGCAGAGAGTGAAGGGTGCCTAAGTAGATTTCAGAAAGCTCCCACCCTCTTCATACTCAGGTTCAAACTCCACATCCAGCTCAGGTCAGTGACTTGCAGTCAGCATTTAGCCACTAGCAGAAATAAGGCCATTTCACAATTACCAAAGCTTAGGGTAGAAATGATCATAGCTGATGAGAAACCAGATATAAACAAAATACATCCAGTGAACTCACCCTAAAAAGAGTTTTCCACTGCCTGCACTTTATTAAGTTACAGGTTGGTGTTATTTAGCCATTTTTTAATCTCCCAAACCAAATTTTTCATTTCCCAAATCTGACTGTAGATTCTCGTCTGGGAGAAATTAAATGCTGATTGACCCCACATCACAAGCCAGCCCTGAACTTAAAGTGAACACAAAACCATGGACTTGACTTAAATTTTTGTCTCAAGAAAATGAGCACTTTTCTCACTACATATAATATGGTATTTTTTTGGCTTATAAAAGGGAGTTCTAAAATTAAATACACCAAAGATACACTCTCCCCCTCCTATTCTCTTCCCCTCCCCTCAGTGCAGCAGCAATGATGACAGAGACAGCAGCAAAAGCAGAGGCAGAAGGGATGCTAAAATACAGCTAACTTGGAATAAGATCCCTGACACCTGAAGCAACACACATGCAATAACCAAGGATCACAAGGAAATCAACACGCTCATGTTCTTGAAATGAAGAAAAAAATTCATCTACTCTTTTCAACAACCATTTTTGTTTCGAATACGCTCCTGGCACGAATTCCATACAGAGCCTTTGATCAGTACTGATAAAAGTACAGTTGTGAACCAAGAAAGGAATGAAATGAGGTACCAATAAACCTCTCAAACAACATACAACTGCCAGTTTGTCCTGGTACCTCTGTTATTTGCAGATTGCAAGTGACTGAGGACACAGGGGTAAATATTCAACAACATCATTTTTTTTTCCTTGCAACTAATCTGTAACATTTGTGAGTTTCACTTTACCTGTTAAGTTCTTCAAGCCAAGTTCCCTGAGTCCAAAGTTACCATCCTTTCTGTAGTTAAGAAATATTGCCAAAGCATATCGCTCTTCATAGAGTTTGGTCCCACGAACGATGCGCAGGTTCTCCAATGGCAGGTATTCAAACTGATTCAAAGCCACCAAAACGTAGCCAGTGACCTCTCGGATAGACTGAAAGACAAAAATTAAAACACACACATTGTAATGGTCCATTTTAACTCGTTTTGAATTTTTCATACAGTGGACGCTTTAGTATGAGCTGCTGGTACCCTAGAGAAAAAAACAAAAAACAACAAAACAAACAAACAAAACACAAAACCCAACCAAAAACCCACCCACAAAGCCTGTCAACTTTTGACAAATTTCGTTTCAACTTACTGATTCTATCCATGTTTCTGTTTCAATTAAAATGAGTTTATTAGAGATACCTGGTTGGAAAACTAAAAAATAAAGAGCTAGAAATTTTTTTTCAGTTTTATTAAACTCAAGCAAAATTTCACAGCGAGTATTCAAAATGCACAAAAGGGTGACTTTGCACAACTCAAAGCGGAGAGCAGGTCAAAGGCCTTTGCAGGATGTGAGCAGTGCCACAATTCAGATAAGATTGTCTGTCTGTAACTCACTCTTCGGTGTACAGAGCATTTCAGGAGTGTATGCCTGGGTTGTAAAGTGAAACACCCCAAACCCCAATGCCTAGAAAGAGTTTTTCAAAGTCCAAAAGATTAGCGGAACCAAGACATTTTTAGAAAGAAAAAAAAATATTTAGAAAATAAGGTTCATTCTAAGGAACTGAAATAAATGGCCTAGAAACCTGCAAATGCCTTTGAAAAGTGTCATTTCAACACTCACATGGAGCCACACCACTCTCAGCAGGACTTCACACAGGCTGAAGGATGCTCCTGCCCAGAGCTGCTCCCAGAAACAGGATCTTGATGTTGGAAAGGGGCTCTCAAATACACTTCTCAAATCTCACCTAATTCCTTGCCTGCAACAGCCTGCAACCACTGTATACCCATATATTTATGTGGGTATATATATTTAATGGACAGAAATTGATATAACTACTTGTGTGCTTAAGTGGATGCATGTGCTCTTTTCTTCCCCCTGGCAAAGTCAATACCTTTAAACAATATGCAGAAAGAAGAATTCTGCTTTGAGTAATGTGCACAGACTACAACTAACATGATGGGGACTCCAGTCAATAGCGTAATAAAAACAAGCAGGCAAACAACAGCAGGTATCCAATTCCATGTGTCATGGAGGTAACATTAATAACAAAGGGCAACGTGGATTTGCAGCACGAAGGATGGGCTATGGCTTTGCTGGTTCAGAGCTGTTGCCATAATTTCGTACGTAAGTGTGCAAGAGCCTTTTAATTAGGTTTATAAAAGTTGGTCAGATTATTAACAAGCATGGCAGTATTTATACAGATTTATATGCCACAAGCTCCAGGCATTAGCTGTCCTTCTGAAGTCAAACATCTGTATTCAGCTTCAATTTCTCCATTCATATTCTAGGGATACTGTAATTGGTCTAATTCATTTAAAGTCACGTTTAACTTGAAATTAAGTTGAAATAAAATGAAAAGCAGTTAAAAAAATGCATCCAACTAAGTCTTCCCTGACATTTTTTTTTCACTTGCAACTACGTTTACTATTTTTTCAGGTACATCTTATTCACTGCTGTAAAGCAAGTCCACCTTAAAGGGCCTTAATTTAGCGTGGTACATACACATACTCGCCAACAACTCTTAATCCCAAAATTAAAAATAAAATTAAAAAAAAAAAGAGGATAAAATTAAAAAGTTTTGTTATTGCTAACTGAACTGCCACCCCTAACCCTGAAGGCCTTGGTACTTTGTTTGGTATATCTCATTGAAATGACAAATTATGGCAAGTACTTTGAAAAGCCAGAGGGTCCTTTCCAGTCCCATGGCTTCCATCAGTATTTCAATACTTTTTTTTTTTTT